>PVJL010000380.1:0-437069 GCA_004026885.1 Lyroderma lyra | reverse complement strand
TTTTCTGTCTGGCTTATTTCACTTAGCATGATGATCTCCAGGTTCATCCATTTTGTTGCAAATGGCAATATTTCATCTTTTCTTACAGCTGAGTAATATTCCATTGTGTATATGTACCACAGCTTCTTTATCCAGTCATCTGTTGCAGGGACCTTTGGTTGTTTCCATGTTTTGGCCACTGTGAACAGTGCTGCAATGATGGCTCGGGGAGGAGGGCCAACACTTAGGCTAAAATGTAAATGACTTAAAACCTCCATCCTGTCCTTCCTTTTCGCTTTACTTAATGGTGTCCCTCTTTTCCACTTCAACTGTCTTGTGCCTGTTTGCTTTCTTGTGCTTATTAGCTCTAAATGCCCACTTTTTGAAAAGCATCTTCTATCAGTCATTTATAACTTGGTGCCAGTTTAAGGCAATGTTTCAGTTCCAAGATCATTGGCCTTTTAAGTCTGATTTCGGTCAGGGCAGCGAAACCCCTTGGTCTTTGATTTAAGAAATATTAAGCATCAGTGAGCATGTGTGGGAAGATTCTGGAGACCTGGATACTCAGCCATTGGGAAACCCCAGAAACCTGAATCATGATAATGCTGTAGTACTTGAGTTAAGGGACCCAGAGCTCAGAAATGAGCCTGCTTCTTATCATGGAGATATGGGTCCACACTAAACTGTATAACACTCTTGAATAGTACAGTCTGTGTTTTCCTCTTCGTGTTGACTGCTCCAGTCTTAGTACAGAGTTAACAAGGATACTTTACCCAGGGTTTATGACATCTGAAATCTCTGGCACCTGAAAGTGTTTCAGAGTTGGCTACAACTTGTGACTAGAAGGGTTCAAGTAAATCAGTGTTGAGCAGTCTTTCTAGATAGTTTCACCCATACTTTGACTGGCTACAAGATACGTTGAGAGAATGTGATAATGGGTTCGTTTTGTATGTCTTTGAGAAAGTTTTTGATTTTATGGGGTAAATGAAATGAATCAATCTGTCCACACAGATATGTGGGGACTTGTGAGCACAAGCAGCACTCCATGGGCCTTGAGCCCTGAACCTGAAGAGGAAGCCTATGTGTGGCCTTCTTTAAACACTAGGAGAGGGTATCTCTGTCCATAGCCCAGACACAGCTCCTGGGGGACCACTTCTTCATAGGATCCCATGGTACCAGAGTGAAGGTGAGACATTAAAGCTTATTAACAATCCTCATCAAGCCAATGATTAGATAAATGAGGTTTTAGGGTTCCACTTAGCAAATACTTTGCTGTTTTGGCTTGGTTTTCAATGCTGGCTAAATTGATACTAAAGTTTTGTGGTTTGTTTTTTTTTAATTCAACATGGTGTTCCCTTCAATTTACTAGAATCAATAGCAATTAATATCTACACAAAGACATTTCAAAATTAAACAAGCTAATTCAAGAGATTTACAATTTTAAATCATGTGAGTCATGTCAGAAAGCACTTTGACTTCTTCCAACTTCAAAGAAGGCTAAAGTTGATAGACCTTTATTCACTGTACTGTACAAAATTTCTGTAGCTGCACACACTGATCACCAATTATTGAAGGTCATGATTTGGTTGGGAGAACACAAAGAGCTTTTTATGGATAAAAGCAATGTCCAAGGGATTGGCTCACTAAGTGACAGTGGAAGCTGTCAGATCTCAGACGTGCCTGGGTTGGCGTGCTTCCGGAGCAACTGATATTTCTTGGAATGTGCCCTGAGGACTGAAGATATGTGAAGGAATCTCTAATTTTGTAGGACTGACTAGTTACATGGAAGGTCCTAAGCTTCCAGGCGAATATTCTTAACAATATCATTGGTTCAGTTCAGACTGTGCTATGTTTCTGAACTTTAAAGTTTCTCAAGTAAAAAAGAAGTTTAAATTAGATAAGTGTGAAATGTATCTTTTTGGTATACGTGATACATATTCATACTACATTATTATAAGTCATATTAAAATTTATTTTAAAAATGCAAGGTCACATTAGAAAGCATATTTTACAGTGATAAAGCAGCAATAGTTTTTTATTTATTACAAATTCTAAAAAATAATCCAACTTTGTAAGTAAAAAGGAACACTGATTATCATTAAAAATACTTAAATTTAAAATTACCTACTAAACAAAAAATCTTTACATTCGCACATGTCCAACGTCATCAGTTGGTTTTTACAGACATAGAATTTCTATAGGGTTCGGGTGCCTATCAACAGTTTCTATTAAGTTCAATGATAAAATAAAGCAATTAAGACAACTGAGCACCCCTTGTGGACACCAAAGATGAGGAACCTGCTAACTAGGGATGGGCCAGAGAAAGCCACCTGTTGGTAATAAGGTTCTTTATCAACTGATCCTTGGCCCACACACCTTCCACTCCAACACTGTCAGTGGCGGTACAGGGACTGCAGTGAGCCAGGCTCTAAGACACCAGTTCCAGGAGCAACCATCCTTTCCAAGAGTCACAGAGGTTCCTTGGTCCTCATCATTTATCTTGATGTTCTCACAGGATATTCGGAACTGATCTGAAGGACCTCAAACTACCTTATTTTTGTGTGAAGTCTTTTAGTTTACCCTGTCATCCCAAGACCCCACCCAACAGGGGTGGCAACAGATGCTCATACTTGTAGACTGCCTGACACTGTCATCAGCCCAGGGTCCTGGTTTTTGATCCCCATGGGCAGTAAAGGGTCTTTAAGGCCAGAGATTGTGGCAGTGGCCATGATGAATAAAAGCTGAGGATGTTATTTCCAGCATATAGGATTGCCAATTGGGCTGAACCATAACAAAAGGAATTTGAAATCAGTAAGACTAAACTGTGTACATATAAACAACAACGAACGTTACAAAAGCCAAAAGCCAAACTAACAACCACAGTAATAACAGAGAAGGTCTCTCAAAATTCAGAAACCAGAAAGCCATTTAAAACTGTTTACATGTAATTATACAAGAAGAAAAAAAAAAATCTCAGGTAAACAGCAAAGTCAAGCAATCTTATTTTCAAAGGTGCATTACAAAAATGACTTGTGCTGGCATTATTTACTACATGAACTTTGGTACTTTTCCCCTTGATATTTTAGCACATGTTAGAGAACGTAAATAGAAAAATGTATGGAGAAGTCACTATTTGGCACCAATCAAATAAAAGTTAACTCCTCCCAACAAAAAAATTCCCACTAATCGTGTGAATTTTAATACTTCATGATGTATAGCCCAATCCTTTAAAATTCTGTGGAAACTGTATTTTTGGTGTCAACTAACAACCACTTGAAACACATCAGGAGAAATCGGGCAAAGAACAGGAAATGGGATCTTGGCACAACGTTGTCATCTTGGAATATGCCCTGATTTAAGAGAAAAGAGTATAAGACTGATCTCCTCTGTCTGGCATTCTGAGTACAAAGGGAGATTACTTCATTATTCTCCATGCTAAACATTCAAATAAGTTTAGAAAATAATTTGGTAAATACAGATTCTAATTCAAAATAGTTTAACAACTACCTGCAAATTCTCAGGACTTAGAAAATATTTTGGCTATTAAAATTAAAATATTTTTTAAAATCTTTATTCAGAAAAATTAAGAGAGGCTCTTGTCTTTTAAAGAAAGATCATTCTGAAACATTATTTTCATTCAACTATGGCTGGTAAGAGTAGTTTTATTTATTTATATATATATTATATATGTGTGTATATATATATAATATATATGTGTGTGTGTGTGTGTGTGTGTATGTATATAAAATGTTTTGTTTAATGTATATGTCCCAAATAAAATTTTGGTTTTAGTTTTCTTGATGTTCCTCTCTGGGGAAAATGTGATTATATAATAATCTGCATTTCAGTATATGTCAAAATCTCTAATATAAGTTTTCTCATAGTTTTTACACTTGAATTTGCATAGCTACCTTGTTAAATGTAGGGTAGTGATAGCTTTTATGAAATAAAGGTGCTATTATAAGAAGTCTCCCACTGAAAATACTAATAGAGCATATTTCCTAGTATAAAAAAGAAAAATATTATAATTTAAGCTCTTATTACACAAACGCAATAAAGAGAATGTGTTATGTATATGTACTTTGTAATTTCGGGAGATGACTTTATATAAGTGTGATTGATTATTAGTCAAGTCGATAGAAAACATTTTGGTAATCCTAAGTAAGTAAAAAAAAAAAATTGTGTTCAAAAGATTATGAATTCAACTGTAGGAACAGGGAAGTGGTAGCAGAGCTGGTAGTACTGGCTTTTCCTAATAAACACATACCGATACAGATGTCAGAGATGGTGCCACGGAAGCAGGTAAACAGAAATACCCTAATATCCCATTTCAGATTATAAAGCACCTGTTATAATGTACTAGAGTTTAGTGATTTTATATTAGAAACATTATAAATATAGCTTGTTGAAAGAATCTATCTATAGAAAATATTACATATAAAAATCATTGTGTACTGGTATTTCAAAATACTTTAAAACCTAAAAATTTTGTATAAGCATACCTATCAATATAAAACATTTCTTTTTCTCTACATGAGTTGGGATTTTTTTTTAATCCACACAATGGTACCATTTCCAAAGACCATCATAAACCCAACTAACTTATATACTGACATTTGAAATACACACACATACATATACATATATATATATAATATATATACACTCACACATACGTAAAGATACACACTTGAGTCTTCACAGAAAAAACAAGCACAGTCACTGACAAAGCATCTTTTCATAGATATTTGTGTTGGCAAAGTGTTTCAATGTGGAAAACTAATTCTTAACTAAATTCTAATAGAACACAGTGGGCATAATAGTTCTAGCTGCCTATCACATTCTAAACACACTTCTTGATTTTGTTACAGTAAAAGATTTAAATATTCATATATTAAATTCCTTATGTTCCCTGTGTGAAGGGCCTATTCTAGATTGATTATGAAATAACAGGGGTTATCAGGGTCTGGCTATGACAGCAAAGATTTATGAGTATGCCTACAGTCCTTACAACAATACTTCGCCCCCTGCCTATCCAACTCTTCCTCTCCAATGAAACATGCAGCTTGAAAGAGAATTCTGGCTTCCGATTTCACCATGTTCACCCTGGAAATTGTGGAATGTCAGTACTGAGTTCTATGTCAGGGACGCTAGGACACTAGCAGCCCAACGCCCAGGCTTTCTACTTATTTGATATTTAATCCCAATAAAATCCCGGTTAGACAAAACTGTCGCAACTTGCTTTTTAATGGCATTAATAAAATAACTGATCTCTTGGAAGAGCTGTCAGAAATGTTTTCCTTGCCTTTGGATTAAGCCAGTCAACTGGTGTGCTAGATAACGCTCATCCTGGGAATGTAACATGTGTGCACGCACGTTTTAGATTCTAACCTTATCTAGTGGACCATTTAAATATTTGTGAGAAAAACAATTCATGGGAAGCCAAACACAGTGCAGATAAATAGTCCACTATTAGAGAACCCTATAAAGTAAAACATAGTAATTAGAGAACCTTAACTATAAAAACAAATTATTTACTCATATGAAGATCACTGTGTATAGTTAGCTTTAATTCAATTTGGTTAAATTTTTTTTTTTTTTTTTGCTTTTTGGTATGTGGGTAGCTCCCTGACTGGGAATCGAACCCAGACCGCAGCGCTGACAGTGCCAGCGCCGAAGCCTTAAGCCACTACACCATCAGGGAACTCCCAATTTGGTTAATTTTTTTAGCTTAAAGTTTTAAATAATCATGTATTTAACAAAAATATTTTATTTCCCAACCACTGATGGGTTATTGTAGAATACTGGAGCTTGTACTAATAGCTTTAGTGTGACCATTTAAAAATAAATGAAATAAGAAGTGCTAAATTGTTACAGATGGAGGATGAAAACCATCTCTAAATTTAGTTTCCAAGAGAAACATCAGAGGGAAATTAGACCTGAACCCCTCAAATTGAGCCAAATGCCCTTTAATGTCTAATTTTGCACTTTAAAATCAGAACAAGGGAATTTGCTCTTCTTGTAGTCCTTTATTTTTTCCTCTTTTGCATGCAGTAAAGATTTGCTACTGTAGCCCCTCATATCTAGGACAAGACAAAATAATAATAGAAACAAAGGAGTGAATTCTGTGTCTGACAGGTTAAAAAAACTGAACTGTGATTAGTTATTAAATAATGAAAAAACGTGTGAATCATTCTACCAACTGTGTGATCTGGGAGATTCTACTGGCTTAAGTGACTTTTAAAACAAGGGTGCTTGGTATCTATGTATCCAAGCATATGTCTAACTCTGTTTTTCAAACATCCTCATCACTGCCAGTTACACTCATTTTCTGGCTGTGAGGCCAACTTCACTTTTTAACATAAAGGGTCTCAAGTAGATCATACTACCTCTCTCAAGTGCCTGACTGGACTGAAGGAAGCACATCATTCACAGTGGGTGCAGGCCTCATAGTTAATGACCACTGCTCTCACAGAAGACAGCAGTTCAAAGGGGTGCCACCTGGTGATGCAGCATGCCGCTCCTGCCCTGTGTAGTGGGGCAGATGCACACACTCGTATTGGCTGAAGTTTTAGCAAATTGTCATACCTCATAGTAGAAAAATCGGTACTAATCCTACTGCTGGCATTTATAAGTTACAGAAAAGGCTCATTTGTTATCCCCTCCTCTTATGCCTGACCAAGGACAGACACCAAGATGGGTAACTGCATTTGTAGCATGTTCTACAGGGACATAAATGAAATCTAACAAGGAAAAGCAACCGTCATTTCCCTAACCATACCAGGCACATGTGAAACACTTTCTATTCAGTGATTACCTCCATTTCAGTATGTGCAGTACGTGCCACCAATTAATGACAACACTGGAAAAACGTAATGTAGTAATAATAGAACACCAACAACTTTTAACGTTCATATTCTTCACACACACACGCACGCGCGCACACACACACTATTTTTGGGATATTCATCACTGAGGAGAGAGCTCAGGAGGTTTCCCCAGGTACGTAATTCACCATCTGAGCAGGTGCCGTCCAGGTGAGTAAGTATAAATTAGGGTGAACTGTGTCTTCAGCAAACGCATGACAACCTAGCATGATGATGACATCCTGTCAGGGTTTACTCCACGTAGGATATCCAGGTTAAGACTGTGGACCAGCTCTGCTCCTACAGCGTTAGCATTCACTTGTCTTTTCATGGAATAGGAAAGGTAAACTGAGGTTTCTTTGGTGATGGTCATTCACTTGGATGGCAGATTTTTCTCCTGTTGCTGCATTCATGTTGTCTGAGTAAGTATCTTCATCATCTTCTTCATCCCTTGAATTACCCTCCAGGCTGTGTCTAATGCCATAAGCGAAGTAAATCAGGAAACCTTTCAGACAACAAAATATCAATGTTTTAGGTATGTCAGAAAATGATTGTTTGAACATGGAAAATTTAATACAGAACTTTAATAGGGCTTTTGGCCTTCTCTTTCTGTGCTATTTTTGAAGAACAGAATGCAAGTATAGTATACCCCACAGAAGGTCCTTGATTAACACTTCCCAGTAGAATGTACTTCAATTTTAACACTCAATCTTTATTGAATGTACAGTTCTCTCAGAAAGTGTTTTTAGATATCTAGGTAGGATTTTATTTATAAATAAATTTTATTTATTTCCTCAAAACACAATACTACACTTTAAACAAAAGGCTATATTGGGCAAAGTGCCAAATTACATCCCAAACACAAGATCAGAATCACAGTCAGATACATTGGAAAGCGTGCCTTGTGTAAACAAAGGGGACACGGGTGTGCCTTACACACATTGCTGCCACCAGGAGAGGACAAATAACTGGCACAAAGCAACTGTTTGTTAACAGCCATGCTGATTGGAATCAGAAGGAAATCTTTTCAGTATACTCACAAAATAGTCTATTACTTACTTACATAAAGGCATTTTGCTGGGTTTTAGTAATAGTTTTAATAATTGGTTGAGAGTTTTGGGTTGATATGAAATGCATTATAATCTCCCCCTTTAAAATTACGGGGAGTGGGCTACCAATCAGCAATTTGGCATGTCCAATTATTAGGAAGAGGTTTGAGGAGCCAGCCCTCGCTGTCCTCAAATAAAGGTACCATCATTACCATGTTACAAAGAAACTGAGGCACAAAACTAGGGAGGTCACTTGGCCTTGGTCACCCAGCTAGTAAATGGGAGAGGGGGTTCAAATACAGAGAGTCTGGCTCTGTAGTTTGAGCTCTTCACCAAGACCAAGTACGTTAAACCACAGTGAGTTACAATGTGAGGAAAGAGCTTGGGTCTTGTGGGAAGGCAGGACGCGTGGAGAAGCTTTCCACCCGATTCGAAAGAGATTCTTCCGGGCTCAGCGTAGGGGGGTGAATTCTATAGTCCTGTGCCCTGGGGATCTGAGCTCAGCTTCCTGGCAGGACCGGGGCAGGTGGCAGGACCCCAAAGGAATGGCCATGTGGTACATCCCTGAGGGTGTGTAGATGATTAGCAGCTGATTCCTGTCAGGATCCTGCCCCTGAAGCAACAGAGCCACTTACCAGGAATGGTCACCTTGACAAAAAAAGAGAACCACTAGTGTAACCTGTATGGATGGGTTACCTTTGACCCAAGGCACCACCACTCCAATTCCTGCACTGTGTACCATCCCCCCAAAGATATTTCATGGAATACGAAAGGTATACTTGAGGGGATCGTACACAGTGCCAGGGAATTGGGGTGGTAGGGCGGATGGGCAAAACTGAATGAGGTTAAATTTCCCATCTATTCAAGTGGGTTGGTGGCTTGAAACTGAAAATAAGTTAACTTATAGCCAAAGCAAACACACACACACACAGAAGTGAATTACATTTATTCTTCTTAAGTCAATGGCAGGACTAAACTCCAACTCCTTAGGCCACCAAAAGCAATATACGTTAAGCTCTCATTTCTCACTATTTTACCTCACCTTTGTAATATAGTCGGTGCTCAGTGCTTGAGTTACCACAAACTTAAATTCTAGTTCAATTTTCACATAGGAAACTGAGGAGGCCAAAATAAAAAAATGATGTATAGATATAAATAAGCTCATTCACATTATTTAATGCTAAATCCCCCCACCCCAAGGCTCTAATAATAAGAAATTTAGATATCAGAAAAAGAGATTTCTTGCTAATAGCTAATTCAAAATGTCTCCAGAAATTTCCTGGAAAGCACTGGCTTTGGAATCATACTTGGGCTGCCATGTATAAGTGAGATCCTGTGACATTTGGGGGCTTCATTTCTTCTCATGCATTAAGTTGGAGAAAATATAACCTACAGGGTTCTACAGGGCTACTGAGAGAAAGTGAATTTTAAAATGGCACCTGAAAACATCTGACAAAGTAAGCATTCAGATGTTCTAAAAATTGGGCAAGGGGGAAACCGGAAAAAGTCTCTATTTCCAGGAAAAGGGAAGGAAGGAATTTCTCGAATCAAAGTGCAATACAATTGGAAAGAGAGCACAAAAATTGAGAAAGCTAAAATATTAAAAGACATACCAAGTGCCATCCAAATGCTAAATCTGATCCAAGTCTCTGCGCTCAACTGGACCATCAAGTAAATGTTCACCAGGATGCTGAACGCTGGCAAAAACGGTAAGAATGGAACCTGAGGGGGGAAAATATCTTCTTAAACACACTCAGATTTTGAAAGCACATTCCCCAGGTGATTCGGATGTGCTGGTAACTAATTGGACACAGTATACACTTTCACTTCGTGTCAGTAAGTTTACAGTCTTACCAAAAGGACAACCTGAATAAAAATCCTTCTAGACCAGTGCTTCTCAACGTTCCTAACACCGCGACCCTGTAATACAGCTCCTCATGTTGTGCGGACCCCCATAACATTATTCTCGTTGCTGCTTCATAACTGTCATGTTGCTACTGTTATGAATCATAATGTAAGTATCTGATATGTGTTTGCCGATGGTCTTAGGCGACCCCTGTGAAAGGGTCGTTCGACCCCCAAAGGTGTTGCAACCCACAGGGTGAGAACCGCTGTTCTAGAGAATACTGAAGGGAGCGTCACATTTTACAGTAATTACTGGGGCCCCAGCCACAGGCGACTTATCCAGCCTTCTAATGCCTGTGTCATCACCAAGATGCAATTGGCTTCAGGATTTAGTTCAGTTAGGGTTTACTGATTTAGTTCAGACATCAACAGGGCATGCCCCTGGAACTCTGGAAACACACAGCATCTCGGGAGATACTTCCAGAAAGTTCTCTTCAAGGTGACACTTGCCCTTAGTTTGAATGGGGACAGGATAATTTCAGGACAGGGTAAGTGGAAGGGCTCCTGGTGAGAATAATTTTTCTGACAGGGTTTTTAAAACAAAATATTGTAATTATTCTTTGGATACTGTAGGTTACTTGAAAAGAAATTTGTTTACTGCTATATAGAATAATGTGATCAGAGCACATTCAAGTTTTTGAAAAGGACAGTAACATAGCCAATGCAGGGCGAATGCTTATGACAAAAAGGAACATCTCAAAGAACTGTGACACTCTTGTTCACTGGTTAACTTCCTCAGGAGTGCTTTTTTTTTTTTTTTTTTTTTTTTTTTTTTTTTTTTTTTTTTTTTTTTTTTAAAGAGATACCTTACAAAAACTAACACACCAGAGAAAATGTGCATAATATTTATCATCTCTAATCCTCATTACACGTACCATAAAGGCTACTTTATGCTGATTCTGGGGCTGCCTCCAAATGATGAGAACGATGACAATGAAGAGAACGACAAACAGCACAAGAAGAGCAAGGCTCCATGCCTCCAGGCTGGCAATGGCCTGGACTCCGTAAGTGGTCAAGATACTCAGGCCCAAAACGAGAAATGCTGCACAGGAGATAGGTACGCAAGACAAAATCAGCACACTCACTTCACTCAAACGCCTCAGTTCAGTCAGTTTTTATAAGATACCAATTTCTTTCCTTCTTGCCATATTAATACTAAGATTCTTCGTTTTCATCACAGGCAAAAGGGGCTGATTACGCTGATTTAAGCAACACTGCCTGCTGACTCATGACTGTCTGCCCCTCAGAAGCCAGCCCCTTCCCTCTGGTGCCACCCTCCTGCTTTTTCTGCCCATGTGCCACCTGGGTCCTCATCTGCTACTGTCTCAGACTCTATCACACGGATTCATGGGAAGGTGTCAGGGTGGGTATTTCCCTTTATTCAAATGAGAAATGGCAAGTCTATCCATTTTCAGTGCTTGTAAACACTGATTGTTAATGTGAACAAATAATGTAAGATGAGCTGCATCTTTTCCCCCTATTTCAGCAAGTGCATCACCACCCACCCACCCACCCTATCTGTGACTGTCAAGTTGGCATTCGGGATCCTTCCTATGCACTCCCAGAGAATGAATCCTGTACTTCCCCTAGCTTGCCGCCTATAACTGTTCTGTAAGCCCAGTGAGGGCAAGGGCCATCTCTTCTGATAGCTCACGTGCTCTGCAGAATTCCTGGCACATAGATGATGCGCAATAAATGTTGCAGAAAATATGAATGATTGAAGCAGACAAGGATTTTCGATATCGCCTCGCAGTCCCGTGACTGGCAGGTGCACTTGGCCTGATGCTTTCACACTGGGGGCTCCCTAACAGCACGTGAAATGTACCAACTCTGTTCTTCTGCCACTCTCACCTAAGGGAATCTCGTCCTATCTTCTTCATTTACCAATGAACTTATCCTGCTAATATCAATATGATCTTGGGTCTAGTGACCTGTTCGATGGAAATTTCAGGGCTCCGGGGAATTGGTAACATATCCTAGGGTAAGGTGAGGCCTTCTGTCCTCCTTCCCGTGATACCTGCTCCACCAACGCACATCTTTAGAAAGTATGCAGTGAAGTGCACTTACCAAGGAATCCCACCAGAAAGCTCACAAGAGAAGCTGACTGGTGTGTAGGCAGAGCCGAGGGGCTGAAAAGGGTTCCCAGGCTGAAGCCCTGTCCTTGCAGCATGGTGGCCTGGGACGCACTTTCTGAGGTTGCACTGGTGTATGATCGCAGAGCTTCTTTCTCAGGAGAGTATTTGGGCTGCTCGTAAGACAAGCCAGGCTGGTACCTATCCCCAAATAAATGTCTGTGACAAGAGGCCCTTGGCTCAAATGAAATGAGCACCTAAAACTCTGAGTGAGACATCTTACAATGCCACACCTTGTCCAATAAATGGATACTTCTTGTGGGCCCAGCTATAGAGCATGCTGAGTCAGACCCCCAAACCTGCTCAATAGAATAAAGGCACCAACTCTGAATTTCCTTTGATGGCTCAGCCAGCCATGCTGCAACCTCCCGACCCCATCAGTACCATTCTCCTTTAGTATTTCATCTTTATCCTCTACAGCCTGCCTCGCCTCCTAGTACCTGCCCCAGCCTCTCCAGTGTGGTCTCTTACCTCTGAGCAGCCTTTACTTAAATGCAAAAGTAACATTTGTCCTCCTTCTAAAGAATATGCTTACCGAGAAAAAATACACAGAAGTGCATAGAAGAAAATTAAAACTACAGCACAGTGTTAATCACTGATAGCATTTTGGTATAATTTCAACCAGGCATAAATGCATACACAGTAGCCTCTCAGTTAACCAGCACCTATGGGGATTGGTAGATGATAGATAAATATAAGTAGACTCTCACTCATGCCAGATAAATGTAGTATTAGTTCTTCGATTTTTTTTTTTTGCCATTTGCTTGAGAGTGCTGGTTGCTTGAGCTCTGGTTAACAGAGTCTACTCTGTATGTGTGTGTGTGTGTGTGTGTGTGTGTGTGTGTGTGTGTACAAAAATGATCTCTTCATGTAAATTTATGTTATTTAACCATTCTGTTATCATTAGTTTAATTTTTCACTAATGTAAACTATCTTTTCCTTGAACATCCTTTATATATATCTGTGTGTGCCTCTTTGATTAAATCTTTATTGTAAAATCTCAGCAGTTAAATTATTAGGACAAAAAGTTTAATATTTTAAAGTGTTTATTATACTGCCATTCATATAGGTTGGGACAACCTTTCACTAATTATCAACTGGACTGTATTTGATTCTTTGTTAAGGACCAAGTAGGGTTATTCCACTTTGAAGTGATGTATCTACGCCCACGCCCATGACCTCTTGCCTCTGTGAGACTGGTCATTCCTTGAAAGTAAGGATGGTGGGCCCTAACTTTCTTTATGCCCTGGGCCCCACATGACACACATTCAGGACCATCTGGCAACAAGGACAACTCACCTGAGGATGAGAACACAGGCTGCGACCAGGGAGTAGGCCAGAAGAGTGCCAATGGACATCATGTCCACAAGTGCCTTCAGGTCAAAAAGAAATGCCATCACAGCTATCGGGGAAAGAAAAGGATGGTGAAGAAAACAGCCTATGATAAAATTCCATACAGCTGGTAAAAGTCAAGTCAAGGACAGCTGACTGACACCTTTTGTTGTTGTTTTAGTACCAATGGTAAGTAAAAAAAAAGTACAGAAAATATATTTCTCACAATTAATAAGATGATTTTTAGGTCATATAAATTGATAACACTTCAAAACCCCTCTTTAATCAGATAGATAACTACCACTTTGATTATTAAACACCATCCATTTTGATTACTTAAAAAATGTGGCCTGACAAAGAGTGAAAATATTACATAACAGAATACTGTCTTTTGATGTTTCAGAAGAAAACCATCGCTAAGAAACATTAGCTAGGTCTTTTTTTTAAAAAAACATAAAAAATTCAAACAGAAGAATTTGAATGTAGATGATATATAATCATTTTTATTTACATCTGCATTTTGAGTTCTATCATATACAAAATAAAATAACTTCCAATTAAATTATGTTTCTTATAGAGGCTAAATACTATTCTGATTAAAACCACACAGTCCAATAAGACTGACTAGATTTGAGAGCTCAATCTACAGTCCTGCACCCAAATCTCAATAATATGAAGAGGCAAAATACGAGGGCTGTCCAGAAACAAGTCCAGCCACAAATGCCTCTATTTTTCATATTATGTGGCTGGAGATATTCCTGACAGCCTGTGTCCACTTTATATAGTGGAACAGTAGAATAGTTAACTTGCATTCAGCAATTTTTTGTCTCCATTGAAACATCAAAATAGTGATAATATTAGCTTGCATTTACCACACAGCTGTCCCTAACTTAGTAAGTAGATAACACCCCTTTCCATTCATATGGTGTTCTAGACATCTCTGCAAGCTTTCTCTATGCTCTCATTTTATCTTCAAGTCAATAATCCTGTGAGACAGGAAAAATGATTTAGGTTTAGCCATATAAAATGACCAGTATTTGACTGTTTTTGACGAAAACAAAAAACAAACAAAAAAAGAAGCTATTTTAAATGGTTTGCCCTAATAGGATTATTTTGCCCATTTTATAGACAGACTAACTTAGCAAGGTTATAACTACTAGGTAGAAGCAGAGTTCCACAAACTACATGTGCCTCTTCCCTAACTACATTGTTTCTCTGAAAACTCTCCACTACTACTATATTATACATCAGGTTATTAAAATTTCAATATGTTTTGTCAGAATCACAGATAGCTAAAATAATGTAGCCAAGACAGAAGAAAATAATTATCCATACAAACACTCTCATCTCATTAAAAAAAGTAAGTAAGATAGGAGAGTACAAAATAAAAATACAATATTTTATAGCATTACAAAGGCTTTTGTTACCATTATTTTCATTTAATTACTAATTTTAATATCTTGTTATGCTGCCAAATTAAATTCTTCCTGAAGGAAGAAGGATACATTCTTTTCTAAATTCTGAATGAACAGTGGAGTATTACTGGGCAAGGTTTTGTTGGAAAAAATAAAAGTTTTTATGGAGTTAATAAAATGTGTAATCCTTTGTCATGATTATAACTACCTTTAATATCACAATGCACTGTTTAATAATAAACTGGGCTCTAGATCACCTAGTATGACTTTCATTTTAGCAGAAATCTAAACACTGAGATAATAAGTGCCTTGACTTGCCCATGTTATGTCTAATAAAATATCAATTTTATTAGAAAATATTGACCAAGTGAAGCTGTTTAGTCAAATACTTTCTTACTCTGAAAAATACCCCCATTTCATATATAACTGGACATTAGTATTCTCTAACCCAATTTCCCAACCATTTAGAGCCTAAGCAAAATTATCATTTTGGTATTAATTTCTACTACCAAGATAGTTTATCATTGTACCTATAAAGCTTGCTATCATCTTTCTCTTGCTTCCTATAACAGGATCTTTAAGGCCAATCTCTTGAGTTAAAGAATATCTGAAAATTTCTGCATGGAATACTAATTTGGCCAAAGGCATTTTGCATGGACATTATGACATGCCAAAAGGTAGCTTTTGGAGTTTTTGAACATGATTTAAATATCAAAATTGTGGAGAGAAAATAAATAGATTCCTAATGGGGTTTACGAGGACATAGCTATTAGCAACTCGTAGAGAATTATGATGACCCAGGAAGTGGGGATATCTACCCTACTAACAGCAGTGACTACAACGGACAAGTAAAAATTCTCTTTGACATTTCTTATACTTAATTAAGAAAGAGCAAACCTTAGCTTTTCAAAAATGCTATGGTCCTTTAGCAATAGTCAACTTAAATTCTGAACAAAAATGAAAATATTGAATCATTTATTTTTAATTAATATGTCAATAATTAATCATTCTTTCATTAAAATTTTATATGCCAGCAATTATATTAATGTGCCAGTTCATCAATGAGAAAAGCATTTAATAGCTGATGTATAGTGAAGAACCATGACAACCATTTGCATATTTGTTAGAAGCTCCAAAAGTTAAAATAACAGAACAGCAAAAAATCCAAAAGGATCAGTTAAGAATGAATTTCAGTAAACCACTGCCACCACAATTTTCAGAGGTAATCCCAATGCCCATACCTTAATTTATCAATGATTTTTTCTTAACTTACATGCACAGCAAGCAGACGCTCTATATATGCATGCGCATAAAACGTTCAAGTCCAATGTTGAAGAAGCCTACGTTTGTAGAGCTTACCAGAAATGACCCCTGCCGTCAATGTGGCAGCAACTGGTGACTGCCTCTTACTCACTCTGGCAAGAAATCTAAACAGTAAACCATCCCGGGCCATGGCAAACAGAATTCGAGGTAAAGGAAACATAGAGCCCAGAAGACTAGAACAGAAAAATTCATAATCCATGTGTGAGTGATTACAAGCATTATTCTAGACAGGTATATACAGGTACAGACTAAGATACACTAAAGTGCAGAACCTATGCCAAAAAAAAAAAAAAAAATTCAAAACAGGAAACACTGAGAAAAAAAGTTACTGACCTCATATAAATCAAAACAAAAAAAACCACCTAACTTTCCATATTTTTTCCGAATCCTTGAGGAAAAAAAAATCGCCCATTTTCTTAATGAAAGTCAACTCTCTCACCTGCCACCGCACCCGATGATAAAGTAGCAATTATTGGTGTCTTCGTTTTGGAATTGATTTGAGCTAGACATTTGAAAAGCAACCCGTCTTCCGCCATAGCATAGATTACACGAGGCATTGGGAAAATGCATCCAAGCAGACTGAATGAAAAGCAAACACATGCAGTATGGCAAACACATTCATGCAAGATTCCATCCCCAAATTGAAATTAAATAATTGTATAAAATTCAGCCTCACGGCTATGATTACAAAGTCTTATTATTTTTAAACCATATTGAGATTAGCCACTTAAAAATATTTGCCAATATTTACCATTGTGCTATTTTTTATTCTGTTGTAGATATTTGCCCAGCACAATTATCAGACTAATAATAATAATGCAAGTAATTTGTGCATGCCCATGATTATTACTGAATTAAAACTAAGTAATTAAGACTTAACAAAAAACCCAAACCAATCATATTATTTAGACATTAATGGCAATAACTCAGAAAATAAAATTCCTAAACTGATGTGTAATTAGAGCTTAAGTAATTTGATTTCATAGAATAGTCCCTTCATTTATTTAATTATGTATTTTTATACTTATTTTACCATTATTTGTCCTCAGCCCAATCTTTGATCAAATTAGTAATAATTCCCAACATCATAACATAAAGGTTAAAAAAGAAATCAATTCACTGTAAGATTAGTACATAAATGTAGCCTGATTAAAAGTGTAAGAAAACTTTAGATGTTTTGAATTACTTGTGTGTTTCTGGCTGCACCATTTCATACATGACATAGTTGTAAAAAATAACCATTTAAGAAAAAATAAGGAAAATGATTTTATTTAAAAAATCCATCTTCTTTTTCTTTTAATAAAGTTGGGTTGAGCTTGGCCAGGAATAAATCTGTGTCCGTCTTTTCTAAGACTGTGGTGGCAAGTTCAGATTTTTGTCGTCACAGTTCAGATTTCTGAAACTATTTGAAACTATTCAGAATAGGACTTTGTCACTAGCAGATGACTGAAAACCAATAGGCGTAATTTCTAATTGCTGATTCTTATTATCTTGAACAGAAAATGAAAAGGGTTTTGGGGGGGGGGCGGAAAGCAAGGTTGATGAATGACATAAAAAGATTCTGTTTTCCAATATCAGACTTTCAGAAAATTATTTTTACCTTAAAAAATGGGTAATCAGGCAAAGATTAATTTTTTCATTGTAAGATTGCTCTACTGTATAGCACAGTATAAAACTGGAATGAAATATCTTATGATCACAGGTTAATTTGAAATGGGAGTAGCTCAGGAAACCTGAGAAATGAATTCTAAAGTATCAAAACAAGCAGCTACTAAAAATCCAAACACTTTGAGATTCAGTCACTCTTTCTTTTTCAGAATGATCATTTCTATTTCTAGACCATGTTCACCCCGATCAGCTAAAAGAAAAAGTCTTAGTGTCTCACAATAAAGATCACATTGTATTTAACAATGCCACAGTATATAGCTTCCATGCATACAGACTTGATATTGCTTTCAAAGACCACAGAAAATGTCAGGTCTGTATCTAAGGTCTCAATGGTCTGTATTGGCACTACAGTGACACCAGAGTCAGCCGGGAAACATACTAGTATAAGCATCCTAAAGTTTTATGATGCAGACATATATGAATACATATGACATACACATGTGTGTATGTGGATGTATGTACCAATGCTGTATGTATTCTTACCAATCACATGATTACGAAGAGTAGACCTTCATTATCCTGAAAAGCTAACTCTTAATTGATGGAAGAAAAAGACTTTATCATGTAAGATTAACACAAGAAATTCTGGGCAGACTATTTAGAGAATACACAGTTGCATAATATGTCCCTTGTATTAGGATTATTCCTCAAGCACACAAAAGGAATTCTTTAGACAGACTACACTTTGCAGTAACCCACACAGCCCCCTACCTAGAGGTAATGCAACATACCTTGCTGACAAAGCACAGAGGGAGCCCGCTGCCACGACGTACTTGGCAGGACCCCATCCAACATATTCAAATGCTACAGGAAGGGGGCTTTTTTCATCGAGGAGATAGTATGGCATCATAAGTGTTAAAGCTGCAGAGACTCCAAAATAGGCCATAAAGCAAACAAGCAAAGAAGTCACAATTCCAATAGGAATGGCTTTCTGAGGATTCCGGACTTCTTCACCTAATGGAACATAAACAAAAGTTCTGCATGTTTAATAAAACATTAATAGGTAAAGCATTAATTCTTTTCCTCCGTCAAAATTCTACTATGCTTTGTCCCTTCTGTTTTCTTAGCTTGATCCATCTATTCTACATGAAATTTTCTCTCTTCTTGAGAATACCTTGCTATTAAATAAAAATGCAATTCCACAAAGAATAAACATGATACACTAATACTATTAAATGTTTAACAACAGAATAATCCATTTTGAAAACGATTCATCCACAGAGATGAAATGACTGTCACAGCAGTCTGCAGGCCCTTAAATATAAAGGCTTACTATAAACTTCTACCCAATCCATCTATTTATATTAAACTCTAGTTTCAATAGAAAACAGTATATATTAGATCATTCTAATAAGATTTGGCATTCGAAGCACCTAAGACATGATCAATCATAAGCTTATGCAAAAATAGGAAGCCGGAGCAGGCACTTAGGGAGGACTCTGGCCTGATCACTTTCTTGTGTAGGATAAAGAGAAATGTATTCTGTCCTACTGAAAAAGAGACCACTCAAGACCATGGTCATCATCTGTTACTCACTGTGATAGCACTTCCAGACAGAAGGTTAAGGATGCTAATCATGCCAAGCATTTGGAAAGTATCTGATAGCTTGCAAAGTATTTTTCATACATAATTCTCTCAGTCTTTTTCATATGTATATATATCTTAGGTAACCTTCATAACATTTGAGGGGTAGGTACTGCTCTCCTAATTGTACCCATGGAAACCAAGGCTCAGAGAGTTTCATGAAGTTTCTTTTCATCATCTACAGCAGATGTCACAGCTGGGGCTAGAACCAGCTCCAAATCCCAGTCTGTCCCTGACCCTCTGCCGCCACCCATGGGTACCCATGTAGTACACAGAGCACCTTCTTTTCCTTCTCCTAGGGCCCAGTCTCTGCTCTTACCAGTTGTTGCAATGCAGTCAAATCCCACAAAGGCATAAAAGCAGGTCGCAGCCCCAGCCAAGGTTCCTGCAAAGCCATAAGGCATGAAGCCACCAGCCCCATAGATGCTGGTTCCATTTTCAGAAGGTGGCTCTCTAAGGAAGAGAACAAATGTTGAAATGTCATTTTCATATGAAACTGCTTTTCCCGGTGATTTGTGTGAAACCACATTCTCAGGAGGCTGTTATATTCATCAGCTCTTTGAAGGTGATGTACACAAAACTAAAATAAACCCTGAATCTCTGACGGTGTCCTAGAGAATTCGACGGTATCCCCAACAATGGCACCCTCTCAGGTGACAGACACTGATCTCTGAGGCTGACTGACAGCATAAGCAGGGGGTCCAGACCCACTCTGGCTGGAACTCACAGCCAGGCAGGATAGGATTTTGAGAGCAGAGACTCTATCCATGGGCCATGATCTGAAATAAAGACAGGAAACTTCCCCTTCTCCTGGACAACTGGACAGACTGCACATTTAAAAAATTTTACTATGTATACATTTGAAAGAGTAAAATAAATTTCTTTAGGCTTATTTAATAATACTGAAGTTGAGTATTTTATCATATTAAAAAATGTATAAAACCAGAGGATACTAATTTTTTGCCTCATCTGAGTAACTACAAACAACTCATGTGAAGAAAAACATGTATATACCTCACTCTATGTAACAGATATTTTCGTAATCATAGTTCATATACAGATATTATGCTTAAATAAATCTTAGGATGGAACCTTTTATATATAATTATTATTAAATTAATGTTTGAGACTCTCAGGTTTCAAATGCAGTGCATGGATAAATCTGCCTATGCAACTATTAACAGTCTCCAGAAAACAAGGCCTGAAAATTACTACAAGCCTGAAAAAATGTGATGAAACTGAATGGTGGTCCCAAAGGAAGAAGTGAAGGATGCATGACTCAAAAATACTCATGGTTATTTAGAAGTGGCAAAACTTAGGGAGAAAACAAATATTCTTCCAATGCTTAGACTCTCCCCTTTTCTTGCCCTAAACTTGGAGTAGAGCTTGAGGTTGGGAACCAGCAGCTGCCTGACTTCAAATACCTGCTCCAGAGTAAGCATACCTATTTACACTTGGGGCCAGCCTGGGAAGAAGAGACTTGGACTGACTAGAGCAGACCCTCAGAAAGGTTTCCAAAGCAAAAAAACTTCTGAACCATTATTCTAGAGCCATAGTTCCCAAACTTTCCCCACATGTGTACCCCTTTTAAATCCATTTCTATTCATTGTATCCCTTGTTTTTAAAACAGCTGTTTTTAAATACTGACACTTCTGTTCAGTGCCTATCTTAATGTAAAATAGTGGAAATGAGGTAATACGTTAGGAAAGAAAAATTACTATACTAAAAAATACAAACCACATATTTAATTTTATAATATTCATAACACAGTTAAATATTGATAATGATCAAGTATTTAAATATTAAATTAAAAACTACTTGAAAAGAATCACGATTAAAGACAACGCACTTAACTTTTACTCAGTCAATAACTAAACTGATCAGTTTGGCTACGGATGTATTTATATGTTTGGGGAAGTTCTAGAAACATCACAAATGGATTGTTTTGAAACTGTGCATAATGACTGGTAGAAGAGCGGTTTGGGGGAAGATTCATTGCCACATTCTCACCAATCATCATTCGCTAATGTGATCTAATTTTGAAGTGTCCCCAAATAACCGTGATTTAAACTTAACATTTATTGGTCCATAACTAACATCTTGTGTTTTTTACTTTACTTGTTTTTTTGCCATTACTGATTATTTTTTGCGTATCCCTGAATGGCCCAGCATGTACCCCTAGGAGTATGCATACCACCATTTGGGATCTGATGTTCTAGAGGAAAATGTAACATAAAACAAAAATAGCAAGTTAAAGAACTGAGAATAAGAGAGAAAAACAAAACAAAACAAAACAATGTTTTACCTGGCACTTGCTGATATGTTTTTGAGAAACTCTTCACTAATCTTCCAGTTTGCCACATTTCCTTTCACAAACCCAGCAACCATAACAAAGAGAAGGACCAGGATATTAACAGCTGTGAAGACTTTATTCACCCAAGCAGACTCTTTTACTCCAAAAGATAAAAGACCTATGGGAAAAGAAAAGGCATTTTAATTTTTACCTCTAGAAAAAGGTAATAGCATTTTGAGGCAGTTACAGGCTTTAGGATATTACTTCACCAGCATTCACCTGTTTAACTCACAAATACCCTTTCTATTGCAAGGTCTTACTCACGTGCCTGTGGAATAATGCCTTCTAAATACAACCAGCTTGATTTCAGAAGGCAGACCAGGCTCATAGGCAGGAGATACCACTCTCCAAGAAATAAATAAATCTAGGATCTTTGGCTGTAATTACCAACGGGTAGGTAGAAGTAAAGTAACTTAATTTCAATGAAATGCTGTTCTAAAGACATTTTAAGGTATGTAGCTCTAAAATTTTGAAAATAAAAGCTTAATCATATGTCTGCATCATATTTACTAAATAAATAAGCAAAATAATTCAGCTGTCATGCCAAACAGGTATTTAAACTGACTCTCATTTTAACAGTTTTATATGCTGATTTTAAAAGTAATCAATTTCCTATTCAAGTAATTTGAAGAAACAGAAAAAATATGAAGGAAATAAATATCAAATGTAATATCCTCTCCAGAACTTTGAGTGTGCGTGCATGGGTGCACACACAGACACACACGAATTTCCATGTCAACAAGTATATAACCTCATTTCTAACAGCTACATAGTCTTCCATTATATGGAGACACTATAATTTAATTCCTTATTTATAGACAATCAGGTGACTTTTAGTCTCTTACAATTATAAACAGTACTGACATAATCATCTTTTTATAAATACTTTGTACACTTTCTAATTATTTTACAATAATTTTCCATAAGGTAATACTCTGGTATGGATATACACTTTTATACAAGGCTTTTGGTTCATATTATCAAAATATTCTCCAGACTTTGGCCCAATTTAAATTACCCATTTTTTTCTGTTAGGTTATTCTTGCTCATATTGATTTACAAGATTTATTTATATACTAATGCTGTAAGCTCTTTGCCTATCATGTATTCACTGTGTTTTTCCCAGCTTATTATTTGCTTTTAGTATTAATGTTGATCATGTATATAATATGAATAAAGATTTATAATAGAAAGTTTTGATCTTCAAAGATTTCTAATAACAAAGTTATCACATAAGCTTAGCCTATATTGAAAGTAAAGACATGCTGGTCAATGGACACAGGACAAATAATGCAGGCCAAGGCATAAGTCTCGCCATGGAATTTAATGATTCTAACTGTGTCACAGCTACAGGCTTCTCATTGTTTAGAGATTAAAGCTGAATATTTTAAGTTCATTGAAACCATCCCTAAATAAAATATGATGTAACTAATTTAATGTTAGCTAGGTTGTTTAGAAATCAGAACAAACAAAATCTATCACCTGATAAAAAACAACTGATATGATTTTTCTTGGTATTAGAAAAAAAAATACCAAATATTTTAGATCTATAAATTTTGTTCACGTCCCTAACTCTACCTTTATATAAAACATTTAATTAATGACCAATGTTTTTAAGGGTGAAACTATTAAAAACTTACATAGTTTTATGAGTAAACATTCATTATAGAAAGATGTTTCAATCACATTTTTGTAACCAAGGAAGAACGTAGCTAGAGATAAGGCTGGATAGGAAATCAAGGGGCAGATTACCAAGGGTACATCAAGTAGGAAGTGGAAACAAACATGGATTTTATTCTTAGTGCAATCCTTGATGGATTTAAGCAGCAGTGCAAATAGAAATGACTGTCAAAACTGGAAATGTTCAAATAATCCAAAACAAATACAAATGGTCAGCAGGATATTAACTATGCCTACAAAATAAAATTGCCTGCCATCTAAGTGCTCACTAGGTACCAAACCGTACAAGTTAGACATTGATATCTATGAATGAGCAAACTGAATCATGGAAAAAATAAGTCACTCAATGTTCCCAAGATAGTAAGTGGCAGAACAGGATTAAAAATCTGGGTACTCTAACTCTAATTCCTGTGCCTTTCTAAACCACTATGCTGCAGCACTGACGAAATGGAAAAATCCTAGTATCAGATACATTCGTCTACATTAAAATATAACAGGTGGTTTAAATATGCTTCCATTTCAACCAGGTGCCTACCTTATACAGGTGAAGGCACAAATAGAATTTCTTCTAGAATTAGTGTGCTTGCAAATATCCTTAGTTGTAGCTAACAAGATGAAATAATGCCAAAACTTACAGTCCTCCCTACCAAAACTTCATTGCCATTTCAGCAAATCTCTAATTAATATTATAAAATTGATGTGCCTTATCCTATCATTTAGTGCATTCCAGGAGCCATTAAACCAGAAGTGCTATTTCAACCATTCCACACAATTTAGATTTATTTTTAAAACATACTTAACATAAAAAATGCATAAGATGAGGAACTCTCACACACTGCTGGTAGGAATGTAAATTGGTGCAATCTCTATGGAGGACAGTGTGGGGATTCCTCAGAGAACCAGGAATGGAGCTACCATATGACCCGGCAATCCCCCTTCTGGGGATCTACCCAAAAGACTTGAAAACCTTTGTCCACAAAGACTTATGTACCCCAATGTTCATCACAGAACTGTGGCCAAGATATGCAAGCAACCAAAATACCCTTCAATAGATGACTGGATACAGAGGCTGTGGTACATATGCACAATGGAATATTACTCAGCTATAAGAAAAGATGAAATACTGCCATTTGCAAGAAAGTGGATGGACCTGGAGATCATCATGCTTAGTGAAATAAGCCAGACAGAAAAAAACAAAAACTGTATGACTTCATTCATCTGTGAAATTATAAAACTGAAAGCAACAAAGAAAAAAAAACTCATGGACACAGTCAATAGTTCAGTGGTTACCTGGAGGCAAGGCGGGAGGGGGTGGGAGAAGGGGAGGGGTTGGGAGAGGAGGGAGGGGGAGCCAAATACATGGTGATGGAAAGAGAACTGACACTGGGTAGTGAACACATAATGTAACACACAGACAATGCACTGTAGAATTGTACACCTGGAACCCATGTAATTCTTATTAACCAATGTTACCCCAGTAAGTCTAACAATAAAAAATGTAAAAAATTGCATAAGATGAAATGTGCTTTTATCCCATGGCGAAGCCTGCAGATCTCCAATAATAACCTGAGAGTATACATATGCATGCTGCCCAGTCTTGGGAATTGGGCCCCCAATTTCAGCGGTAACCTATTTTCCTGGGACAATCAGTTTGGCCCATCATAGGGAGAAGTGCAATTAGTTTTCTTACCTGATAGAAGTAATATAAGGCACACAGCAAAAAAGTCAGGATACTCTGCAAGGCCGGTATAATTTATATTGAAGTATGTACTAAAAAACTGACCAATCTGTTTGTTAAGAAGTTCATCAAAGGTGCCACTCCATGCTCTTGCAACACTCGATGTACCTTCCCAAAACACAGAATATTTAGAGAACACAAGGTCACTGGGAGAAAATTACTATAACATCAATTGCTACTCTATTTTAGGGTAAACATGGGCTAGTTCAGACAGAATAAAAAATGTTAATCACATATAAAATTATAATTTTATAATTATACGATAGTAATGCTAAAGTTCATTAAGTGTGGAATGAGCTAACTTTATTTATATATATTTTAATTTTTAAAAAACAGGTTTTCAAATTCACTAAGAGGCATATTCACAGATGAAGCAGAATCACCCAAGTTAGCAGTTAGAAGTAGATATTTTAGAGATGAGAAAACAGAAACACCCAGGGATCAAGTGATTCACTTGAGATCACGTAGTCATTAACCAGACCCACAATGGAACCCTAAGGACTATACTCAGGAGTGCTATTTCTACCATTCTACACTATCAAGATTGCTTTTGGAAAACCTACCTATCACATAAGATAAAATGAGATTCCAGCCAGTGATGAAGGCCCACAGCTCTCCAACAGTAACGTAAGTGTACAAATACGCGGACCCGGTCTTGGGAACTCGGGCCCCAAATTCAGCATAGCAAAGGCCTGCCATCACGGAAGCAATGGCAGCAATGAGGAAGGAAAGGACAATACTGGGGCCAGAATCGGCTTTGGCAACCTCCCCAGCAAGGACGTAGACCCCAGCACCAAGAGTGCTTCCAACACCCAGAGCAATGAGGTCCACGGTGGATAAGCAACGGCTTAACTTGGAATCTTCTAGACTGTCCAGAACGACGATTTTCCTCCGGATCAGACATCGGGCAAAAGACAGCGCTGCTCTGCAGGGAATCATTCTGTGGAGGTACACCTGAAGAAGAGAATGGAGGGAGGAGGTTAGGGGCTTATCTGGAATCATCAGCCCCCCAGTCAGCCCCCCAATTTCTCAGCACAATTATGGCACCTGGATGTTTTGTTGTTGGTGGTGGTGGTGTTGTTTCACTCGTTGGAGGTGTGGCCCAGAGCCATCAGAATGGGGTGCTTAATAAGTCAAAGCTGTGAATTTTTTTGAGTTCACTCATATATGCCCTTTTGTAAGAGACTGCGATAATGGCTTAATTCGGGCACAAAGGAATAGGAGTAGGAATTGACAGTAAAATACACATGTTTGTTTATAGTTACAGGAGACCTCTAAATAAATAAATAGACAACCGCAGTGTCCATGCCATGTATTATGTGTTCTTTTTAAATGGAATGAATGAAGTGAGTCAGGAAGTCTCACTCTACCTCCACCCTTGCCCCAGACAGGTGCAAATCAACTTGACAACTGAAAACAAATGACCAGGTTATAAAACAAAGTATGGATTTTAGTAAGAAAAAAAGGATACACATATTACAGCAAAAAGTCTGAAGCACAATATGCCAAAATGTGAACAGTACTGATCTTTGGATTGTGGGCTAATTTTTATTCTATGTATGTCATATAATGTACATTTTATTGCTAATATGTATTTCTAATTTATCTTTAATGAATATGTGCAATTTATGTGCAAAATAAGTATAAAAATTAAAAATCCCTATATGGCCTTGTCTAAAGAGACAGGTAACTCAGAGGATTAGGAAATAACTTAGGGACAGGGAATATAATAGTATATGCAGCTTATCAGTCAATAAAATTAAATGTGGTTAACTGTTAGAAGTTCAAATTCATGTTTGCCATTTCTACTGCATTATGATCTACAGAGGCTGAACATTATCCCTTGAATCTTATTATATTCATTATCGATAACCTTAACTCATGAGATCACAACTTGGAATCTTCTCCAACGACAGTTTTCATATCCTATAAAATAAACCCTTAAATATTTCTCAACCTTCATCTCTGCAAAAAAACCAAATAAACAAAAAATGGCTCCCCCAAAAAACAACCTATTATTAAAAATTATTTTATTCAAAAATAATGGATAAAATAATATAAATTTACTAAATCTAAATGACTTGTTGCTCCTAAAAGATATATTGCTGAGATATGAATAATCCAGTTTCACACTAAACCTAGTAGATAAAGCTAAACTCACTGAACATTACTCGCTCATCAGTATAAATGCCAGTCCCTGAAATTGAAAGCAGCTCAAAGAATGCAGAGAAAAATCCTATGTCTAAAATGAGTTACAAGTTCCCTGACAGTACAATAAAGTTTTACACATCAGTGTTTTCGACACTACCAGACAGATTGCCAAGCGTGGCACTTAACAAACACTTGATGAAAAATTTGCAAATACAGATGACATCTCCAATTTTTCAGTATTTTGGCTTTGAAAGCCAAAACCTATCAATATTTCTATGAATCAAATGTGTATCAATTTCTACCCCTAACTAACCCTTAACTAGTGATTTCTTATATAACATGTCTAGAAGATAATATAGAAAAGTGTTCTGCTTTATTCTTTAAAAAAAGAGTAAGTAAGTTAAAAGTTAAAGTTATATAGAGGTCAACTAAGGAGGGGGAAGGGAATTGAGGGTATTCACTAAATGCTGACCTTTCCTAACATTTAGGTGTGTTTTATACAAACAGAGAAGTGCAAAGATCAAGATTTAGGAATCGCTGCCATGAAAAAATGCTCAGAAATAAAGATTCACTGAATTTTAGTAATGATTTAAGATCATGTGACAATGGGATGCTTCATATACAACTTTAGGAAATAACTGATACATGAAATGCATATGCCTGTTTGTCATTTAACTAAATAAAATAATCTCTTAAAAAAGTACTTGATTAACATCAATTTTTATGAAAAAAACACACAAATTCTGTCACTTTGGTACATTTAAGAGATGGGATCTGGAATAAAGCAAGGAAAACTAAGATATTTGGAGAGCGATAAGATTGTGGGTGAGCTGTTTTGTTTTAATCCTTTTTTTCTGGTAACACGGTCATGAGGGCGTTTGTGAAAATTCTTTTTAAACACCCGCAAAAAATGGAAAGGTTGATAAGCAAGCCAACCAATAAACAAATTAATCAGATACCACCTCATACCTATTATTAATAGAATGGCCATTATCAACAAGACAAGGAACAACAAGTGCTGGAGAGGATGTGGAGAAAAAGGAACTCTGGTACACTGCTGGTGGGAGTGCAAACTGGTACAACCACTGTGGAAGGCAGTGTGGGGGTTCCTCAGAAAATTGGGAATGGAGCTACCGTTTGACCCAGCAGTCCCTCTTCCAGGTATCTACACAAAACATTTGAATATCTTAGTCCACAAAGATATAGGTACCCCAGTGTTCATCGCAGCACTATTCACAGTGGCCAAATCATGGAAACAGCCAAAGTGCCCTTTGATAGACAACTGGATAAAGAAGCTGTGGTACATGTACACATGGAATATTACTCAGTTATAAGAAAAGATGAAATAGGGCCACTTATGACAACATGGATGGACCTTAAGACCATCATGCAAAGTGAGATAAGCCAGACAGAAAAAACCAAGAACCATATGATTTCACTCATATGTGGAACACAAAGCTGAAAGCAACAAAGAAGCAAAAACTCATGGACACAATCAGTAGTTTAGTGGTTAGTGGTTATCTGAGGGTATGGGGGGAGGTAGGTGGGAGAGAAGGGACGGAGTCTCAAATACATGGTGATGGAAAGAGAACTGACTCTGGGTGACCACATAACACAGCACATAGATGATGTAATGTAGAACTGTACATCTGGAACCCATGTAATTTTTACTAACCAACATCACCCCAATAAAGTTAACGATAATAACTTTTTTTGCCCGGAGGAAATAAGATAAATCAAGCATCCATTTGCGTGTTTTTTTGTGTGTGTGTTTTTTCTGTATGTGGGTAGCTCCCTGGCTGGGAATCGAACCCAGGCCACAGCGTTGACAGCACCAGCGCCGAAGCCTTAAGCCACTACACCATTGAGTAACAAAAAAGCAGACGTCAGGAACTCTTCTCAGAACAGGTTATGCAATGTTCTCCACAAACATTCTCAACTACGTGCAGCTGATAAAATACTGATTGCAAAAGCTACGACACAAACCAATTTTATAGAAATACAATGGGATGGGAGAAAAGCAATGTAAAACATATTGGGTCAACTTAATGAACCACTATTATTAAACAATCCTTTATTAAGTCTTAGCAGGTGTATCATACAGTGCTTAGTCAAAGAAAGAAAAAAGAATCCTGTGCTTTTTGTAAAGTATGTTTTCTGGAGACAGATTGACATACGCAAGTAGAGTGGCAACAGGGGAATGAGAAAAAAATAAGATATTTGTGTCTAAAATGAGTGCTATAATTTGATATTTACATGTTTTATAAAGTTGTATGACTCTTCCTTTAACACATTTTAAAAAGATATGCTCTTAGGTGAAATGGTAATGACAACCTTATTCTCATTTCTACACGGTTCTTTTATTGCTGAAGAAAAATCCACCCATACTTATTCTTTGACTCAGGTCTGCATCTGGGCTCTGGTGGATGGTCTCATCACCAAATAACTATGCAGGGAGAATATGCAGGGATTTTGAAGGCACTTCTGTTGGTCTGGAGAGCACAGACTTTGCTTTTCCAAGAGTAGACAAAGGAACCACACCATCACACCCATTGTAAGCCACTGCTACTGTGACCAAGGATTAGTATTTAATATGAAACCTACATACATGCAGTAAGGACAAGGATCTAACTCGACTTGAGGAAGAGGCTTACATAACATTCATACTCGTGGCCTTAGTCTTAGAATATAAAAGCTCTGATCAACGTTCCTATGAGGTCACAAGTAATTCTGGTGATACCAGAAACAGATATGTATCTTCCTTCAATAAATGATTATTTTACTAATTGCTAAGGCAGTGGCCTCTTTATTGAGGAGAAAAACATGCAGTTTAGATCTGAAAATGTGATTAGCCAAGGGCAGCCTGGAAGAGATCTGCAATAGACTCTGCAGCAGAAAAATCTCTGATGATTTTCATGAGCCTGATGATACAGTTGGATATTCCTGAGCCCCTAGCCCTAAGTATAACAGTTTCAAAACACCTCTTTGACGGAGTCCGTATTTATTCTCGCCGAAAAGCTAAATTCCTTTCTCAGCAATTTGGAAGTACCTCCGTCTGAAATTTCTTCAATCCAGGTTGAAAACTTGACAGTACAGAATTTTAGGTCAAGTAAATCTCTAGCCCTGATGATATAACACCACAGAGCAGACTTCCTTTCAACTAATCACAGAAATCTTTCAAAATCGGCAAATCACAAGTCAAAAATTGGATTTTCACTTGCGTTCAGAAGTTTGATGTAGCATTTAGTCACACAGAAATTAATCTTTCCCCTCCTCCCCTAAGTCAGGGCTGAAATTTCACCCTTAATCTTCTGTCTCAGTATCACAGGCCCCAACAATAAATCTTGCAGGAGAAAGGAGCTGTAGCAAGCCGATGGGGCAGGCGCTCCAATAAATCCTCAACAAATGAACTCATCCGCATTGTAACCAAAATTTCCTTCCTCATTCAAGTTGCTAGAATCATCGTGAAACATCTGTACCTTCTGTTTGTGGACAGACAGAAGAAAAGCAACTAAACCATAACCGGAGTCTCTGTCCCATTGCGTGTGTGTGTGTGTGTGTGTGTGTGTGTTTTCTCTCTAAACTGGACCTTTTGGTTATGCAGTCTGCAAACTCAACATCAGTTACATTTCTACAACTTTAAAGTTCAAGAGCACATTTTCAAATGATGCTGCAAGCGAAATAATTTAGTAAAAGCGGGGAAGGATATGGACATAATACAATGGAATTAATTGGCTTTTCTCTCATTCTTTTTACTTACTTTTAAGACATTAATTTCTCAAAAAATACACCAAAAGTATAATGCAGGATAAAAGATAATCAGAAATGGTAACTGATTGCTTTGGTTAGAAAAGAAACGAAAACGAGTAACAACAAACCTTTGCATTCAAACCTAAAGTATTTCTTTTTCTGGAAAACAAAAACATCGTTTTGCATACTTTTCATTTATATGTGCTCCAAACTTATCTTTCCTCCAAATCAAATTGTCTGAACAACATTTTCCTCCAAAGTGTTCTCCAGATAAGTGAATGCAAATGTTGAAACAGTAAACATTAAACATACAATTGAGGCCATTACGAAGTCGTAATCATTGTAGCAATACCAAATATATTTTCTCTCCTTTTATATCACATCGGTGCAACCAAGAAGTTAACCTATTTCCACATTTCTGATACAGAATCCAGATAAGGCAAGTGCCTTTCCTAAGGTCAACCAGCAAACAAACATCTGTTAGAGAATTTTCGAAAAGTTTTGTAAAAGCAGCTGGTGCTTCAAAACCTGTGAATCCATTCAGCTTAGAAAAGGCAAAAATAAAGTCATAAAGCAGACCTACCTGTCTCATTCAAAGAGATGCAGAACAATAAAAAAACATTAAGTGTCCAACTTTTGTTTTTAAGGTTGAAAAAAGGGGAGAAGTTTTAAAAAATCGAAGAAAAGAGAGCAGAGCACTCGGCACCTCTGTCTCGGAGCATCGGCAACTCAGCACCTTGGTTTCATGGGTCTTGGTGGGACACTCGGCACTGGGCAGATGCCCGCTCTCAGTTTGGTTGACAAATCACTCCAAATGCCAGAGGGTACCACCTGTTTCCTCTCCTCTAACAGCCACCCAAGGAAGTGTCCTCTGCTCGGAACGCTATACATGCCGTTCCAAACATCAGGGGGTACCCTTTCCAAAGTTACTTTGAAGTGCTATGCTAATGAAACGGCTGACGGTGGCCGGTCACCTACCACGTGCCAGGTACTGATCGCAAATGTATTCTTTTATGAATCTTCACAGTACAATAGACTCTCAGTTAACCAGCACTCCTGGGGATTGGGAGATGCCAGATCAATGTAGGTAGACTCTCCATGAAGTAGAACTCAAGCAACTTATATATGGTTTAGTGGCTGAATTTCAGACTAAAGATGCGAGAAGTATGTTTGTGGGCTGGGAGGCCTGTTCAAGTACAAGAAAACTCCTCTCGTCTGAGAGCAAAGAACTGAGAAATTCGTGAGCACACTAGTTTCTCTCATCAGTCTCTTTCTACATACAAATTACCCCCTCAATTCACCTCTCACATCTCCCCAAAAGAGGCACCTAATGTAATTAATTGTTAGAATTAAGTCACTTTTGTTTCAATGCTTAAAAAAATTCCTCCCATCAAACTGTGTCAGAAAAGGAATTCCACAAAAATTCACATTCATGTTTAGTCACAGTTCAAAAAATTTAGATGGATAATGAATTACGTGTACTTATGGTTTTGCTGAAAAGTTATTTCTTGAAAAATGGTCATTATTGAAACTGTATTTTCAATTTTGAAAAGCATGATCTGATTTGTTACTTCTTAAAATACAGAAACAATGTATCACCACAGATTTTTATCATTAGCATTTTGGCAGATTATTGGAACAAGGCTATTGGCTGAGAGAGGTTTGGAAGTCCATATTGGCTTCAAATAAATCTGAATAAAACATTTCTATTGTGTGCTCAGAGAAAGCAATTAAAACTGTGCCAGTTCCTCATCACCATAATTCAGAGCCTCTAAAATTTAACCCTACCTGCCGGCTGTACCGATTTTTTGGTCATTTCCAATCTGCCGCTAGACCGCTGGACCTAATTTTCGAAAAGAAAGGTAGACCTATTTTCTACAGTGTCTCCAAGTTCCATCTGATTCTAACCACTTGTTTGCATGTAACTGGCATTTTTCTATATCATGTTGGTTTTTTCTTTAATGCTCAGGGGCCCAGGTACAGGGGACAGTTAGGTTCAGGGCCTCAGGTCTGGTAGGGTTAAGTTTAGAACATGCAAACGAAGAATTTTAAAAATTACAACTGGGAGTTCCCTGGTGGTGTAGTGGCTTAAGGCTTCGGCGCTGGCGCTGTCAACGCTGCGGCCTGGGTTCGATCCCCAGCCAGGGAGCTACCCACATACCCCGCCCCCACAAATTAAAACAAAAAAAAAAAAATTACAACCACTTGAAAGGATGAGGTCCTTAAAACGGAGATCTGGCATCCCTGTCACATTTATAGTCTACTTATTAATATGCCGTAACTACAAACAATTGCTCCAACTTAGGTCTTCACCAAACGTTTTCCTAATTTCTGTAATATTATTTCATAGGCTAACTCCAACCTATCAATTCCTTAATGGACTGTCAATATCCCTAAAAGGTCAAGCTCTAGATATTCCAAAAAGAAAAAAGAAAATGTTGTAAATGTTAATTTCTAATACAAAATTCCAGGGAGTTCCCTGATGGTGTAGTGGCTTAAGGCTTCGGCGCAGGCGCTGTCAGTGCTGCGGCCTGGGTTCGATTCCCAGCCAGGGAGCTACCCGCATACCAAAAAGCAAAAAAAAAAAAAAAACAAAATTCCAGACAGCAGTGGGGTCCAGGCAAAGGGAGGAAAACAAGCACAGCAGACTGTCCCCAGAGTACGGCTGGGACACACAGGACGGGCACCCTGGTCACACTCAGGGCCAGGGGCGACGGCGGCAGGGCTGGGAGCCATAACTCATCTGAGTCATTATCCATTCCAGAATTCATTAAAAAAAAAAAAAAAAAAGGCTGAACACGGCTTAACTGGTCCTTAGAGAAAAGAGTGTAAACAAGACAGCCCTGTGGACTTTTCTAATAACTAAGCAATACCCAGAATCTTTAAAAATCATTTTAAAATTCTGACAATTTATATAATCAACCACTTCCTAAAATCAATCACTTAAAAGTTCAACTTTTCCTCTTTTTCACTTTATTTGGAAAAAAAAAAAATTCTTTCTTGGAAATAGATCCTGAATCTTGTATAAATGTTTAATAGCGGGTGAAGTTATTTCCCTAATAAATAGCAACAAATCATTAAAATAATCATATTTATCTGCAAAAATCTTAATTAAAAGTTCCTGGAAACATCTATTTTGATTTTTAATTTTGAGTAGACATAGCTTTAGTTATTATACAATTTAAAATTCAAATTACCTCATAATCTCCTAAAACTCTACTTGGTAATCGCTGATCAATAAGAGTATTCTAAACAAATAAATAATGTGTGAAGAGTGGGCTCTACAAGGAATATAATTTACAGAAAAAAAAAGTATGGAGCATTATATGACCTGCCATTTAAGCAGAAATTGAAAATATACAGGGTCTGGCACAAATAACACCCTCTTTTCATGAGCTAGTTATCGATACCAAATCTTTTATTAAAAAATCATAAGCATGTAATTCTGTAACATAACAATATCACAACTCCAGCACAGGTTAGGTGACATTTTAGGTGACATGTTCCAAGTGCTGTCCATCTCGCGCGAGGCCTTCATGTACAGGGTCCCATGTTACTTCTGAGCCCTGAATATGAGTACATACATATATTTACTACTCACAGAGTTCCTCAAGCTTCTTTTTAAAAACACTCATTTTAATCTTTTTTTAAACCCCAAAATAAGACTATAACTTGGCCTTCTCTCCTCTAAAACCTCTAGAATGTCTCTGCATTACAATATGGCCATGGTACACCTGTGGTATATAAACAAGAATCTAACAAGAAGATAAATAAACCCCCTTCATTCTTCCGCTCCTGCTGCTTCTTTGCAAAGAGCTGTTTCATCCGACCTTCAGAGTATTCAAGCACTAAGGTGCAGAGAGAGAAATATCCTACCTTGGGTTCTGATTCTAGCTCCGTCCACGAAGCCAGCACTGTTATTTCCTATGCCTGACTTTGGGGGGGATAGGAAGCAACTATTTGAAACCTTGCTGTGCAGAGATTTGTAAATGAATTACCTTGGTCAAACAGAGTTGAGTGTCCTTATTTGTAAACATTATCAGCGTACTCCTAGGCAACAAAATTATAAAATATACAGAATGAGTTGAATTTTAATGCTTTGCAATTACTTACTTACCTTTATATCTAATCTGCCTTCTACCAATATCTCTAATAACCTGAACACTCCAGCCTGGGGTTCAAAACCAACCCCCTGTCATCTGTCCTCAGCCTACCTTCCTAGCCTTATATGTTGCTATTCTCCACATGAATATATATTGCAGTCCAATTTTTCCATCTTCCCCTACAACAGCTGCATTCTTGTCCACGTGCAGGTGACAAGATTTACTGACTGTGTTTCTGATCGCTCTCTTGTCCTCTACAGAGGGTTCTGGTTTCTAGGCCTTCCGAGCTACTGCAGAGATAGCAAGAAGGTTCTTTCCTGCCTTCTCTGACAACTCCGGAGCTTTCTTTTGACTCAAGGAAGAAAAAAACAAAAACAAAAACCATACACCACACACTTGGACAAATTAAAGCCAAGAAGCCAGGCTGGTGTATCTAACAAAGGGCTGTGGACAGATGAAAGGCCCGCAGCCTAGAGAACAGTCCCCTGGCAGAGAGCAGCAGGGTGGAGAGGAAAGGGGGATTTTGAGACGTGCTGGTGTGGAAGATGAACTGGATCTCAAGAGCACAAGGGCGGGTCAAAATTCCTTGTAAATGCACTTTTGGCAGCTGGTCGGTGTTTTTCTGAATATGACCCTGAAGAGACCGGGTTCTGTGGCACTCGGGTCAGATTAACACTTGCTTATAGTATGTGCCCTCTCCGCCCCCTCCTTCCTCAGAGAAGGTAAAACTGCTTGCTGGGTGTGAAACAGAATGTACGCATTTACATACCATCACTTCCAAACAGGATTTGTTCGGCTTAACATAAATGACGGGCCATTCTCCCTAGAAACAAGTCTGACAGAACGAGGAGAGCAAGGGCAGCTAGGAAAGTCATAGTTGTACCAAAGATGCGAAGCTAATGACACTGCTGTCGTGTGTCTAAATAACTCTGCAGTATGTTTAATCGAAATATAACTGACACAGAACATTGCATTACCAAGATTTTTAAATACGGTTTTTAGTAACCCCTGAGTGACATTTAATTTTAAAGCCTTTTTAATGCTCTTACTCTAGTTAGAAAGTACATGTAAATGTATTATAGAAATCTTAACGTCACCTTGGACGCCTTAGTGGATACTTCCTGTAGGGGACCTTAGAGGAAATTGTTCCCCACGGCACCTTCATGGCACAATCTCCTTCGTCGCTGACAGGTGGCCATCCTCTTCGAGCAAGGAGAGGCCGGATGCTCAAGGCATCCCCTTCTCTACTTGGGTAGCTTCCCTTGCTAGACCTTTCCTCTCATGGAGCTCCCCTACACTCCAACCCACTAGACTAATTCTGCCCTGAGATCGAATGCATAAAATGCTTCTCATTCAAGGAAAGCCAAAGGGCTTCATCCTAAGACTTCTCCTCCTAGAGAAATACATCGATTCAAAAATACAACCACACTTTGAAAAGCACTAACTTAAGGTAACACTCCCAACAAGGCAGGGCATTCCAGATGTGATCGAGCAAGTACGGAGTCTAATTCGCTGATGACCCTCCTCCATTCTATATACTTCTATTCAATCTTTTTGCCTTAGTTGTCACAGCCATCGCAAACCCCCTCAACAGTGCACGGAGCTCAGTGGGTTGGGCCTCACTACCTCCTTAACCCACCTTCCGCCTCTGCCTCACACCCTCCAGCCACACTGGGTTTCCTTTTGACTTTCTCAGCACTCTAAGCCTCTGACTGCCTCCAGGCCTTCTGCATAGTTGTTTCCTCTTCCTGGAAAGTTAATTCTTTTCTGCTTCTCCTAGGCAGCTCCCAGACATCCTTGACACCCTCCCCCAAGCTGAATTAGGTCGTCCTATTACTTGTTCTCACAACACTCTGTATTTTTCTGGCACTTTTTCTTTACCATAATTACAGTCAACTACTTAGATGAGTGTGTTTTCATCCTTGCTATGGGTTGAACTGTGCTTCCCCAAAAGATGTGCTGAAATCCTACACCCTGGCACCTTACTTGGAAACAGGGTCTTTGTCGATGTTATCAAATTAAGATGAGGTCATTAGAGTGAGCCCCAATCCACCCAGTTTGTACCAGGGCATGCCACCAAGACCGTCCCTCCAAGCTGGTACTGACCCATTAATCAACATGCTGGGTGGTATATCATGCAACAAATTCGAAACTTCTCTCCAACTTATCCCAAGGCTACCATAACACAGCATGTTATGTGCAATGCCAAAATCCTAACACATTGTGTTTAAACTTCCCAAATACATAATCTAATAACCATGTAAAAAGAGGGTATGGAATTTGTTAGGCATAGCTTGTTCTTGGTGAACCCAAGCCTTTTGGGAATTAGTAATTTCTTTCCCAAGGACATAGCTAAAACTGCTAGAATTCTGCCGGTGAAGTGTTCAGCTCCCTGATCAGAGGTTTCCAAAATCCACACTGGTCTCCATTTTGAAAATAAAGGTAATTGCCTCTTTCCTTTCTTCTGCTCCCTTTCTTGTACTTCAAGGTGCTCCAAGATTACAGATGGCTGTTCCACCCTCTTATCTACAAATTATCTTAATGTTAAAAGACATCATTCACAGCAGCCTGAAACTGTGAACTAGTTTAAAGCAGCAAGGTTCTCGTCCACCAGGTCCCCTTTCAGTAATGTCCCCTTCAGACAACCACCCTTGTTGTAAAGACAAAAGCAAAACAGGGATTGAGTGGGTCTACCTTCCCTTGGCCACCTATTGGTATCACACCAGGTTCTCCCTCTTTTTTCTCCTTTCTGACTAAATATTTCATAAAGCTGAAACTCAAACATCCCTTTGCTGTTTTTCACAGATTCATGCCATCCACCTTATTCTCCCATCTTTTAAGTCTGAGCCCCTCAAACGAATTCTCGTGGTTGCCACCACGGACCTTCTGGTACCTGCCCTTCTTGTTGCTCACTCTGAGCTCTCGATGAGGATTTTGATTGTACTTGTCTTTATTTCTTTCCAAATAGTACTACCTTTTAGGGTTGCATACAGTAAATGGAGTTACATCCATATTTTCTAGAAATCTCCTTTTAAAAAATCTAGGGTATACAGAATGGGTCTGCTAGCTGGTTATTAGAGAACATTCTAAAGCAGGGGTGTCCAACCTTCTGGCTTCCCTGGGCCACACTGGAAGAAGAATTGTCTTGGGCCACACATAAAATACATTAACACTAATGATAGCTGATGAGGTAAAAAAAAAAAAAAAAAGGTCGATGCATAATTTCTGTAATGTTTTAAGAAACTTTACGAGCTTGTGTGGGCCACATTCAAAGCCATCCTGGGTCGCATGTGGCCCATGGGTCATAGGTTGAACAAACATGTTCTAAAGTATAATCAAATGATTTCCTTGTCACCAAGAGACAAATATTTTATGAATATTACCAAAAAGTACAGCTTGTGCAAAATCTTTGAACCACTTATTCTCACTACTCAGCCTCCTTATTTCACGTATGTCAACAAAGAACAAGTTTGTTCAACCATCTTTCATGGGAAAGTTTCAACAATCCTACTTGCAGAAATGTCCTTGTTTGCAAGCAGCAAAACAGCGCTTCATAGTCTAGGGCTCTAGCCATCTAATTGCTTCATGAACTCTGAGTGTGAGCTCACATGCACACAATCACTAATGACCGACTCAGAATTCCACCATGATAATCGGAAGGTAAAAGGCTCACTGTTGAATTAAAATCCCAGCAAACAGAGAGCTCTGGATTATCACTGGTGACTCCCTCAGGACTTGCCACTCCTACAGTTCAAACATTCAGACCCACACTCATGTACTACTCTTTTTCTAGGACATCTTTCTGTGGGGGTCAACATCATTTATTGAGGAATCAGAAGAAAAGGCAACAAATATTAATAATAACTGCAACATTTATTTTCGGTCACTTTCTTTCACATTGTAGAGCATTTTTTAAAGACTTCCAAACATATCCTTTTTCTTCAATTAGAGAAATATTCTTAACCAAAATGTCCTTTCTAATGAGGCAGTCCCAGAGCCTAGCACCTAAGACACCCAGTGAAGGATATTATTCAACTTATTATCAAAAATCAAGGCAAACTTCTCTAGTAGGTAACTTTAACAAAACAAATGCAGTGAAAATAAAGAGAAAATATGTGGGAAAATGGTTCCATGTTAGCTTACAACTTTATCTAATTGTAGGGATAGCACCTACTTCTGAGTCATCCTTTACTCTTGCCCTGATCAATCATTTTTGGTAATTTCGCCACTTCCAAAAGTTAAAATGCTACCATTATACACAGCAAGTAAGCACGGGGAAACAAATCACATATGCTAAGAACTTGTTCCTGATGATATATGGTGGCTCTGTATTTCTCCCCACTACAAACAAACTAGGGGGAAAAAATCAGAGTTAGATGTGAAACTCACAACTATGTACATGAATGCATAAACGCACTGGCCAATCATTTTACTCATTCCTGAGGTGGGCACTGAAGGGGAAACAGGAGGCAAATTGCTTTCCATTTGCTCTTTATAATGGCAACAAAAACCAGCAATTATTCCCATCTGTCCAGGCATCAAAAAGAAATCTTAGATGGCCCTCATGCAAAATTAAAAAAGATTTTAAAATTTCATTTAAAAATTTTAAAGCAACCCAGTATGGAAAGAGCTTGGGGTGTTAGAGGCAGACAGAGTTTTCTATGGGTAAAATGGTATTCTCAAAGGCTGTTATGAAGTCCCAATGAGAAAAAGGTATGGAAAGTGCTCACGACAGAGTAGGTATTCAATGGATGGCAGCTACTGTTGTTAATTTATTATGACATCAATTAAAGATATGTTGACATTTATATTTTGGAACATCAAAAAAATCCATTTATAAAAGCCACTTGCTTTTTACTTAAAAAGACTTGTAGAGATACAGAAATTATGATTCACAATAAAGGGACTGCCAGCCCCATACTCTAAATTGAAAGGAGGGAACTGAGGCCCAGGGACTTTTTCCAGGCATGCAGACAGCTACTGAGACCTGCTGGGAGTCCAGGATTCCCCACTCCGCTCAGTGCTCCCATGTGGCTGATGACGCTGAATTCTACCTTGTACTATTCATGACCATACGCAGTGCCTTGCATAGTGCTCTGGAAGGAAGAGACTGACTTACTGACCCGGGGACCGATGGTGGTTCTCCGATTCTCACCGGTTCTCTTCTCTGTGGTTCTCCGATTCTCACCGATTCTTTCCCATTCTCACCCCGAAGGCATTTCAAGGGAAGCCCAGTGAGACCCAAGGGGCAGGCTGCCCTTCCTCCCTGTCCCCAGCCCACTCCTCTCTTCCAAGAGATTCCATATAAACAAGTCTTTTCCTCTGTATCCAAATTTTAGAAGTGGAGGCATTTAAAGGAGAGGAAAAAAAGTACTTGATTTTGCATCTGAGAAACAAAAAAGTTCTATTAACACAAAATCCCTTCATGCCCAAACATCAGCATACTGACATTAGAGTCTCTTGAAGGCTCTACAGTACAGTCTTTTAAATGTCAGGAGACCTGAGAAATCAGAGGCTTAATCTAGCAAATATATGTAACTGCTAAATCTTACAGGTACAAGGATCTTTCCCATATCAGAATTGCTTATTGTCAGCTATAAAAAATATACTTACACTACTAAATCTTAGTAAGTACATGAGGGTTTTTTTTCAGAAGTATACTAGGCTGCACACTCCAAAGAGTTTTATTACAAAAATACAATTAAACCCTAAATAAATGATAACATAATATGATAGAGCTCACCAGAAAATAATGGAAATTTCACAAGGCAAAGAGACAGACAGACAGATAGACACAAAGAGAGACAGACAGAATAAATGTGAATGAATGAGATAAAAGCAGAACAGTGGATGCTAAGTTAATGTGAAGGGAATAAATGCCTATGTAAGTACAAAGTCTCAGGCCCTCAAGATGAGAGAGCTGGAACGAGGACTATCCCAGGGCAGCACAAAAGGGGATACAAGGATGGAAAATTAATTTTGCGAATTCATCCTAGAAAAAGTGACACCTTAATGAGTTGTTTGTACAGTGTAAGGGCACAGTGGCAAGTTTATGAACTTAATTGTCAGATTTGGGGCACGATGCTACCACTGATGGTTATTCCAGAAAAAGAGTTCCAAAACAGCTTTGAAGGGTGGACTAGGCGCTGGTATTGGTGCATAGCTTCCCAAGGGGAGTACTTTGAAGGTGACTGTAGTGATATTCAGCAGTGAGGTATGTAGCACTTTTTCTAGGATGAGTTTGCAAAGTTAATAGTCTGACCTCGTAAGTAGTCCAGGTCAGTAGCAGGTTTATGCATCTAATTAAATAGCCTGTTAGCTTATTTATATATACAAATGCAAATCCTCCGCAGAGGAAAGACCACCCTATGTAGGCCTTCAGGATTCCCACTGAATAGATTAAATGAGCTCACAATCAAAAATTCCCAAACACACACAAAATAAGCTACTATGTTTAAGAGTCAATAGAAACAACCTCCCTAACTCTTCTAATACTAGAAATACCAGACAAGCATATGGAATAATCATGTAGAAAAAGTTTTTTTAAAAAGATTAAATTTTAAAATTAAATCAAAACAAGATACTACCAAAATAACCAGGCAGATTAAAAAAAAAAACAAAAACAAAAACAAAACACACAAAAAAACAGACAACAACAAAAAAGCTAAATATAACTTATAGCAATGAAAAAAATAAAATTACAGAAATTTAAAAAACTCAAACAGTATGAGTTAAATAGCTTATCAGCATTCCTTCTTGGGAATCTGAGAAACTGGTCTTTATTCAGTGGCTTACGGACTTGTCCAGGTAAAAATGAAAGCAGATGCTAAGGACAAACAGTCCTTTTTGTTACATCATCTCAGAAGATGTTACATTATAAAACGCAGCCAGATTCTACCTGGTCCCTCCTCTGTGCCGTTTACTAGGGTGGCACAGCACATTCAGGTTCAAGGACACACACTCAGCACGGCTTCTCTGTGGCTGGTAAGGGTTTTCGCCTCTAAGGCCCCAAGTACAGCCTTGATCCTTTTCCTCCTCTGGCCTACGAGGCTGTGTTCTTGCAGCCATGACCATCATTTGTGTACAGTCTCAATGACAGTTTGCAACCTCAGTTAAAAGAACTTTCCAAAGATGATTTCCTGGGTGTTCTCTCCCCAAGAAGTTGCTAGACAGAGGACTTTAAATGAAAGCATTAAGAAACGTGCCTTCACATTTGGGTTTGATTTCTTCCTTTTACAACTGGCTGCATGCTAGCTATAGCATAGTACCATTCGGGGCATGGACACAAGTAAAGGCTTGGGCTTTCTTCAGGGCCTTGCCTCGGGTTTTTTTCCTTAGCCAAGTGAATCCCAGCACCCCGTGCTCCTGAGAGACTTGCTGCCAGGAAGCAGAAAAGAGGCCATAGCCCAGTGAGGCTTTTCCAGGGAAGCGTCCCACACGGGGCGCCTGGCACTGTCTCTGGGCTGGGTCCCGCCGTGGCTGTCTTCACAGAGAGGTCTGGCCCAGGAGCAGAATTCCAGAGGCACTAGATGGATGGCAGGCAGAATTCAGTGTGGATATGAGTGCAGAGTTCCCTTTAGTGCATCTCCTCGACCCAGAAGCTTACACAGACTAACAGGACAGAAACAGTGTGCCTAGAATTAAACATCAAGGAACTATCAGAATCCTGCCAAATACATCTGATGTGAATTCTTCCAGTCCTACACTGTGCCCTGCCTGCTGTCAATCACACAGAACAGACATAGGCCATTTATAAGTGTGTGTGTGTGTGTGTGTGTGTGTGTGTGTGTATGGGGTAGTGGTGACGGGACATAGGTTTTCCAAATTTTTGCCTGGATTCTATAAGGATTTTCTCACATTTCCTGAAATATAAACATTTCCTTGATTTCCTTCTATCAAAGTATATAATTTCATATTTTAAATATGATTTTCCTAGAAGGCAAGTGAAAAATCTCAAGGACTACAAAAAGGACAAATAGGGAATATTATTATTAGGCTAATATCTTGCACATATTAGCCTAACCAATAATATTACCATATCAGTGACAGTAAATATCATTATGGTACTATGTTATCTTTCCAAATAAAATCATACCTAAAAAATTCTAAGCCTGAAATAGGTTTACAGAGGCCATTTAAGTTTAATTTTAAAACAGGTAACTAAATTGATTTGCTTTAAAAAAACATACTCTTTAAAAGATACTTTAAAAATTTATGTAGTATAGCAGATGTATGGTCACAAATCCATACTGAAATATAAAATAAACTCATGCTACTCTATTTTTAAGAGATAGTCTCTTCCTTAAAGACATGGGAATTTGCAAATATGAAACTACTAATACTCCTGTTTGTGGGGACTTCTAATATGCCCAATTACCTCAATTTAAAGTTTCTGTGAACACCATCCTAACTGCTATCACCTTAGCTCATTCCATGGTCCTCACTTCGTAGGAGCTAGGTTATTCTTTGTTGCAATTCAGACACTTCACTGCCAACCAGAACACAAACCCCTTCTCTCATCATTCAAAGTCCAAACTATGACTCAATCTGTATTGTATGTCTGGCCTTACCTTCCTTAGGATTAAATCAGTTACAAGTGGAGGACTTGGGGGACAGAGCTGCAAGAAAAGGATTCAGAGACAGGTGACTTGCAGTTATCCTGGGAAAAGAAAATGGCAGCAGGAATACAAAAAGAGAGAGAGAGACTTCCATTGATATTGCTTATAGAGAATTCAATCATCAATTGAAAAGTTAAGAAGAGTTCTGGTAAGTTCCTGGAATGAGACGTGTGCATAAAGTGTACACAAATACACTATCACCACCATGGCTTTTACTTCCGCTGCCACTGCTGAGAGCTAACGTTCATCAAGGGCATTGCATACATTAACCCAACTAAATTACCCAGTAACCCCAAGAGGTAGGTACTATTACTATCTCTAGTTTATAGATCAGAAAAAAAGCATAGAGTGATTAAATACTAGCTAGTAATATAAGGGCTGTCCAGAAAGTATCCAGCCATGTAACATGAAAAAAAAGAGGCATTTATGGCTGGATTTTTTCTGGATAGCCCTCATATATCAAAGTCAGGACACAAAATTAAGTCTGTATGACCCACCATAACAAGATATCCAGGCATTAGCCTTTTAGAAGCAATGTCATTGTTACAATGAAAAAAAAAACAAACACTTTTTTTTCCTAATGGTTCTTTTTTCTTAGAGCCACTGAAGTGTTTGATTGGTTTGTGCCATCGAAAGAGAGAAGCATGAAGGTTACATTTCTTTCAGAGCTGAAAGTTTCCCACAGTGAGCACTGGACTGAAGAAACAGTGAGTGCTCTGATGAGCAAAGTGTTAACTACCATATCCCAGAAGTGAAGCACAGACTGTTATGCTCTGCCAGTAAATAGTCCAGTTATGAAGTACATATTCTAAACTGAGATGAAATTCTATCCAGAGCATGCCTTAAGGAAAGAAACTTGTCGCCACGGCTTGGTGAAAAGCCAATGGTAGCTAATGATTACATCATCTAGCTCAATATAGCATGCTGAAGAGTTGCAGAACACTGCTCCTTTAGTTTTGCTCTTGTGGGAAAAGGAAGGAAGGAAGGAAGGAAGGCAGGAAGGAAGGCAGGAAGGAGAAATATGTGAAAATAAAAAGAAATAATTGGGATCATTGATTGCTCTTCTATTATGTTCTGGGCTCTTGACACACATTATTTTATGTAATCCTCACAACCACTTCAGGGAAAATGTCCCATCTTCAGATGATGAAACTGATGCTCAGAGATGTAAAGCAACTTGCTTGACATAACAGAGCTAGATTTGAATGTAAGGTTGTGAAGCTCCCAAGTCCATGCCCTTTCCTCTGTGATTATACACCCTAGAAGCAAGGAGAAATGCAGAATTCTAGCTGTTTCCAGGTTATTGGCAGCTCACTAAGCACCCAGCTGATGAAAGACAATTCGAAGGTCACCATCCAGATGTTACCAAAAATATATTTGGAAGACTCTGGAATTTTAAAACCTCATCTCCAATAGATTTTTAAGCTTTCAAAGTCATGCACCATTACTTCCTTAAGACTGAAAGTGTAATAGTTATTAAAATATAAGCAATGGAAAGACCAAGAAAAATAACTAGATAAACATCATACTCATAACTTATGTCTGTATTAAAATTCTAACATATATTAAAACTCATTTCTTCTAGCTACAAAAGAACTTCAAAGATTTAATATAAGAAGGCTTTAATACAAAACATGTACACTTTTACTAAAACATAAGATTTTTTGAAACATGGTATTCATTTTACAACGAATCTAGTTCATTCTCTATCCACCTCCTGAGTTCTCAAATATCTAATATTCTCAATTCTCACCATATTTCTGAACTCAAAACATACTCAGAACAAATAAAGTCTTCTGGCCCTGCAAATCACATCTTTTCTGTTTTTTTATTTTGCTTCTATTTTATTTCAAATAGTCTCTTGTAATATCAGGGACCTTTCCTTTCCATTACCAAAAATTTTCTAGGGTCCCATTTTGTGGATGTCAATAAATTAGTGTAATTTAGTTGAAATCAACATTAGTTTTTTTTAATCCACTGAAGAAATATGTTTGAAGGAAGGAAAAGTGGGGAACCAGCAGAGCTATTAAATATATATATCTGATACATCATTTGAAGTGTTCATATAGAATCCCCACCTTAACTCCTTAACGGCATGGAGTTTGCTAGTCCAACTCTTTAGCCCCTCGTTTCAAACTCCTCTTGGGTATTGATTATGGGGCAGTAGTAGCAGCCTCAGCATAAACCCTCAGCATAAAAGCTTCACAAGAGCAAGGATTTTATGTGATTGTTTTGTTCACTGGTGTATCCCCAAAACCTAAAGAGTACCTGACACACAGCAGCCACCCAAATATTTCTGAACGTCTGGATGCTTGGCTATAGCCACCAACTTTGTCTTAATGGCTGACCAGAGAAAGGTAAGGAGTCTGGAAACCATGTCATGACTTGAAGAGCAATTAAAGAAACTACAGGTGTTTGGGCACAATAAGGGACATATTGGGGGCTCAGAGAGGGAACACTGTTCGGATTCCAGCCAACAAGCTATGAGAGTTATCAGTCATGTATCTGGGCAAATCACTGGAATCTCAAGTCTTTTCATCTTTGAAACAGAACTGCTGTAAGAAATAAATGAACAGGAAAAGCATCTGGCTTTTAGAAACATACTCCTAAGTTGGTACTATTTCTCCATTTCACTTCTTTCCCTCTTGGGGGAAAAAAGACTTAAAGAGGATAAAACTTCCCTCGAATATGTGAATGACAATGGGTAAGAAGACAATGGCTCTATCTACATTATATTAGAAGATGAAAACTTCAAATAAAGTAAATAAATATAAAGAGTATGAAATTAACCCATTAAAATGTAGACCTTTCTAATAAAAAATGTTCTACTCATCAGAAGCTACCCACCAATAAAGATGTAGCTTTCTGTCATTATTTTAAACACAGAACAGGTCATTCAGAATGATTAAGAAACTGACAGAACGAGGTTTTGTTAGAAGGGTATTAGCTAAGGTATCTGCCAACTCAGATTTTATGATTTAATGGTACAATTTCTTTGTGTGTGTGTCTGAAAAACTAAGTTCTTTATGATTCTCTGCATATGAATAAACCCAACCGTCCGAGAGTAGGTAGTTTACACTGAAGTCCATATTGCCAAAACCTCCCACTCCAGTCAACACCCTTACTTTCCAAAAAAGTAGCAGTTATGTAAATTCACAGTGACCAGAAAAAAGAAAGCACAACACACACACAAGGTATGTCCTCATCACAGTGATGACTTTGGAAAAGTGTCCAAGAGCATTACGCCATTACATATCCACTGTTCAGATCAAATAAATATCGATTTGGTAAACCTGTCTTAAGTTTAAAGGTTCACCTGATGCAACAAGTCTATTTTGGTGTTAACAACTATAATGCCTCTTTCTCTCTTTTTTTCCCTATACACCTGGATGAAATATTTAATTCTGAATAGCAGGTAATACCTTTAATAATAGCTCTACCAATGCACCCATCCATCATCCATAAAACATTTTCCTACAAGGCCAGACAATAAAAGCTCTATCATTTACCCACATAGCCTACACAATGACAATACTAAATGCTGGAACTATTCAGACCACACAGGAACAGGAGATTATATTCTCATTTCAGTAAAATTCATTAGTTTCCACTGCCTTTATCCTAATTACTGTTATGCTTCCAGGATTTGAGGTCATTGTGGTTCATAATTCACAAAAGTACAATCTGCTTGGAGATGAATCTTATTTAATCTTTTTACAAGACAACATTTTTGGCTGAATGAAAGGATAGCAAAGCTCGCTTGAGATAAATACGGGATCTAAGAAGCAGGGAAAGGACATTCTACAGAGCAAAACTGAGTTTTGTTCCCACTCAGAGTAGATTTAAGATAAGAGGGAAATCTTATGTTATTCTCAACACTAAAATTCAATTAAAATTTTGAGTTATTCCAAAATTAGATAGCTGCAAGGGGACAACTCCCATCAACAGCTGCTACATATTGCCCAGTCTCTTCCTTTGCAGAAGGGAAAATGCATTTGAAGTTGCATTACATACCAGTGTGTTCTGACATACTTAAAGAGATCTAGAATGAAAATACAGGTTTTCTGGGCTTCAGTTTTATTCCACATCTACTTTTTTTACAATGTGAAGGAGGCTGCTGGGTTCTTTATAAATGTTTTATAGGTCATGCCTCCCAATTCCCAGTGTATTCTCCGGGGCACACAGTCTTTATTAAATCGACTGCTCTCTGGTTCCCCATCATTACGTACTATTTTGCACTAAAAAAAGCCATGTCATTTGTTACTCAGTTCTGGGTCTAGAGGCACCAAAGTGTCTGACCTAGAATATAAGTTTCAAGCACTGCAAGAACATGTCTTTTCCTTTGTATCTGTATCTAAGTACACAGAAAAGTTCTGTGCATGGTGGACATTCTGTAACTACTCAGTGGCAATATGTTTTAAAAGAAAGAAAAATTAAATTATAAAGTTTAATGTTTATCTTTGGGCCAATGAGCCAAAGATTTCATTTGCTTAAAAAAATGGCAAATAATGCTGTCAAGTCCTTAGTTCTGTATGTCACAGTTGGTCAAGAGGTGCCTTGTGAAGGAACAGTTGGTGGCTGTCTCATGGGTTCCAACTCTCTAAATTCTAACTTTCAGAGTCAAAGTTGTAAATGGGACTTTAATGCAATGGGCCGTATTGTTGTTTAGGCTTTGTAAAGGCCCTAGAGTTAGTGCCTTCAGACAGTAAGTCCATATAAAATGGTTATTATCCTTAAAAAAGCTGAATTAAAATACGTTCTGCCAGAAGATGTTTTCTAAGTATGATAGTTTATTGAATATATACCGAATGATTAATGCTTTGGAGACAGATACTACTTGAATTCAAACCTAAACTCACTCTATCTAACCTGTGAACAATTTTTACAGTAACAAATGTAAATAAGTGACAATAACAGGATCTCTTACAGCAGTAACCGTATTAGGCTAATTCCTATTATGAACCGAGCACAGGCTAGCTCCATTTAAACGTTACTCAGAAAAGCAATGACTAAAAGTGATGACTAAGAGAGAGGTTGCTATCTCCAGAAAGCACCACCCTGGCCCCTTTTTAGAGTTAAGGACAACATGCACTTCCAGGGATAGTTAATGTGATGCTATAGATGGATGACGGGGAAGCAGATTTTTCTAAAATGCTACAGAATTGCACACCCTGCAGTCACTGTTTGGTTCGTTTCTGTACTCTGAAAAGGTGTCCGATTACCCTAACATTTGCATTTAGTTAGGGCTGAGGGAAGGGGAGTTTAGGAGGAGAACCGGGACGGGAGGGAAGCAAGGGTACTGCTCGTCACCAAGTCGATGCTGACGTGCCCACGTTTCCCCACACGCTGGCATGCTCCCCGAAGCACCTGCCAAGCGCATGGGGCAATGTGCTTCAAGGCTGACCTTACCTAAAGGAGAGAATACAACCTACATGCCAAGGACAGCAGGCAGGAGACATCCAGAGCACGGCCTACGACAGAGCTCAGTCCTGACAGCTGGGTCTGTACGAGTGCTAGGCCTCGGTTTAATTGGAGCAGAGTTTGTCCACGCACACGTCCAACTAGAAGGAAAATGAGAGGGCAGGAGGAGGGAGGGGGACGAGGGAGGAGGAGGAAGGAGGAGAAGAAAACCTGGAGCCTCCTGTAGAGGCTCTGTCCACTGTAAGTTGAATGATCTGAAACAGCACCCGTGCAACCACCCCAGGATCGCCCCAGCTACACATCCAGGTGTCTTAGCAGACGTGAAAGGTGCCTACCAGGTGTGGTCAGAAACGATGTCAAGCAGCTCCTGGCGTGGAACCCACAAGGAGCATGGGCCACTGGCTACCGGCCCTCTGGAGCAGGAAAGGAGTTAAGGGTCTTCTGATGCCCAAGGCCCTCTTTTCCTAAGCACTGAGGGGGAGTTGGAAATAAATCAATAGTTGGTCCTGGGGATTAAAAAGTTAAGGAGAAAATGCCGATGGTTCGCTGCAGTTAGAGTCTCAACCTCTTAGTGTTTTTAAATATGAAAATGGTTCCTCTTACGTCCCCAGTTAGGAAAATTCGCCCTTTCCTCAGCCATGTGCGCACACGCGTACTCTCCAGCTCACGCGGACACGATCCACACACCCACGAGGGATGGTTTAGGCACGGTTCGGTCTGAAACGAGATGCAGAGGCTCCTGGGAGCCCAGACTCGCACCATTTACTCCGACTAGCACTGCCGTGTATTAGGGCTTACCGGGTGTGGAAACGCCAGCTCCGGAAATAATTCCAGGACACGGTCTGTTGAAGTGAACACTAGAGAAAAGTTATTTCTCCTCCTTAAACATGATTCTACATACATTATTTTGTTGGGGGGCAAAACTAAATAAATAAAGATTCTTGTGTTCTTTTTCTTCCCTTTTTATTTCACTCATCAGAAACTATACTTAATCCAATAACCTGCGCACTTCTCTTCTAATTCTTGACACGGCCTGAATTCTGGTTCAGGCAGACAACGTCAAAGTCAGAGCATATAGTTCAAGTTTACCGACGCCCCTAGTCTAACATGTAACACGTTAAAACACGTGAAGTAAAGGCTCATTCTTAAAACAGCGGAGTCTTTCCATTGAATTTGAAATGACAACAACCACAGCTGGTGTCTGCACTCATCACCAGCCATGTTAGCTCCGCGTCAGCAGTGTCATCCTGCCTCATGCCACCCTCACCTCCACCTTTCCCACTGCACACAGTAGTTAACCAACAAGTATGAAGAGGCTGGTGGTGGTCAATCAGCAGAAAGTCAAACATTAGAGTGTCACTGTAATAGACTGACACTGCAAAATTGGGACTAGAGAAATGATGAGGCTTTAAGTTTTAAAACCCTTGTAAAAATTAATTTACTACAATTTCCAGTAGTCCAATGAAATAAATGGTGCCTTCAGTTTTCAGTGAAACAATCTGTCCGTTCTATAATATAGTCAGGAATGCAGCATACCTAGCGTTAGCAGGGCAGTAAGAGCAGAGAAATAATTTCCCAGAACAACATGTAAAGTGACAAATACTAGGTTGCCTGTCCTTCACAATCTCTTGTACTCCGTAGCAAAAAAGAGATCAGAACAATGTAAATATGCTATTCATTATTCAGAAAGTTCATATGATCCATCTCAGTGAGAGAAAATGCAATATCAACAGAAATTTTATGCAAAGTCTGCTCTTTTTTTGTTTGGTTCACTGAACTAAGTGCAAACCATCTGTTACCTATGATAATCAGAAAAAAAAATAAAATAAAAATTCAAACAGCGTTTTTGTTAAGACAGCACAATAGCCCTCCAAACAGAACTTACTTGTTTAAAAGCACCACTTACGAGGTTTAAATCCTAATGACTTTAGATGGCTTAGAACCCATATGTAGAGTCATCATTTTTGGGTTAAGATTACATTTTGTTTTCTTTTTTACTTTGGTAAAAGCATGCCATTAAAAAAAATTAACATACTAAGAATGTCACTATACCAAAATGTCTTATTCAAATGTTAATTTCCAAGAAATTTTAAAACCTATAAAGTTCTAAGTTAGAATTGTATATGGACCCCCATTTATAAAATTCCTGCTCCGGAAGCAGTATATTACAGTGGTTATGACATGTATCACAAAAGCAGGATCACCTTCGATCAGTGCTTTTGCCAAGTCAAAATGCTTGAAATCAAGTCTTCACCCTGCCACTAGCTGTCTTTCACCTCTTAAGATCTGTTTCTTAATCTATAAAAGAGAGCTCTAAAATGTCATTCTCAGGGGCATGCTTCCCTTCCAAATCAGTCTAGCACTGTGCTTGGCATATATATCATAGTGCCAGAGACTGAGTAACTGTCCCCAGCCAGAGAGGCCGGAGAGGAACACTTCCAAAGCATTGGACATTGTCCCCAAGACTAATTTCAATGCACTGTTTAGAGTGAGGACCACAACACTGCAACAGCTATCACATCAGTGTCTTGCCCGTTTTACAGTGGCATAACCACATTTCTAGGATACTGAGCATTATTCTACCATCTAACAAAATAACGATTTTATTTTAAAGTTGAAATTCTAAGTTTCAGGAGAGTTTAAAACGGCACCCGCTCAGGATATGCTTTCAAAGCTCTCTAGTACTACACATTCTATTAACACCCACTGCTGTGTCTCAATGGCATGCAAATGCGCTTTGTGCTTTTCTTCTGGATGAATACGGTACACAAGTCCTACTCCACCTCCACAACCAATGTGTCACAAGTGCAATGCATTTAAAGAGGCCTTTATGTAACAAAACATTACAAATATTAACCACTTATAAGGCAAGTTTTGCAGAAGATGAGAACCCCAGGAGGGAAATCAACTTTAAAACTGCTCTCTCTGCACATGATTAAACAAATATGACAAGTAAAAGCTTTAGGTGATGTTATACTTGCAAATCTGACCAGGCTCTGCTGTGATGCTGACATCACTCTTTACGATGACCTCTTTAGTTCTACTAAACTGTAAGTTTATTAAATTCCAGAGATTTCTACCAGAAGTTCTACATCAGACTGACACTGACTTATAAGCTGGATTTCAAACATCTTTCTAAAGATGCTACAGTTTTAGATAAGAGAAGAGGGCACTATTCTTATCCACTTTTCTTCCCATTTATGTGTACATTTATAATTATTCAATAAAAATGAACTCAGCTAAATTTTGAATCAAATTTACTTCCAGGTCTATAGACAGACACAGGAATCTCTGAATCAGAGAATTCGCAGGAAAGAAGAGTGGTGATGCTGGGGACAACTGAAGTCCAAAGTGTTCCTTTGAGGCCAGGAACTGCCCCCACCATAAATGAGAATGGGCATCCCTGTGTCTTTGTCATAGCTCTTTAACTCAGAGGCCCCCGCAACCACACCTACTCCTGAGCCAGTTCTCGGCTCCTCCTTGCAGGCCACGAGCAGCCTGACATCAGCAAGAGGAAAGGAGGTCAGACCAAGAAGGCCCGTCCTGCCCCCGAAGGGTTCTCTCCTGAGGTATTTTTCCCAGGAGCTGAAATGGCTTCTGAAGGGCAGGGTTCTCATCCGGGGTTCCTGACACCCTAAGTGTCCACTGGCTGGAATTCTGGGAGTCCTGAAATCTCACCCAGAATTACTGGGGTAGGGGCATCTTACATGCAAACGTGTAAACATTGGAATGGAGAGATTATTAGACTAAAGGAGGAGGAGCTCTTTCTCTATCAAAGAACTGTAAGTGCCATCAGTTCAGATACAGGTGGTCAAAACAGTAAGAAACTTACCATGAAGCCTTTCATTAGAAAAGACAGTAGGTCAATGTAATCTTCTCTCTTCCTACTCAATCTCTTCAGTTCTCCTACTTGATTCACTTGTCCAATCTTTAAAGAATTGCACAGTGACATTTCAGAAGCTGCTCAAACAGCACGGACCTCACGTTGTAAATATCAATGATTCTACTACACAGAATATGACCTTCACCTCACTTCTAAATATGTTCATGTAAATTCATAATATAGATTAAAATGCCCAAGAGAAAAGAAGATTTGGTAGGAAAGTACCGCCAACATCATGAAGCCCCATGGAGACTACACTGTGACCCACAGATGCACCTCCTTTGTCACACTGGGCATAGAGCTGGTGCCTAGTATTTACTCCAAGCTGCGACTCACTAAAAAACTCAGCAGTACCATTTGGTTTTGAGGTGATGAACAAACTGACCTCTCGGGAGGTTTTGGACTTGCATGAAGTTTGTTATTCCTTTTGTCAATTCCTTCCTAAAAATCTGGATCAATACAAAATGTCAAACCTAAAAACTGAAACAGCAACCTCACTTGGCTTGATTAATCATAGTCAGTTTGACTTCATTTTCTTGTACTGGCAGCCTTAGAACCAAGGTAAATTCCTAAAGTGGCCCAAACACTCTAGAATGTTGTGGAGACTTCAGGGTAGAGTGTCAAAACTCACCCCAGGCTTCTTCTAGGTCTCACAAAAATGTCTCCAAACAATTACTGATATCACAGCAGAATGAGAGAAACCACTTAAAACTTGCTGTTGGATTCAAACATAAATAGAAAATTGTATTGTTTCATATGATTCTTAAAGCAGATAAAAAGTCTATACAGAGTAGCCTGAATTTTTTAGACACAGGTTTTTCCCATAGGAACTCACACTAAACTGCTACAAACTATCAGGAAGTTTTCATTTACATTTTATCAGGACAAATGCCTAAGCAAGTTGCTAATATCCTGTGAACTATGAGCCCACGCAAAAATAATATGTACGCCTTGCTCCAAGAGACCGGAAACATTATAGTGAGTACAGGCATGCCTCGTTTTGTTTTACACTCTCCTTTATTAAACTTCACCAATGTTGCATACTTTACACACTGAAAGCAAAACCTCCACCAGCATAAAGATAAGGTCACACTTTATTGCAATACTCGCTTTACTGTGGTAGTATGCCTGTAGAAGATGAATTTCAGGAAGGAAGGAAAAAGAAAATTTTTGTTCAATACAGATGTTCTCTACTTGAAGGAAAAATACAAAGATGACATATATAAAATTTTTTCTTTACTATTTAGGAGAAATTTATGTAAAATTTCATTCATTCATATATTATTATCAAATAATAATACAATGAATAGCCAACCACCAAACAATCCAAGAACCTAAAATTAATATTTATTGGTTAGACATGAACCAATAATGGCATAACAACAGTGTGTTACTATGGGAGAGTGATGATTAATGGAGTTCTCAGCACCTAGGGTCCATTAAGCAAAAACCTTGTAAAGTGATTTTTACCTAGTAGAAATGAACTCACCCCAGAATTCCTTTAAATAAAGATTTGTGTAGTAGGCTAAAGACATAAATCAATTTCCCGTCCCGACCACACACTGACCACATCTCAGGAACAATGATCAGATCATTTTTAAAAAGGTACATCCACAAAATCCCGAAACCTGGCAGGTAAAGCGGTGGTGCCCAGCTCCATGTCTGCATGGAGTACCATAAAAAAGCTCTGTCTGACATAGTTTTGGTTATATAATTTAAAAAAATATATTTTCTTCTACTAAGTCAATAGTAGGACACTAAAGTGAACACATCTCCTTCTCAAAAAAGGACGCATCCCCCCCTAACATGGAAGAGATGACATCTCTTCAGGCATTGGCATTTGTATCATCCTTTGTCGGTTCCGAAAAGAAAGCCAAGACCGGAACCAATACTGCGCTGTCAGGTGGGCACTGCTTTCCTGGTGCTCAGAGGGTGTTCTGTGGGAGCAGTAACAATGGGAGGGATGGCCGAAGCCCTCCTGCAACCTTTCTATTCTTGACAAGGCCCTTTATGAGTTTTTAAAAACCTATGAAATATATATATTTAAAAAAAAACCCATCAAGTTTATATAAAGGGACCAAGCTTGCCTAAGGCAACAACTCAACTGTCAGAGTGAGACAGTAAGATCACCTCAAGTTCCTAATTTCTTTTTTTATGAAAGCACAGTTGACGTACATCATAATAGTTTCAGGTGTGCAACACTCAAGTCCTTAATTTGAATGCACTTTTGGAAGGGTTTTATTTTTTAATAGTTCCACCTAAAATGTAATCTCCTAATGTATTTTAACTTTCCTCTAAGACCTTTCAGAATAGTTTGAATTTTCAGGTAACATCACAATTTTCCTGAGGCCCCGGGTAATAAATGATGGGCAATTCTGCCAAACTATGAATAAGTATTATTGCCCCCTCCAAAATGCAAATTTTAGTGAACTGCTCGGCCAGAAGTGAAGGTCAAGTGACCCAAGATTTATCAACAAGCAACTAGAGAAGATAGAAGTGACAGGAACCGTAATGGGGGTGACAGTACTTAAACTGGCTGACCATTTGGTTTCTGTCGGGAACACACTGCATTTATTTAAAAAAAAAAAGAGAAAAGTTTAAAATAGATTGTTCTCTCTCCTCCAGCTCTATGTATCACCCTAATGGTAGCTTCATCCTCCTCTTCTGTGTGTGTACTTGGTCACTCCTTCACTGAGTGGTCAATGCCCAGAGAACAGAAACCAGGTTATTTGTTCTTTGTTTCTCTACAGACTCTAGGTCTGGGCCATAGATGTATACAACACACATTCATCCCAAATGGATTAACTAGCGGCTGATCATGGAAGACTCCAAAGAGAATGCCTCATAGGATATTCTTAGAATCAAAGTTACAAAATCATATTTTCCTATTCCAAGGGAATCTCAATGTATCAAAACAGTATTCAGTAATTTGAATACACATGCAATTGCTAAATACTATAAATGTTGCATGTTAGTTTCACAAAAATCGAATCCAGTTGCTTCCACCATATGGGTACCTTCTTTTAGAAACCAGACAGCATGAATGCAGGAGGAAGGGAATTTAACCCACAGACTTTGGGAAATACACTTTGCATGTGATACAGAGATGATGTCCCACCCCCAGCACTCAGATTTCAAGGTCTAGAGATTTTATTGTGGTTTTTAAAAGCAGAAGTTGAATTGCATTTTGAAAATCTGCCCAGAGTTCAGATTAAGGGAGTAATACGCAAAGAGACCCCATTTTTTCCTTATGGCTCAACATACAATAACTGTGAACTCCATAGTGACTGTATTATTGTCATGATTTACAATGACAGTCAGGTACCCAGAGCCACGGCAGGAAAAGACCCAAACACAACAACCTTTATATCTTAATTATGATAAAGTTACCAACTCACATATCTTTCTGCTGACACAGGAGTAGGATAAATAAAAACTAAGTTTTAAGGTTTACCATTTGATTTTTTGAATGGATAATCATTACTTTTTTGAAGTGGAACAGATCCAAGTACCTTAAAATCTGTCCCTCCCTCCACACCCCCAAAAAAGATGGGCAAAAATAGAATAAAATGAGAGCATCTTAATTACAGTATTGCTCAGCATCCTGGTGACATCAAGCTCCATCCACTGTGACCTCTAGGTCTCCACTGGAAGCACGGGCTTTGACGGCGTGAACAGCACTGCACGGGGTACAACTATAATTTACGGAGCCTTGATGAAGCTAGAGTGGGTTAAGGAAAGAATTTTCCCTACAACTGTGGGGCAAACTAGCAAGAATCAACAAGGGACATAAAAATTCTTTGTTGTGTATTGTTCACAAAATATTCCAAAAATGAAGACGAGATAGGGCCTTCGTTTTTTCTAACTCCTGGAAGAAAGGTTAGGAAATGTTCTTACATCATCTGCCTCACTGCCCAACCCCAGATTAGGCTCAAGTTCTGAAGCGCGGTGCTCGTGTGCAGCACTGTTAAGGGTGGGTGAGTGTGGGTTCTATTTTTTATTTTTTTTATTTTTTACACAGGGACAGGGAGCAGGCATAAAATTAAACACATGACATTTGCAGCCCAAAGTCATCACACAGGACAGTCTAGCTTGATGATTTAATGTTGGGTGCAAGAAACCCCAAGATTTTCAACAACGTATCATTTCCAGGAGGAGAGAGATGCAAAGTAAAAGTGTAAAGAAGAACAGAAGAGATGTGATCCACATATTCAAATTCAGGCTTTCTTTGGTGGGGAGGTAGTTCCCTGGCTGGGAATCGAGCCCAGGCCGTGGCGTTGAGAGCGCTGAAGCCTAGCCACTACACCACCAGGGAACCCCCAAATTCAGGCTTTTAAACACAAACCACATTAGCTGAAATCTTAAAGTCAATACTAACGGTACCTATGAATGAGCAGCTTAACTAATGACCGCCGAGCCCATTCTCAGAAACAGTTCAAATTTAAAAGAGTCCCATAATCACATACAAAACAATAGTATACTGCTTGCATCCACAAATTAATATATAACAGCTGTGTTTATGAAATTGGACAAGAAAAGCTCTGATTATCTTAACTCAGCTAGTTAGAGCCCGATAAACTAGATAGAGCCTGGTGGAAATGAACCCTCAACTGTTGGTCTGGTTTTGTGAGTGGCATCTATCACATTTATATAGCCACATACAATACTTCTGAAATAACAGCCAAAAAGGCAATTAAAGGAAAAATATAAGAAGAGTTCAAACAAATTTGTTAGTACCATTAAAACAAAAACACCAAGGGCCACGTGCTTTTGATGATGGAATAGTATATGGCATCATCTTCATATAGTCATGTGTCACTTAAAGACTTTATGGTCAAAGACCGGCTACGTATACAACAGTGGTCCCATAAGGTTATAATGAAGCTAAAAGATTCCTATTGCTTAATTGACATCGTAGCTGTCATAAGGTCTTAGCACAAGACCTCAAGTGTTTATGGTGACGCTGGTGTAAACAAACCTACTGCTCTGCCAGTCATATACAAGTATACAATAATTGATAATTGGACGATTATTATCAATTATGTCCAATAACTGATAATGATAAGTGACTATGTTAATGTCTTTACTAATCATTAATTTAGATTATACTCTTTCTACTTATGAAAGTTTGCTGTAAAACAGTATGCCGTGTTACACCAGCAGTAGCCTCGTATACCCTGTATTTACTGCCTCTTGTATCATTTTCCCCTGGGCTTGATCTACTCTCATGCTGTTTTGGACAGCAGCACACTGTATAGGCCTAGGACCCCATAGCCCCGGTGTGTAGTAGGCGACACCTTCCAGGTTTGTATAAGTGCACTCTATGATGTTCACACTTAATGAAATCACCTGTCATCACATTTCTCAGAATGTATCCCCATTATTAATCAGGGTATGACTGTATTAAATAATGTGTTCCTTATTTGCCTTTTGGTGTAGAGAGTATTGAAGTCATCTGTTTTAGGTATAGTTACTTTACATAGAATTACAACAAAAAAACTACTCTTAAAAATCCCTCAACGTAGGGTTTACTAAATGTAAAAATAATTGTAGAATCTCTCTACAATTGAAGCTACACACTACTTGTGGGTGTCCGGTGCCTGGTACAGAGTAGGGACTCAGCAGTGTTCAGTGGAGAAATACATTTGAAGACAGACATAATACCCTTTATCAAATTACTGAAATCAGTGGCATTCACTCAACAATAAAGACATATGAAGCATGTGTTATGTACCAGATATTGTGTCAGATAGAATCAAAATTTATTAAAACAGAAGACAATGAAAAGAACAATTTCATTAGTTTTTTTAAATCAAGGTTAGGTCTATGTGGTTTTGGATATTCAGATTAAAGGTGTAGAAATGAGGTAACTAATTGGATTTTCAAAGCCATTTAGACAAGTGGTATCATGTAAGTGAAATTTGAAAACTGAGTTTTTTACTACAGGCATGCCTCAGAAATATTGCAAGTTCGATTTTAGACGACAGCAATAAAAGGAGTATCACAATAAAGTGAGTCCTAATCTTTTTACTGGTGGAGGATCTTGCCTTCAACTTGTAAAGAATACTTCTGTGAAGCGTTATAAAGCGAAGCACAATATGATGATATATGCCTGTATTCGGCTGGATGACAAAATATTCAAATAAGGCACACAGTACTAACCATGTAAATAGTTCGAAATATATTCAACTGCAAATGTTGCTTTCGTTCTAAATGTCTGACATCTAGTAAGTAGTCCATAAGAAGCCAGTCCTTAAAAATCAATGTGTTCATACCATGTTTGGGGACAAAAACAAATAGCAACAGAAGGGTATTTTCAAGATTCTCTTCAGAATGTTGGTCACTGAAAGGCACCAAAATAAAACCAGCAGATGGCTCTGAACTCTTAAACACATACATCTCTAGACAGGTATGGCTATATGAAGCAGCAAGCAAAGATAACAAAACAGAAGGGAAGACAGAAGCTAGGCTAAATAAACACAGAAGTAACCAAAGGAAAACTAGAAGAGAAAGCCCATTTGAAAAAGTGGGCTGGAAGGAGATGAAATGGCCACCGATGAGGGCTCCCTCCAGGTCTGGCCAGAGGAGCCAGGAGAGACCAGGAGGCATGAGAAGAGAACAAAAGCTGGGCCATCTATACAGGAGACCGGCCACTCCCGCTCTGCAGAGGTGAGCAGCTTTGCAGTGCAGTGGAAAGCCAGAAACATGAGCTTTGCAATGCTTCAGGCATATGTGTTCAAATGATAAAAATTACATGAGAACAGGAGACGAAAAAACGCCAGAATAGTCTAGAGCTTGTAAACTCCAGCAGCTCCCATATCTCCCCTCCCAGTCTTTAGTCTCCTTTTCAGACTCCCAACTCTAAGTCCAGTGATAATGATTAGAGACTCTGAAAACAAAAGGGCTTTGCTGCCCTGCTAAAGAGTTCAAGAAGTCTGCAAACTGAATCTTTGCAGATACCACCCAGAGTTTTACTCTGTTCTCCAAGGCCGTGACAAACCCTGAAAGATTAAAATGCCTTAAGGTAAGTGACCCCCCCCCCCCCCCGGCCCCAATCAAGTGGAAACCTATTGAAAGGGCAAGGGAGGAAACGTGAAAAACTCTTAATAGATAATGTGATCTCCCACAGTAACCAACTAGCAACTTTTTAGTAAAAGGAGAAATTAAAAAAAAAAAAGCTTCTGTTCTTCTGCACTGAGAAATCATTTCATATTAAGCTTTAGTGCAATAAAAAGAAAAAAGATTTAATATTATGAAAGGGGAAAATCACAAGAAAACAACCATAAATATAGAGTAATTAGAATATTCTTGCTGGTACACCCCCTAGAAAAAGACCACAAATACAAATGTTTGTAATTTGCTGATGATGTAATTATTATTAATCCTGAGGAGGATAAGAGGCTCCTGAAGTTTTACAGACCGGCTGGGGCAAGAATAAGAAAGTGTTATGTCAGAGAAGACACACTCTAATTTCACATGTCACGTCCCCAGCCAAGATTCAGACAGCTCTATTTGAATAACACCTACCCATATGCCCTCATTAAAAGCATGTTTCTCTACAAAAGACTAGGTAAGTCTTCCTGCCATTCCTAAAAGAGTCGTATCACCTAAAGGCTTTTAAAGGCAGTTCTGCATAAAAATTTAAGTTTGAACATTTTTACTCCGGAGATCTAAGTACTGTTTCCACTTAGATAAGCCTGTCAGCGTATTTCTTTTAAATATCTGTAAAATACAATCTCTGGATACGCTGGATTGGAGGTACACGTCAACAGAAGTTGTCAAGTTCTGCGGAGGAGCGGTATTCTGGAGTGAGGGGCCTCGTCATCCCCTAATCGTCAAGAATGGCATTTCGAGCTCAAGGCGGGCGACTGCACGAAATAGGTTTTTAAAAAGTACAGCCAGTCTCAAACAGGTTTAAAACGACATGCATTTACTTTAAAATACCCCAAATACCACGACGGGCCACATTACCTGTGCTGCCGGTCTCAGGCAGCTCTAGGACGTGAAAGGGCTTCCAGAACTCCAAGAGGTGTTCTATATTTAAACTAAGAACCTCAAGGGAGGAGAAGGCGACTTCGGGGACCCTTCAGCGTGCAGAAAGCGGGGAGGCCCGGCGTGCCCTCCCAGAGAGGGCGCCCAGGGTCCCCCAAGGACAAGAGTGGCTAAAGGGCCCCCCCAGAGTCGCCATGCCAGGCCGCCTCCCAGCTCGTGCGATCCGTGCAGCCGCTGCGGACCCCGACGCCCTGGGGGCCCGACGGGCAGAAGCGCAGTCCGGACGCAGCCCTGAGGACGAGGGTCCGCGGCAGCAGCCCTCTCCCGCAGCCCCGGGACTCTCCATCTCCGCGTAGCTGCAGCGTGATCTCCGGGCAGCTGCGCGCAGCTGGAAGCGGTCCTCGGCGCCCCGACCCCAGCCCTTCCGCTCTGGCCGGGACCCCCAGGCTGTCCCTCGCCTGCGGCCCCTCCGCCTGGCCAGAGACTTAGCAACTTACTGGGCCAGTACTAGGGCCGCGCCGAGGTGGTGGGCTAACAGCTGGAGCGCGTCGGGGGCCAGCAGATCGGGAAGGCTGGAGGAGCGACCGCCGTCTCGCTGGTCCGCGCGGAGAGGAGCACCCGGGTCGCCGCGCGGCAGAAAGCGGGCTGGGCACGTGGGCGCCGCTCTGTGTAGCCACGCCGGGGGCGGGGCCGCCCCGTCCCTTCCCCCGCGCTCGCCCACCCTCCACGCGAGCCTGCCTCCCTCCCCGAGCGTGCGGGCTGCGCTGGCCAATCGTCGGTGGAGGCGGTGTCCCGCCGCCGGGACGCGGGGTCTGGGCGCCGCCTGCAGCGCCGACACGGTCGAGCTCGCTCTCGCCCGAGGCTCGGCGGGTGGGCGGCTCCAGGGACGACGGGCTTGGGAAGCTGGGCTGTGCCGGCGGGAAAACGAGGCCGCCCAGAATTCTTGCTTTCCCTAGAGGTTCCAACCTCAGGGGCTGAAGCTGCTCCTGAGCAGAGTTCTTCCAAGCGGGGGTTTTGTCCTGCGTTTGCTTTTCCTTCTCAGAAGAATTCGTAAATAAGAAAATAATTATAATAAAATACAATTATGATAATGATAGGCGCCCTGATGAGTGTGCTTTGTCGAAGAGTACTACTTCACCAATACAAACCATAAAGGTTTATAAAGGCGTGCAGGGACGATTTTGCAAACTCCGGTAACGCGAATCGGTAGTGACGTTATGTGGAGGCAGCTGCGATTTGCACGAGAGCGAGAGGGGTCACACAAACAGGCCTCACACGCTGTGCTACCGTTTCCTTTAGGAGTCTCTGATGAGATGAAAGGCACAATGTGAAACTGTTCATTTGAATCCCCAAGGAAGCAAAACAAACACGGATTTGAACAATGAGTGTTCGTTATTTTTGTTGGACAGAAAAGTCGACCTTACTTTGTTTAAAAATTGTGGTAAACATCTTTTTTATTTATTTACTAGTAATGCTATTAACTTCGGCAAAGTGCCAGATTCATATTGTTTTATGACACGTATATTTTTAATGTCATGTTCTAAATCACTCTTAACTTAAGACTTATGTTCCAAAGAGAATCTGATTAAATATTTGGGGTTTCACTCCGGAAAACGACCCATGTAGAAAATCTCAGTGACTGTTTCCAAAGCTCAGGTACATCATGAAGCCGTCTGTGGACCACATTAAAAAACTAGAAGTCTAAATAGCACCATGACTTCAATATATTATATGTTCTAGTAAATATCCTAAGTAACAGAAACCCAATATAAACTTGTTTTTACAGTATAAAACAGATTCCCTACACAAATAATTACTAATGACATCAACAGAAATGATACTGTTGACTCTGACACCAATTTCACTCAATCCCACAAAGACTTGGAGACATTACACCAAAGTGTGAAGACTCACAACTCAGTAAACCTTTTCTCATTTCTACAGGTGAGGCTTCTGATCTAAAATTTTTCACCTTTTTTTAAAAATAAAGGTTGCTATTTTTAAGTTTAAGAAATTATTCCCTCACATACTTTTATTTAAACACCCTGAAGGAAGAGTTTGTGATTAATACAATACAATGACTTGGGATAAACTATTTGACATTTAGAAACTGGCAATTTGGTCAGAATACCAATCTCTGAGTTTATCTAGTGATCTGCCCATCTACCTTGGGTATGTCCTGAAACCAAAACACGTTGTTTTTATGTGTGTGAATAATAAAAGCTATTTCATCTCTAAGCAAAAATAAGTAAGTCCTTTCTAACAAGACAAGATATTTGATGAATATCTGGACACACTAGAGTCTTTGATTTACACATTCCTTTTCCTGTTTGAAATTATTGATTAACTGAACCCTGTGTCTGATCTTTGGTTATTTCTCAACTTTTAAAATGTGTTTTGATGTAGAAAGAAGAGAATGTCCACAGATCTAGTATGAGTCTCTAAAAGGGACAATGGCAGATGAGGGAAACTAGAATAGACTATTTAAAAACAAAATACTTGAAATGAATTAAGCTATTCTGAGTTCATCTTCATTTGCATTTCCTTTTGGACTACTCTATTCCTGCTACTTGGAATGGAATTAGCATCTTCTTCTTAGCTGAGTAATGCTTTCACCCCATTTTTCCACCTCCCCATCTTTGGAGTACCTCACTCACTCTTTACTGTCATTTGTCAAATTTACGCCATCCTTAGGAATGAAATAGAAATTCCAACTGAGTCATTTTCAGCAGGACTAATCTAGATGGTCAGCTTGCACAGATTTCAGAAGCGTTTGTCTAAGTCGGAACTCCTAAGGAAATTGCAGGGAATATCAAGAGACTCTGGTAGCTGAATAAATTTCCCACCCTGGACTCCTACATGTGCCAAGTACAACCCAAAGTAAAGCTTATGTCCCTGAGTAAGGGATTTACTTTAATTTTCAAGACTGAATGAATTGGTTCTTAGTAGTTCTAATTTTTACCCCAGTATGCCTCAGCTATTTCAGCAGAAACAAAGCTAAAATCCTCCCCTCTCCATTTGTTGTTGTTGTTGTTGTTGTTGTTGTTGTTGTTTCAAATCAATGGATACTGGATACTGATGCTTGTGTTATAATTGAATAGGCTTAAAAGAGAAAAAGAATTGGATTGGAATTCAGGCAAATAGAGTTTCAAGGGTTTTTTGAGCACTGATGTTCCTACTCTCCACCCCCGCCTTTCAAAAATATGAAAAGAATTTAACACAACTTGCCTCGACACATTTCATATTTGCCTATCTTTAAGGTAAGCAACAAAATATTGGAAAAGTGGTTGGAAAAAATACAGTGAGTCCTTATAATGACAAATTATCTTTTAAATTATATTTTTTCCCCTGCTTGTCTAAAACCACATAATGATTTTGCCATGGTTTTCCATCCTGCACCACTCTCCCTATGAATTTCCCTGCACCCTTCACTTGACTTATTTCGGGGTTTTCTTTACCTTGGCCATTAATCAAGAATAGCTTAGAGCTCCACCCACTCTGTGCTGGTTGCTGTTTCCTCCTGCTAGGATTCATTCTGGGTCTGTATCTGCTCAAAAAAGTCAGCTTTCTCAATCCAAACACCTCTAGTCAGTCTGTTGCTTTAAGGATTGGAAACTGGGGGTTTAGAAAAGAGCTCAACTAATATAAATCCTTCTCTTTTTTCCTTCAGCCTTGTCAAAGATTCTAATCACTCTAGAGATTGCTTCCTAACCCTGTCCAATGGACTTGACTTGGTTCTCATCTGCCTCGAATTCGCTCCTGCCTTCTGCCCATTTGTGTTTTGGAATTGTCTCTTGCCATGATCCCTTTGTTTTCTTCCCACCATCCTGGTAACACTTGGTCCTGCTTGCTAATTATGGAACTCCTAAGATTAAATTCTTGAATCATACTTGTCTCCATCAACTTTCACAATCTTAGTTGTATCTATTCCTAAGCCTCCATCAACTTGATAGCATTGATCCCCAAAGCTACTTTGTCAGGCTTCATCATTCATCCTTGCTCCTGTGTCCTTGGCGGGAAGAACTTGTCAGCACCGGAAACTGTGTGGTGAAAACAAACCCATCTCTTTCTTAGACTGGTCTCTCTCTGGCTCCCATCTTACTATTGTCCTGGTACACCAAGTACCGCAAGTTATTGTTTACTCCTTTCTCTCCTTTACTTTCTTGTGTTCCATCAGTCATAAAGTTTTGCTACTATTCTTCCATTTATTCTCATTACAGATATAATCCTTCCTCTTGATTTCTAAGAATTCACCATCCTAATCTCTATTCTCATCATGTTAAGACAAGTTTTTGCAGTCTGCTAAAAAACTCATGGTATCTTCTCATTGATTATAGAATCAAACTAAACTCTTCTATCATGTAAAATCTCCATCAACTGCCTCAGTACATTTTCTCTACTTATCATTTAAAACTGTGCTGTCAAATATGGTAACCATTAGCCATACGAGACTCTTTAGGACTTGATTTGTGCCTAGTCCAAACTGAGATGTGCTGGACTGAAATATACACAGAATTTCATACAATTAAAATCATGTAAAAATGTCTTATAATTTATTTCATATTGATTACATGTTGAAATAATGTTTGAGATATTCTGGGCTAATATATATATATATATATAATTTATATATTTATATATTTATATATATAATTTATATATATATATACACATATATATGTGTGTGTGTATATGTATATGTGTATATATATATATATATATATATATATATAAAATCATTAGAATTATTTGCACCCATTTCTTTTGGCTTCTTTTCAGAGAGACTGCTAGAAAACTTTAAATTACAAATGTGACTGACCTTCTATTTCTATTGAACAGTGCTGCTTTCGATAATCAATAAGCCTATTCTGTAGGCACAACACAACAGATCAGAGGCATCTTTTACAAGGAAAGAATTATCCAGATTCATCCTACCTTTTACAACCTAGATAAGACATTGAAACTCAATCATTGATACAACCAGAGGGTAAATATCAAAGACTTAAGATTAGCCATGTGGGAGCTTAAGGGAGAGAGATGGTCACAGCTGTTTTTTCTGAAGAAGTGTAATTTCAAAAGATCCTTGAAGGACTGATAGTGTTTCCTTTTGTATAAAAAAGAGAAAGGCATTCTGGGTCAGAGCAGGTGGGAGCGCACCGAGTAGGCGTGGGGTACGATGTATGGACCAAGTGTCTGGGGTGAGTACCATGCCCTGACAGAGATGTGGGTCTACACCTCTCCCGTGCCTTTGTGTATTCAATCACCTCCAGAATGACTTCTTGCCTGCTTTTCATCAACCTCTACCCTATTGCTTTCTTCCAGAATTTACCATACCCAGGACCTGAAGCTAGAAAATAAAGGCACCTGTCTGTTGTCAGCCAGCTCTTTCCCTGCTTCTGACCCAGCTTCAAATGTATGCTCTTAGAAAATGGTACTGTGCGATGTTTTCACTGAGGATTCCTTCTCCTTAACCAGGCAAACCTGCATGCAGAGTTCAATCCATGTAAAGAACAGAACTCAGTGTTTACCTAACTTGCCACCTACTTACATTGACCATTCATTCTGATTTTCCCAAGACTGTCCCAGTTTTAGCACTAAAAGTTCCAGGTCCCAGAAAAGCCTTTAGTCATAGGGAAATTGGGATGTTTGGTCCACTTTACTTAGTCATGTTTCAGACTCTGACTTTGTTTTTCATTTTTTTGTCACTGCTGGAAATTAGCCTCCTGCTGATTTCATTTCTATGACAAAATGACAGAGACAGTGTTATTATGTTGAAAAAGAATGTGCTTGCTTTCTCTGGCCACCATAGTGCTGATTTGACAATATTTTTTCTTCGCCTCAAGTGTCACGATTCTTCATATTAAATTCATTCATCTTTCATTTACAAAATACGTCATTGGGTACTGTCTGGAGAAAGGGCGTCATACACTTAATCAAATAAAAGAGGGATATTTCAGTTCCAAAAAGTGAGAACAGAAGTCATACCTACAAGTAGACTTACTGTTTCATTGGACCCTACTCATCTCTGCCAGTTCCTTCTGATACCTCCCACGGCCCCTTTGAAGCCATGCTTCTCCTACAAGTCCCAGTCTTGCTCTAAAGGGCAGTCAGCTAAAAGGCAGCATCAAAATGAAATGAAAACCCCAAGATGAGAAATTCAGAGAAGTAGGTTCAATTCCAAGTCCCAGGACTAAAAGGGTGACATGATTAAGAAGCCTCCAACTCCCCAAGGAATGAAGGCACAATGGTGGAAGGACAGGTTGTAGGTTTGAACTTTTAAGATACTGAACTGAAACCTTTCAAATCATACCCTCTATGCCATATATTTGTAAAACTAGCTATAGTGACCTCACCGACCCAAAAGTTCTACCACAAGTCTTAAGGAAAATCTAAATGCTAATTTCCACTTAGCAATAACTTGCACGGTGCTGTGACTTCCACGTGGCAAAACTTGGGTCTCAAAATGCTCATGTGGAAAATGTTTCTGTCTAGCACCTTCCAAGGTTTCTCTGTAGCCTCATCAAAAAATTAAATTCTTTGAGACCAAACAATGAAAAGTAAATTAACCTCCAGTGGTGGGGGAAAGAGAGAGGGAGAGTTGGGTCCTTGCTCATCAAGACTTTGATGTCTTTAACTATCTGGCTCGGGCTCACAAGGTGCAACCCCTAAAAAGCTCTCTGAATTGATCATGTGTCCTAAGACCTCAGGGGATGAATACTTCAGAGAGTATATTCATACTTTAAACATTCTCACCTGTTTTACTTTTATATTTGGATTGACATGAATTGATGCCTCTCAGCAAGTTAAACAGCCTTTTTTCTCCTTTTGTGCCCTAGACAGGAAGGCAGAGTCTGTGTTAATGATGAGCCGTCTGGTCTACCTTCCTTCTTCATAACAAGTCAATACTGGCTCGCTCAGTCTCAGGGAGAACACCCAGGGTGCCTCCTCAGTTATATGAAAGAGCTGAATCTGCCGGCTCTCACATGGCCTGTTCACTAGTCTCGACTATCAAATCAGATCATACTGTACATGACAGCTGTTCATTTTCTCCAGGGTTTTTAGAAGAAACTTGCCCTTTTGTGCTTTTATATGGACCTCAAGAAACAGTTCCTACAGCCAGGCTAAACCTGAGTAGGATCCTGGCCTAATTTGGAAGGTACTTCAGTTCTGCTTTGGTTTTCAATTTGATCTTTCCCCAAATTTAATTCTGAGCAAGAGATCATGAAATATAAAGGCACATGCATGTTGCCAGAATGGGCAAGTAAAAGCAGAAATTAATCCTACTTAATTAACCAACTGTATGATTTTGAGCAGTAAGTTGCCAATTGCATTTTCCTCTGAGAAATGAGGGGAAATAAAGCCTACTTTAACTTCTCCAAAAGATTGTAAGGAGATACCTAAGTAAAGAAAAACACTGTGAACAAGTTGTCACTAAGGTTTTGCATCAATTCCCACCCCCATCAGTCTAAAATTCGGTTCCAAATACAATTTATAGTTAAAAATCTAACTCTTAATTCTCAGGTTATAGATGCAAATCATATAATACAGCAGCATCTTTAACATTACCCTGAAATAAACTAAGGTTTTAAAAAAACTGCCTCTTTTAAACCAGATTGATCTGTCCAAGCAGTCCTCCAACAGGGGTTCCATGTTTGGTGCCACGTCCATGGGTCACCAGCAGTGACTGCCAGATGTGACGTGGGATCCACTAAATGGACTGCACGGACTTCAGTGTGCTGGTCATGCTGCTTCCCCTTCCGCTGGCCCCGTGTCAACCCTCTTTCTAGCATTCTAACAGTTGAGGGATCCTTACAGCAAACAATAACTAGCAGGAGAAAAACAGATCGGAGGGAAAAGTCTTGAAATTATCATATTTGAATTTTAATTTCTCAATCACGTTGCAGCCTATGTAGGTATGTAATAATCATTGGAAGTATACAAAAATATGGTTGCATTTGTTATTAAATACATCTGAGTATGGACGAATCTCAGGAAAATCTACTGGGCCCTCACTTTCAATGCTGCAATCTGAGCCTCCCGCAAGTCCAGGCAGGTTAACCCCAAAATTAGATTCTAGTTGGGTATCAGACAGTGGTGAGGTGGAAGAGGGGAAGGCTAAGGAACTGAGAAAGCATTCCGATACAAAAATTTAAAGCCACTTAGCCAAATAGGCAATACACAAACACAGGCTAAATTAGGCCTCAGGGCTGCGAATTTTCAACATGTGTTCTAAAGGTTACTCATATAATCATGCAGTCAATTGAAATCATTTACTAAAATTATTTTTTTAAACCTCATTCACCACAGGCTTAGTGGATATTTAATTTTCTCTACTATTCCAGTATGGCACTCCCTTTAAGGTATTGTTTTATTTGTTGCTTTTTAAACAAATACAAAGTTGAGTATAAATTTTTTTTTTCCTAAAGTTACATAAGCATATTTCCCATGAGAAACTCCACTTGTTTGTGTGGGAAACTATACAAAAGAGTTTATTAGCAATAAGATTGTGCATGATCATCAGACTAGCAAAGTAATCTTTTTTTAACTGAGTGCATATTCTAATCCTCCTGTATAAATTATGTGAATAAAATCTTTGAAGTGTTGTGGAGAAGGTAATCTTGGCTAAATTGAACTTGACAGTGCCCCTTTATGCAGTTCCAATGTGATTAGACTTGGAGGCGCATATAGAATCATAGAGAATACTGGTTTAAACATGATTCAGTGAATGCATTCCAGCATTAGATAAAGCAGCTCAGGATAATAAAAAACGGTATTGAATCAAAGTAGCTTCAACATTCACAAGTTAGCATTTTTTTTTATGTTGAGGAAGTTCAATTTGCTAGCATGTTTTGCATCATTTTATATTGAAGAAAGGTTGCCAGTAATATCAAAGGTGGTAGCCATTCATTTTACAGCTGCATGCTGTAGACCAGGCGTGTCCAACCTGCGGCCCAGGATGGCTTTGAATGCAGCTCAATGCAAATTTGTAAAACATTATGGGATTTTTTTTGCTACTTTGTTGTTGTATTTTATGTGTGGTCCAGGGAAGCCTAAAGGTTGGGCACTGTAGGTCTGGCTGGTTGTGCCCCTGCATAACTCCAGAAAGTGCCATTATGTGAATGATAATGTGAAAGGGGTTATGCAGAGTAAAATTTACACAGCCTTAAAAGCAGTCTCACCAAGGATTCAAGGTTACATAAGCTGTTCCACATACTGAAATTTGTCCATTAAAGTACCCAAATTTAAAATGCCTGTGTGTATGTGTATATTTGTAAATAAATATTTTAAATGAAATAAAACTAGTGTACAATTTCCTGGACTCTTAAAAAATTTGTGCAGAAGAAAGTTTCATGTACTTTTGGGTCATGATTATGAACATGCAAATAATTAGAACACTGTTTTGTAATATGTATTAATCCAGTATGCATGGCTAATGACGACTTCAAAGGTGTTTTGAAAATGTTATTGACATATCCTTAAAGGAAAGACAATTTTCAAGAACCCTTGGGGGTTTTCCAGAAACAAACACTGAGAGGAAGATTTGACTACAAGAAATTTATTTGAGAGGAAAAAGGGAATACAGAATTAAGATAGGGAAGGAAGGAAGCTAATAAAAGCTGCATTATCAAGAAAATTACTACACTGACAGGAGGAGTTTAATCCTTTGGGGGTGTAGATAATGTATCTCATAATGATCTCACTGAGGGAGAGGGAAATGGGATAATTATACACCACTTCCATTAAATTTGGTCCAGGGCTTCTCCTTGAGGGCTGTTAACTAAGAATATGGGTAAATGCACTTTAATGGCCAGAGAAAGCTCCTACAGATGATACAAGGCATAGCTTTCCTTGTCCTTATTACATAGTAATAACCCCATATCCCCATGTTAATCAGGGCTTCCTTCTTTGTTTATCCATCATCTGGCATAAGAAGCTGAAAATGAAGAGATGTAACTCAAGGCTCAGTGAAGCCCTTACTCTATTCCCTGATAGCAAAATTCCTCTCCTTCCCACAAACGAGGACCCTTGGCCTAGCAGAGGCAAAAGTAGTAGGGCTGGAAAGAACAATGTCCCCAAATCATTCCCTGACCTGGGCATTTTAAAAATGGACACTGTGGCAGGCCACTTGATATATTAAATTAAAATGAGGTACGACAGGGACCACAGCCCTGGCATCCTATCATCCTGCTTAAGATGTGATATTCCTCTTAACTTACTGTCACGGATGGTGGGGGCTTTTTTAGAAGCCTTCCATTTGGTCTTTCTTAACCCGTAACTTACTCTGCAGGCCAAAGAGCCAGTGTGAGGTGAGGTTTTACCAACTCTAATCATTTTTACCAACTCTAGTCATTTTTACTGGGCTCTTGGGCAACACAGAAATTTTTATATGGTGGTTCCATAGATCCACTAGGACTTCTATGAGATGGACTTGGGCCAGGATCCAGACTCCATGTATCATCTTGCCTCTGTGCAACCCACTCTAAAAGGGGACCACGATGTTGGTTTAGGTCTAGCGCTGTGCATGTCCTGCATTCACCAACTGGAGCTTAGTGTCACTGAGGAAATGTAGGAAACAGTGTCAAGCATGTGTCTCAGAGCCACCTCACCCACAGAAAGGGAGAGCTGAGGGATTTGCACACCCACACCCTTCATCACAGGTTGAGTGCTGCTCCAAGAAGTGTTCCCCGGCATACCCAGTCTGCCATGTGAAATCCCTCCCATTTTTCTCTCTTTTTTTAAACTCACATATCTAGTCCACCTCATCCTTCATCCTAATTGCCTGGCATATGACTGATAACCACCCTGGACCAATCCTAGGGCTAAGAATGCAGGGCTGATTATTCTCAAGAATATACTTTTTATTATAAGAACTTTTAACTTTTCTTTCTTTTTTTTTGAAATACTTCTGGGTTTTTGCCTTGTCATATTTCTGGTTTGTAAACCCTAATACCCGCGAATAAGTCTTTATCATTTACCTCTAGCCAAAGCTTCCAGACTCTTTTTGAGCTCTTTGACAGTATCCAAAGGTATTTAAATATTAATAAGTAATATTAAATGAGTAATAAATAAGGCATCTAAAGGTTCTAAGAATATCAATAATAATATTGTAATGTTAATATTATTCTGGCTTCTTAAATACTTTATTTTTTTCTTAATTTTGGAGAGAATTTTCAAAAAACTTTTTCAAATAAAGATATATTATTCTCAAAGTTATCAAGTCTTTCAGTTTTACTTTAGTAACTTTTTCTTTGGTTGAATTAAAGTAAAAGTATTAGTCTGAATACCATTAATTTAAAAATAACATGTACACCATGTTCCTAGTTTTGTTTTTTAACTTTCCTTCCTCCCTTCCTTCCTTTCTTTTGTCTTCCTGCAGAGATAGATGGCTGGAATTATATTTACTTTTGACTATTTAATTTGAGCTACTCTTATTTCTGGGTGATGAGAATTTTGGGGAGAGACTTTAAATGATCTTTTTTGTATGTCTTGGAATTTTATAATTAACATTTTTATCAAAATAAAATAAGAAAAAGGTACTTGAAAAATATAGTGTAATTGAGCTTAATTTTCATGATTTTTTCTTTAATTATCTCAGCTTTTGTATTGATCTACTATAGATCAAGCCATTTTTATACCAATCCAGACTATAAAACAACTTGATTTCTACAGGCCAAATGGTTCAGGCACAGTTATATATGTGTATTTATTTTTAACAATTCTTTTTAGTTTTGGGGGTTTAATTAATTGAGATGATTCTCTTTTCAGCCAAAAGAGATGGAAAATGTTCCTTGGTATTCTTTATTTGTGGTATTTATGGATGAACCCTTAGTTTTGATCCCTGAATTAATGGCTACGATTAGAACTTACAGAATTAACAAAACACAGTCAATGAGACCATGTGTCAGAGTGATTACTCCTGAAGATACAGGAAACTGAGAGGTTAATCCTCCAAATTCTTGAAAGTGAAATGGAGGAAAAGCAGAAAAATATAAAAAAAGGATTTGAAGAGAAATATAACCTCAAACCTCAGACATTAATGTTTTTCTTCCCATGGAAAATTAAGTGCCTCTGAAGATTAAAGTCCTGATTTGTATTTCGTGCTAATTAATAGGCAGCAAGTGTCAAGAATTTTTCAATTCACCATTATCTAAAAAATCCATATCTAACTAAAATACTACTTTACTCAAAACCTAATACTTGCCTTAGCTACAATTACAATTCCCTCTGACCCAACTGATGGAGCTTAGGTTAAATTAAGCTACAGAAGCTCACATATCAGAGCTCAAGTCTATTAAAAAATAGCCATGTAACTGGAGTGTCCAGGTGATGCAGTTGTGCTGGGGTAACAGATAGGAAGTGGGATTTTTCCTGTTGTCTCAGAATTGCTATTAGGGTCCAAGCTTGAGTGGAAAAAGGGCAGAGCATCCTACGTCCTGAGTTCATTTGGGGCCTGCACCTCCCTACCGGGGAGAAAAGGTCTGGGTGAGAGATGTGAGCTTTGGGAAAATGTGACATTCATGGAAATAAGTTATTTCCATCCTTCTCTAAATTCTTGGGGATGGGGGTTCCCCAAGAAAATTGTTTCTAAAGATTGTGAGGAGAGATGAGCATTTAATTTTGTTGTCTGACGTAAGTCTGGTCAACAGATTTGGTGACCTGACTGGTTGCTGGCATAAAAGAATAGAGGAGACATGTTGGTGTAGGACTGTTAAGCTCAGTGGGAGCTAAAATTCCACCAGAATCCTTGCTGAGTTCTGAAAGCAGTATAGCACTTGATACAAATTATGCTCACTGACCAGACAACTGGTTGTGCAGGGTACACTGGGGCATTGCTAGGACCCTGGCAGTATTGGGAAGAAAGAGGTAAACACTTAAGAGCAACCTGGTATGAAGTTACCAGCTGGTTGAAGTTGTGACCAGCTCTTGCAAGGTTCTACCAATGTCTAAGTAAGGTGCTGCAAAATGATCTCTCCTCAACCATATACACGAAGACAATGAGCTAGAAGAGCAGCTAAAGTTACAGAGAAAAGGTCTGCAACCTTGTGGAATTCAGTAATAAGACATCAGTTCATCCTGCTGATTCTCTAGAAGGGGAAGGGTGTGAGGCCATCTCATGCCTCTCTCTGCTCCACAGGCTGTCTAGACTATGATGAGGTGAAGAAAGGTGAATAGCTCTGAACTAGATATGAGATTTAAGTTTTAAAGTTAACTGGAGTGAGATTTATGGCCAAGATGGAGTCACAAGGATCTAATTTATCTTCTCTCCTAAAACTACCAAAAACAAAAACAAAACAAAACCAGGCAAAATATACAAAATAATGCTTTTCAAGACATGCAAATAAGCACATGAATAGTTGTTCATCATTGTTAGTCATTAGGGAAATCCAAATTAAAACTGAAATGAGATATCATTACATTCCTATTAGAATAACTAAAATTAAAATGATTGACTGTATCATGTGGTGGCAAGGACAAGGAGGAAATGGAATTCTCATCCACTTTTGTTGGGATTGTACAACTACTTTGGAAAACAGGTTGGCAGTTTCTTCAAACATTAAGCATACATCTACCATATGCCCCAGCCATTCCACTCCTAGCAATTTATCCAGAAGAAACAAAGGCATATGTCCATACAAAAACTTGTATGGAAATTTACATAGCAGCTTTATTTATAATAACCTCAAACTGGAAACAACTCAAATGTCCATCAACAGGTGAATAGATATACAAATTGTGGTATAACCGTACAATTGAATACCATGAGACAAGAAAAAGAAATTACTATTGATACAGGCAACAACATGTATAAATCTCACAATATTTATGCTGAGTGAAAGAAGTCAAGACACAAAAAAATGGCTGTATGTTGTATAAAAGAATGAAGTAGGAAGAGATAGGAGTGAGGACTACAAGGGGCAAGAGGTAATTTAGGGAGTGATGGCTGTGTTATTACCTTGCTTTCAGTGATAGTTTTGTGGATGTCAGAACATAGCAATCACTTCAAATGTGCAGTTCATTGTTTGCCAAGCATACCTCAGTAGAGCTGATAAATAAAGAACTAGACTATGGATGGCTACAAGAACTGAAATGAGACCACTCTAATAATCAAAGTTCTTGAAAAGTTATGGAATTGAGCTAAGAGGAAATTGAATTATTCAAGTAGAATTGGGATAGGTTAACAAACACAGTTGGGGGAATTATTCTGTATTTGTAGTGAGCTGAGACTTCCAATATTATCAGTTACAAAACCAGCTGTTCACGTGTAGTCACCAAATGCTGTATTCAAACCAAGAACCTGATTATCCCATGGTGTCTTGGTAACCCACTATTAGTTCTGCTAGTGCAACTATCTTCAAGGTCTCTTGGCCAATGAGTGCATCTTATTTGTCTTCATTTTGAGTTCTGAAATAATCAAGATAAAGACACAGAAACTGGGGTCAAAATATTAGTTTTAATTTATTATCAATAAATTGGTGAATATAGCTTAAACCTAAAGTTCTCACCTTCCCTTAATGATTTGAACTTATCCTAGCAACACTTGGACAGCTGCATTTCCTTTCCACCTCTCTCTACCTAACCGGCCGCACCCCCAAGGCAGGTATAACAGTAGTAGACTCACATGAAGAGGCAGAGGGAGAGGGAGATTCTGTGTAGGTACTGAATATGTCTCTGGGATAAGCAACTTGAGAAAATGTTTGCAATTTTAGGAGCTCATTGTTATTACAAGCATCAGGTAATTAAGATTAGAAGGCATAAGGGGGTTCCCTGGTGGTGTAGTGGCTAGGCTTCAGTGCTTTCAACACTGCGGCCTAGGTTCAATTCCCAGCCAGGGAATCACCAAAAAAAAAAAAAAATAGGAGGCATAGTTTAATTAACTGTCCACTGATGCTGTTCATTTTTTTCTAATTTGCTATAAATTTTCCTAATATTAACACTAATTTCAGTACATTTTTTTCAGTTGGTATCTAGTTCACAAAATAGTCTTTAACTAACTGCAGCATATCTTCTCCTATAGCAAAGTTGTCAAGCACATTTCCTCACATATATGTCAAGAATTCCACATCAGTTGTTCATTTAAGTGTAAAGTGAAATATGACGGATACGAAGACACACACAGAGTTGCTCTATTGTTTTGAAAGTCATTGATGCAAAAGCGTTACATCATTTGCTCATTTAATTATTCAACTCTACGCAGAGAGAGACAGAGAGAGAACAGTACAGTTCCACCTACTCTTCTACTCACTGCGTTTATGCCTCAAATTAAGCATTAGATAGGAGCTGAAAGTCTGTTCTCCATTTCTTAGCTGTGCTCATATCCCATGTGTCTCTCATCCCACTGCACCAAGTGGTTTAAAGGTACATAGATTTTGCACATCATGAAATCCATCTAATAATTCATCCAGTGTCAACCAAAGAGGTAGTAATCTGTCCGAATTGTCGGAGGAAAAAACAAATTTTTTTTGTATTAAATAAGAGATAGTTCATCTCTTACATGGTTGCTATTGGTATCCCAATACCACCATCCTGAGAGAGTTTCAAGGGGAAATGCTTTTCCTTTGCTTTCTATGCTACCTATTTAACTCAACCCCAAGATAAGACACGGTGCGTTTGTAATATTTGCCATTCACATTGTCATTTAGTAAAAGAAGTTTGGAAGGAGCTAATTCTGTTTTCCTTCCCAGCATACTATTTGCCTTCAACTTTGTAGTTTGTTTGCCAAGCTTGTTGACGTATCTGAGAGCCTTGCCTGTTTTCTTTTTCTCTCCAAGGAGTACAAGTTTGAAAATCTTTGTATTTTGTTCTCTTCAGGTTTAGCAACAAAACTAATCAATTTTATACTAGAAGGTACATGACTTCTTGCCAATCTTTGACAAAGTTTTATAATAAACAGTGTCCTGGGGACTAGGGGTGACAGGATCACTAGTTTAATAAAAAAAAAGAGTTTTCAGATATTCTTCAATATCTTTTTTTAAGGTATTGAAAGCTGCTTATATCAAATCATCTTTCAGATTCATTTGTCCCAACACACACTGGTTGATACTCTATATACACTTATAACTTCACCTGGAATTTGGTGTTTAAATGTTATTTTATACTTTAGTAATCATTCTTGGGCAGTCAACCAATTTTTATGATTAATTATAAAAAGAAATATAATCATCAAAGAAGAAAAAGCTCCACACCCATTTCTCTGGCCCATCCTCTCCCACTGAAATTAGTGATAAAACAAAGACATCTGCAACATTTTCAACATACTTTCAAGTATGTGCCTATGTGATCAGCAAAGTGGCTTAACTTCCCAATATTATTTTTATGCTATGGTTCTACTATTACCTCCAAGGAAATGAGGCAGTGGTAACCCAAGGTGTCCCAGGACAGTGGAGAACCTGGGATCTGTGTTCTTGCTGTTGTGGTCTTCCTGTCTATTGGTAAATCATGCTGTTGTCATAGAAAAATTGAAAGCTAGAGCATGACCCAGTGCAGCTATTTCATTCTGCACAGAAACAAACAGAGACCTAAGTAATTGAAATGTCTTTCCTCCAGGCCATCACACGAATTAGTGGTAGAGCTAGGGAAAAAATGCAAACTGGATGTCATGATTTTTCCACTATGATTTTGCTTTTTAAAGCAAGTCCCATGACATTGCCTGTATGCAATGGAGAAAAGTTCTCTGGAATTTCCCCAGTCAACTGGATGTCTTAACTCCAGGAGGAATGTAAATGCTAGGAGGGACACATCACTAATGCACCACTGCTTGTGTAACGAAGGTGGCAGGTGTCCAGTGGTCAAGGTTGAAGCAGTTGGCAGAAGTAGTATCTGCCTCAAACATACTTCACCACTGGACAAATATAGGATTTCAATACCTGGGACAACTTGTCCTTTGACCTTGTAATTTCAGAGAGGTGAGTGGAAATGCAAGTGAAGAAATAGCAAGACAAGGACGAGGCACTTGTCAAAAGCATTTGTCAACAAGATGAAATGTGTCCCAAGCCTGTACAAATTCAACAGAAAAAGCACATGGGGTATATTATTCAAAAAGACAAAATTTCTAGCATTGCTTTATCCATCTCTGATATACTGCTTAAGTTTTTCCTAAGAGATTAAAAAGATGTCTTTTAATAGTTAGGAAAGCTTAAGTTACGTCTCTATGCTTAGGTGTGTTTAAGAGAGAATTTAATACAAAAGACAAAACTTTAAACAAAACTTAGGGGAAGACAAAATAAGACTAAATTGATTGTATGTCCCACCTGGCAGCCCTGTGATTAGTGATATCAAGGGGTGTGTGGAGGGGGTGTGTGCAGGGGTGTAGCTGCAGAGTTGCAATCACCACTTTCTATCTGGTGTTGACGTACGTGTCAAAACCAGTTGACAAGCATGAAATGTTGGGTAATTCTTGTGATAACTTAGTTAAAGCTTCTGTTCTTAGGCAAACATCTAAGTGAAAAACAGACTAGAAGTGTCTACTAGGTGGAATTTCCGGAGACTAATCAGGTTTTGCTTCAGCAGATGGTCAGGGGAAGGTGGTGCAGGGTGATAGACAATACGAGGGCTGTTCGGAAAAATCCAACCAATGTCAATATACTGAGAATGGTTACATGGCTGGATACTTTCTGGATAGCCCTCGTATGCTCTCTTATTCAGAAATACACCATTCAGACAAGTTCTCTGCTTTATACAGTTAACTATAGCTTGATGAAAATAAATTTTAGGCTAATAATATATAATTCTGTTAGGGAAACATATAAAGAGCTAAACAACTTTCCTTAAGCTAAATCTTAATAGTGGTAACCTGAGTGCAAAAAGGACTGCCATGACACCTTCACAGGAGTTTGAATGTAAAAATAATGTTTGATCTGCTGTGGCCCTAGAGTTAGCTTTAAAAACCATTTCCAGAACATTGTGTTTTTATACTGCTCTGGAAAAAAAAGTAAACCTATCTAAAAAGAATGGAGAATACATATTCCTCCCTACACATTTTTTTTTCCTTGTGAGTACAAATAAAATTTTACTTAATAAAAAAGAAAGGTAATACTATACAATTCTAAAGTATAGCTGATTTTATGTCTGACACTTAAAAACTAAACTTTATAATAAAGGAATCATGAGTTCCTGGGGTTTTTAACTTTTTTCAATAAGTGTGAGGCCTTCTAATACTTTAAAAATTCTCTTGCTGCAACTGCATTGGGCATCAATCAGTTCATGGAGAGATATGGAGCTTTTTAAATACCAGACAAGCAGATAAAACTCATACAGTCTACTTTCCCAGTGTTTCCAATTAGACATAACCAATCAGGGTGATGTATAGAAAAAAATTTAGATATGAATTTCTACAGCAAACTTAGGGATAATGTGGCAAGATCCACATTCTTGAACTTCCTTTCAAATATCATAATTGATTTTATATAAATAAAATTGTATTTTTTTACCCATCCATTAAACCCTAAAGGAAACAGGTATAATCAACTTCACTTTCATTTAACAGTAGTAAATCTGAACACGGGATTTTTTTTTTTTAGTGTTATGTATTCAGCAGACAATCATAAACACTGCAAAGATCATTCTTATAGCCTGAGGTTATTAAATAAGGGATATCCCCATGTGAGACATTAAAATGGGAAAAAGTAAAAGTCAGCACTGTGCCAAGTTTTTACTAGAATTCATTAAGGATATAAATGAAAAGAATCTCACTGAGTTTGGTTGAGAAACCGGCCTAAGCTTTTCCCAGAACACATTTGACAATCACTGTTACTCTTGATTTTTAAACTCACGTGTGTCACAGAACAAATGAAATCCATGTTTTTCATTCACTTATACTCAACTCATCTAAATGCAGTTGCAGGAGCTTGTAAACCAAACTTTATCCTCATGAAATAGAACTCAAAGACAGAATTGTACTTAAGCATATAATTATTTTTAAACTATCTGAAGAATTTCACTAAACTTGTACGGTTGAATACATATTATACTGTCTCTTGGAAGTGAGCAGTCAGTACAAAATGTTTAGCCAAATAAATCCTCACTATTTCTTCTGCCCATTGCCGTTTTGCTTCCATTGATTTTTGAAGGAAAGAGATGGAATTTGGCCTGAAAAGAGAAGTCTGTTCTCTCCTCAAAGAACATAATGTATTCAAAGTACTTTTCTCTCTAACTCTTCGTGTAAACAACAGTGCTTGTCAGCTACGGAGTTAAGTAATTCTCATTCCTTTTTTTTTTTTTTAATTCATTTTTATTGTTAGACTTATTGGGGTGACATCTGTTATCAAGGATTACATAGGTTTCAGGCATACAATTCTACTGTGCATTGTCAACTTGATGTATAATAAGTTCACCACCTAATGTGACTTCTCTTTCCATCACCTTATATTTAGCTTCCCCCCTCCTCTCCCACCCCCTCCCCTTTCTCCCCTCCCTAACCCACTCGTCCCCAAATAAACATTACACTATCGATTGTGTCCATGGGTTATTTGTTTGTTCATTTCTTTTCTTCTTTGCTTTCAGTTTTATATTCCGCATATGAGTGAAATCATGCAGTTCTTTGTTTTTTCTGTCTGGCTTATTTCACTTAGCATGATGATCTCCAGGTCCATCCATTTTGTTGCAAATGGCAATATTTCATCTTTTCTTACAGCTGAGTAATATTCCATTGTGTTCCTTGGTTAGACTTTTATTCAGGGAATTTTGATCAGACTTTGATTTTTGTTTATAATTACTTAAAGTATTCACTCCATGAAGGCAGTGACTGTGTTCTTTAGTCCTGTATTTCCACATTGGGCACAACATGAGGCACAGAAGACAATTTTTTGAAAGAATCAATATGGCTGGTCTTGATGAGGTGACAGGCACTCTGCCCTGTTTCTAGTTCCTCAATATAGTACAAGTGGCCCTATGATCAATTTATTTTAAGTAGACTGCTTGGGGTAACAGAGATATAACAATAAATCTGATACTGCATTTTGTAGGAGACATGAACTACTTTAGCTGTTTAGATTATTATATCATCAAAAATTCTTTCAAAGTTGTATTACAACCAAGGTGGGATTAAAGAGAGTTACCAAGAAAAATCTACCGGACATCTTTACTGCAGCATTAAATGACGTTCCATGCTAACCCCTGAGTGAAGTTTCTCCCTCAAAGACAGTGCTTCTAGGACTTGGGGTTTCTCTGTCACTTCTTTACCCACCTAATGGTGGCTGGAGTTCAGCCCCAACACAGCCAGCAGCAGTATGTGGACTTTTCAGGTAAGACTTCATACAATACATATTTGCTAGTTGGTCTCTCTTCGCCATTAAGCTTATTTCACAGATGACCCCCACAATTATTTTCCAGTCCCCTCTCCAGGAGATTTGGTCATTAAATCCTTTTCTCTCAGCAGGGCTTAAGGCAGCAGAGAGATACAGAAAAAAGCAATATATTTAAGGTTACATAGACCTGGGTTCTCAAACGAACTGTCTTACCTTAGGCAAATAGCTCATCTTCTCTGAACTTCAATTTGGTTATTTCTTTTTTAAAAATGTTTACTAAATTTATTGGGGTGACCTCAGATAGTAAAATTATATGGGTTTCAAGTGTATAATTCTATAATACATCATAATACAATACAATGCATTATATTATTATATATTATTATATCATAATATACTGCATTGTGTGCTCACCACCCAGAGTCATTCTCCTGCCCTCACAGCACATTTGACCCCCTTTACCCTCCTCTGTCTCCCCTCTGCCCCCTTTCCCTCTGGTGACCACTAAACTGTTGTCTATGCCTATGGTTTTTAAAATTTTTTTTTTAAGATTTTTATTAAAATACAGCTAACATACAATATTACATTAGTTTCAGATATACACAATAGTTATTCAACTAAAGAAGTGATCACCATGATAAATCTTGCAAACATAGGAAATACTATCAATTTGGTTATTTCAAATGCAATTATATAGCTAATTTGAGGATTGTAAGAAGAATTAAATAAAAAACACACCGTTCCTAACATTTCATTGATTCTTATAATTAGTTTTATCCTGTCTATTCAACAGCCTGAAGAATATCATATCTACCCATACTCTCACATTTATTATTTCTGCATATATTCATTGATACCAACTATGAGCTAGGCAGTCTGTTAGGTAACTTGGACAGTGGAATAAAGAAAAGGGACAGGACCACGTTCTCTTAGGTTTTCAAATTGAGTGGTAGAGAGACATTAAACAATTACATAAATGAATATGTATTTATGAACTACAACGTACCTGAAGGAACAGTACAGGATTGTAAGCACTTTTTCTGCCAGACATCTAGCTCCTGGCCAACTGGCTCATTTCCAGGTAACTATCTGGATTCATAACACCCAGTGAATTTTCATGATCTTAGCAGTAAGTCACATTATGCTTTCAAATCATATTGTGAAGGGGGAAAGATCAATACTTGTGTTTATCAGACATATGAAAACACATGTACAAGAATGTAGGATCCATGTTAAAACATTAACATAAAGAGAGACTGACATCATTAATGTTTATTACAAACTGTCAAATTATGAATAGGTTTGCATCTAGAAGTCTATCGCATCTGCATGCACTAGGGATATCCAATAGGCAAGATTTTTATGCCATATTTTGTTGCCCAGGAAAGACAGTGCTCTTTTTTTTCAGTTTTATTGAGATACACTTGAAATATTAAAAATTACACATATTTAATGTCTACATTTTGATGAGTTTGGAAACATGTATACCCTTGTGATACCATCACTCCAATCAAGATAATAAATATAACCATCACTTCAAAAAGATTTCTTGTGTCTCTTTGCTTTTGTTTTCTTCTTGGGTTTTTTTGTTTGTTTTTTTGGTGGTGGTGATAAGAACACTTAGCATGAGATCTACCCTCTTAAGTTTTTAGGTGCACAATACCATAAACTATAGGGACACTATATTGTATAGCAGATCTCTAGAACTTGTTCATTTTATATAACTGAAACTTTACACCCATTGAGCAATCTCCCATTCCCCCTCCTCTCATCCCTTGGCAACCACCATTCTATCCTCTGCTTCTGAGTTTTATTTTGATACCTTATATAAGTTGCATAATGTGTTATTGTCCTCCTGTGATTGATTTATTTCCCTTAGCTTAATGTCCTCCATGTTGTCAAAAATGGTAGAATTTCCTTTCTAAGGCTCAGTAATATTCCATTGCATGTATATACCACATTTTCTTTACCCATTCACCTGCTGATGGACATTTCGGTTGTTTTTATATTATGGTTATTGCAAATAATACTGTGATGAGGATGTAGACATCTCTTCAAGACAATGATTTAACCTTAGGCTATATACCTGGAAGTGGGATTGCTAGACCATATGATAGTTCTATTTTTAATTTTTTGAGGAAATTCTACTGCTTCCACAGTGGCTGAAGCATTTTACATACGCACCAACAGTGTGCAAGAGTCCTTTCCAATTCTGTTGATAGTGATTTAGAATTAAAACACAATGTAATAAAAAGGATGATTAGGGGCCCACACCAGCTCACAAGGTACATACAAGCATTATCCATAACATAGCTGAATCATGATTGTTAATAGTGCTAAACTTAGTTCTGGTGCATGTGAAATAGACAGTAGAAAACAAAAAATATTTTTTTTCCTGATATAGTGCTGATCTCAGACCAAATGTAAAAACAGGCCAGCATAACTAGTGCAGCTTGCCCTCTCTAGCCATGCCACCAAGCATCCAGAGCCATGATATTTTTATACAAAAGCTGTGCATAACCTGCTCAAAGTGATAAATATTCTAAAAATTGGGAGTGTGAAGAATTTTATTTGTTTATTTTGAGATAAAAAATAAAATTATATTTACAAAGCATAGAAAATACAGAAAAGCAAAAAGTCCCAAAATTTCATCATACCAACATACATTATCACTCTTACACATTTCCACATCCTCTTTTTTGGTGTAAATGTAATACATACGATTTGGCACCATGATTTTTGTCCTTGTTATGAATTTATATGCATTTTCCCTTCTGCTACTTTATATCCATCACATTCAATGACATCCGGTATTTCGCTGAGTAGATGCATGTCTTGATGTCATGAACCCTTCTACTTGTGCTGGAAAATTAGATTGCATCCCAAATTTTTTGTTACTACAAATAACACCATGAAAAAATTTCTTCTCGCTTATGTGTTTTTTAAGGATGATTTCCTTAGCAGTCCCAAAAGGGAGACCTTTAGGTAAAGAACTTGGAAAATATGTGTGCCAAGTTGTTTTACAAAAAAATCTGTATCTTTTTATGTGTTCTAGATACAAATTTTTTGTTGGACATGTAATTTGCAAATATTTTCTCCCAGTTGGTAATTTTTATTTTTCATCTTTTTAAACGGGATCTTTTACAGAGAAAAAGTTTTAAATTTTGATTAGGTCCAATGTATCAATTTTCCTTTTATCAATTATTCATTTATTATCAAGTCTAGAACTCTTTGTCTAGTCCTCACTCCCAAAGACAGTCTCCTATTTTTTTCTAGAAGTTTTGTAGTTTTATGTCTTACATTTAATTCCATGATCCATTTTGTCTTAAATTTTGTATAAATTGTGAGTTTTAGGTTACAGTTTTTTGTTTTGTTTTTGTTATGTTTTGTTTTGCCTATGGATGTCCAACAGCATCATTTATTGAAAAGACTATATACTTCTCCATTGAATTTCTTTTTTTTTTTTTTTTTTGAGGAGGCGGGGCAGTTCCCTGGCTGGTAATCGAACCCAGGCTGCAGCATTGAGAGTGCCGAAGTCTAGCCACTGCTCCTTTGTAAAAAATAAATTGAATCCATATTTGTGTGTATCTATTTCTGGGTCTCTATTCTGTTTCGCTGATTTAGGTGTCTATTCCTTGGCCAGTACCACAGTCTTGGTTACTGAAACTATGTGGTAAGCCTCGATCTTGGGAAGAATGATTCCTCCCAATGTATTTATTCTTCTTTCTCAAAATTGTTTTGGTTATTCTAGGGCTTTTCCCTTTTGATATAAATGTAGATTTTAGAATAAGTTTGTTTATGTCTACAAAAACTTTGCTGAGATTTTGACAGGAATTGTGTTAAACCTACAGATCAGTTTAGAGAGAACTGACATCTTTATTATGTTGAGTCTTTCAATCTATGAACACAGTATGTCTCTCCAAGTATTGAAAGCTTCTTTGATTTCCTTAATCAGCATTTTATAATTTTCATTACCTATATCTAGTGCACATTTTGTTAGATTTATGTCTAAGTATTTCATTTCCTTTAGAGCAACTGTAAATGTCACATTTTTTAGTTTGGTTTCACTTGCTCATTGTCACTATATAGAAATTTAATTTCTGTGTGTTGATTTGTATCATGGCATCCTACTGAACTCACTTTTAAGTCCTAGGGTTTTGCTGTCGATTTTATGTTTTCTACGTAGACAATCCTGTTGTCTGCAGAGACAACAGGTCCAATTTTTCTTCTTCAGCTTGTTGATGTGATGAGTTACACTGGTTGATTTTCAAATGTCAAACTAGCTTTGTATACCTGGAATTAATTCTACTTAGTCATAGTGTATTTTTTTTTTTTATGCATTGCTGGGTTACTAAAATTTTGTTGAGGATATTTGCATCTAAGTTTGTGAGAATGATTGGTCTGTAGTGTGTGCGTGTATGTGTGTGTTGTCTTTGTCTGGTTTTGGTATTGGTAACAATGGCCTTATGAAAGGAATTGGGGATTACTACCTAATTATGAAGAGACTGTATATAATCGGTGTTATTTGAAAGTTTGGTAAAATTTTGCAGTGAAAATATCTGGGCCTAGATAGTTCTTTCTCAAGTCATCGAGTTCATCTTGTCCAAGTTTTAGTAGTTGGTGAGGTGCAAAAAAGCGAGTGGGGAAGAAAAAGTATTTGGGTAAAGGCACTATGACCACATTGGTAGGCAGACCATACCTGGAAGTCAGCCCCATGCTGAACATTCCCTAATAGATACCACTTGTTCCTTTTCTCAATAACAGAGCTTCCAAACTCACAAACGCTCTAAAGAAGCCATTTCTGGTTTATTGCTTGTTTGCTGTCTTTAACAACACACACAGTAAGTTTAGAGTAGGTAACTGTGGCAGTGGCTATTTGTATGTTTAGTTCAGAAGACAGTGTCTATTTTTATAACTACAATGTGGGGTGATACAGGCCATCACCAGTTTTGTAGGAGTACTCACTCCAAGGTACACGCAAACTGAGTCACACACATACCAACAGTGACAGAGTACCCAAGCAGCTGCCACACAATGAGCTAAAATCGGAGCAACCCCAAAGGCCAGGCACAAGTAAATGCCTCAAAAACTAATTCTGAAAAAATACACTCTTTATTTTTAATTTGGGTATATTGATTAAGAAAAGGAATTAATTTAAAAGGCTAAAATTTATTTCTCAGAGAAACTGATCTAACTGTTAAGGAGACTGCTGTTGGTCGGAGGAGAAAGTCCCGTTTCATTTCCTCCTTTGGCAGCGCCGGCCAGCACGGCCAGGCCTTCTCAGCGCCACACCCTTGGAAGCGTGGCCGGAGGCTTTTCCAACATCTTCCGCCTCTGTGGCACCCTTATTCCATAAACAGAGCTTAGTCATTCAAACCTTTGGCTTTTTAATCAGATCGTTGGCAAGGTTGCTATTTGCTGCTCACAAAGAATTCTGTCTTTTTGAAAAGCAGAACTGTTGACTTAGAATGGTCTTTTTCATGTTGGGTTTTCATGTTTATCACCTAACAAATATTCACAGCATAGGTACCCCCGTCCAGTAATAGAGTTGAACATCTACATTCATGAGGAATCAATTTTGTTAAGTCTGCTGGAAGAACACAAAGCCTGAAAATGTCAACCAAATTTCCAGGCTTGGTTGTGAGTGGTTATTAGACCATCAAATAATCAAGGACTCTGCTTGTCACAAATACCAGCCAGGAGCATCAAAAAGTTATTCTGACTCACATTAGAACCAGCTATCCATTACTAATTCAGTTCTTGGCAGAATACCTTTAGGAACAGAATTTTCATAATGGAGAGGTTTTTTGTTTGTTTTCTGTTTTGCTTTATTTTGGTTTTAGAGGAATAAGACACTGATGAGTACTGTAACTCCAAATTACACAGATTGTAGGATTTGGGTCCTATTAAGTTGCATGCTACAGGGATTTGGTCACCATATGAAAATTACTAGACTCTTAAAGCATGTATTTTATTCACATTTCTGCTGACATTTTTTAGGTATTCAAGAAATAAGAATACATAAATCAGAAATCTACTTCTAACATTCTTAATCAGACAATCTTTTGTTCTTTCCTGGACATATTATTTTGTATTGTTGTACAAAAATGAAAGTGAAAACAGTGAGACATGTGTCCTTTAATTTTATGAATACATTTTATCAAATAAGCTTATAACTTAAAGTGTTCAAAATGTGTAGGGTTGATGACATGAGGATGTTGAATTCACTTCATCCACAATCTTGGGAGTATGACAACTGCAGGAGGCATCGTGGATGCTAAGTCCACAAGTACAGCTGCTGAAGCCTGAAAGTTCAGGTAAAATGTTCCCAACTTCCTCTTCCATGACAACAGGGAGCTTGTTTTAGGTGCTCATCCTTCCCTGCTTTGGAACTTCCTGTCCCCTTTTCAAGTCTGCTCTTCTGTCCATGTGGTTATGCCTTTCCAATCCATTCTGAGAAGCAATAGCCTCTGGAGTAGAAAGTTTCCCCAGGGAAGAGAATACATCGAGGACAAAGGTCAAACCAGGGTTTTCTCTACCCTCAGATCAGGGCTCCTCTGAGGATCAGAATGCCTGAGGCACTCATTAAAAATTCTAAATCCCAATCTGGACCTCTGAAGAGTCTAATGCAATAGATTTCGGGTGGTAGCCAGGGATCTCTCATTTTAATAAATTACCAGAATGTTGTTATCACTGGGGCTGTTTGGGAAATGTTGAATTAAAGTAGGTTTTCGCACACTGCATCTCAAGGCCCACCTTTAAAGAATCAGGGCCAATGCAGGAGGCTGTGAAGGTTGGTTGCACCCGGCCTGGCCAAGTGGGCAGGCGCTGGGGCTGAAATTTCACCAGTGCTGCTGGCTGGGAGGGGCTTCTGGCAGGAGTGTGTGGAACCTGAGGAAGGAGAGCTTTTTAAATTGCTCAATCCAGCGGAGATGCTTTTTCCTAACTGGTACCACATTGTACGCCTGCCAGCCGCTGGCCCTGATCAGACTGGTCTAGAATGCTGGCTACGTACAAGGGCTGTCCAGAAAAAATCCAGCCATAAATGCTTCTGTGTTTCATAGTATATGGCTGGATATTTTCCAGACAGCCCTCATATACAGATTCCGAGATTCTCACTCCAGATCTTTTGAAAAAGAATCTCTTGGTTGGGTTGCATTTTAAACAAGTTCCCTCACTCCCCACCACTGTGGCTAACATATATAAATGTTGGAGAGCCACTCACAGCTTGGATCCAAACCCTTCAAATAGCAACCCCATTGATAGAGGTGGCTCTGTATTCTTTTCATCCTTCATCTTTGAGGACTAATATCAGAAGTTGCAGGTGGCACTGAACAGAAATTAGAAAGGGATCTGGGACTCTAACAGTACAGCCTGAAAAAACAAAGCTCACAGGTCCTTAGTTCCTTAGCACAGACGTGTCCCATTTATTCCTAACACCTTTGGATCTGGAGCTTACCCATAATAAACACTACACATCCAAACTGTGACTCTCATGACCAGAGTTCAACTACCACCACCTCATCTGCATTGCTATGTTAACTCAGAACCCAGTATTTCATCTTATTCCTAGTGTTCAGTGATTCTCTCTGCAGCCCTTCCTTCTCCCCACCTGATGATCCACTGAGAGTGCTCAGCCTCACGGAACCTCAGCAGCAAGGAGGCTCACTCAGCACATGCTTGTTTCCTTCGCATGCGACAGAACCAACAGCTCCTTTGGGTACCTACAACTGATTAAGCCGCACGGGGGCTACTCAGGTTCAGATACCTGAGAACAGATGGTATTGAAATGGTTTTTATTTATGTTTCTGTTTAGTTCTGTGTCTTGGCTGCTGTTGCACTAATTTGAGTCCAACACATTTCATAAAGTGGTCTCAACCTCTTATGACAAGAGTCATAAAAAACACAGTAGAAGATCAAAATAATCTGCAATATTTTAAAGTAGTTTTCCAAGGGGTAAAAGCAACTCGATTTTTGGAAAATCATTGATTGCGGGACAAAAACAAAAAATAAAAAAAACCATAGCTGCAATCAGTTAATTCTTTCTAAAAGTTATGCTATCACAAAGACTGCATCAAGCTATGATTTATTATTAAACTATGATCATTTGAAAAATGACCATTTTTGAAAATGAGAAGATATACCTTTTATTTATTAAATGTTATTAATAAGGCGAACCATTTTTCTTCAGTAATACAAAGTGAGGTTTAGTCTTATAAACCAGTTCTTTTTACCCTAGAATTTGCCCCCAGAAAACTGACGGAAAGACACATCAGCTCAGGTGGTAACTTCACAGAGGAAGAGGAAGCTTAGGTCACATCCAGTCCTGTGTGTCACTGTCATCAAAGGAAGGGGACAAACTCATGCAAATTGTATTTGCCGAATTGTATTCTATTGCCAGGAATTGTTTTTCTATCTGCTTGCCTTTCATTGTGTTTAAAGCTATCCAGAGAACATTTCCAGTTGAAAAAGAGTTTCTCTTTTATTTGCAAAATAATTTGGAGAATATTTAATTGCTCTTCCACATTGTGGCAGTTTGGGTTAAGTGGGGGGAGGGGCAGCAGAAGACTGGGAACCTGACTTATATTCATTCTGGCTCCTGGTGTTCTAAGGAGAGAAAGTATATCAGTGATCCCATAGTAAAAGCAATTCCCAAACGAGCTAGATTCATAGCAACATAGTATTTGATAACTAGGGTTTACACTTTGAAAATATTAGAAAGTAACCTGGTGCTTTTCTTGGTTTAAGGGGAAGCAAGGAGAAAGAAGGGAAGGTTTTGGTTAAAGGTTTTACCAGGGTATGGGTGGTTTGGGGTTTTCCCCCTTCTTTAAGTCCAAGGTATAAAGACATAGTACCCCAAATCTTTGGGTGGGTGGAGGACGGATAAGGCAATGCTGAGTGTCAGGCTCGGGTAACAATTAAAGTTTATAATAAGTTCATAAACATCTGGAATCTAGCAAACTGATGTGGCTTAGTCTCAAGAAAGGCCTCATGAGATTTCTCAGAGTTACTTCCTGCTCTGACCAGGACGTATACCTGTATGTGTAAGTATCTTTCCCCAGTATGTCTCCACTTCTGTTTCCAGGTGAAATGGGATGTGCGAGTACAGTTGTGATGCACAATGAGAAAACATACTTCACATGTTATTATTAGATGATTATTTCCATAGTGTCTATCACAGACCTTGAGTGGTTAATAAGAGCTATCTGGTAACTTGTTTAAAATGTAATTTGAATAGAATTCTCTCCACATATATATTTGCACATATATACATATGTTTGTGTACACACAAGTATATATACATACACACATACACACACACACTGCATGCATACACACATAAATATTTGTCTGCTTATTTATGGAAAATAAGGAAGAGGGCAAAACATTCTGGTGTCTCCAGAGACAGGGATATACAAGTGCTGTAATCATTTTGTGTTTCAGGGGAAAAAATGTGGTAGCATGATATGTGAGAAGACATCATTTTACCTTTGGTAAAACTCCACAGGAAATTATAAGGCAAATTTTAAAGACTGTAATTCCTATACCTGAAAAACAAAAACACCAAGTAGCTTAACTGAGGAAAAAATAGATAAGAATAACATTTAGAATTTCTGTATTTTTCTCCAGGGAACAAGTACTTAGTACTGTGACAAACTGAAAATCCTAGTATTTTCAGTTTATAGTGAAAGTCTGTAACTTATACCAGAAGTTTCAAAGCCTAACTTCTGAGCTCTGAGCCATTGCCAAAACACAACATTTATTTTTGGCTCCATGTGTGCTTACAGAGTTTGCTTTTACCAGGCTTTATGTTGCCTTTGATTTTTATCCAAAAGTTTTTTCCAACACTCATAATGAGTACCCCTTTCTGACAGGTTAGTGGCCTCTCCTTCGGGGCTGAAATGTGTACACCCGTTTGGCTCATTTTAAATAAACATGTAAAACCAGTGATAGCAATGGAGAGGATACACAGGAACCCAGCACTGGGGCCGCGTGTCACAGTAAGAATGATTCACCAGTCAGGCAGTCAAGAGTTCCCAGAGTAAATGATTTCCATTGTACCACTGCATGGGAAGATAAGAGTGGACTTTAAAAAAATAAATTAAAAATTTCTGATATCTTATACTTGGCAATATTTTAGAAATATATATGTATATTTCTCCTTTCCTAGTCCCTACAATACTTGGCAGGAGACTCTACTAGGGAAGAAAAACTCCCCAGGCACAAGTATGAGGATAAGAGATTACAAAATCTCTGTTATGAAGTCTAACCATATCTAGTTAATAAAGGACAAAGACATTTCTTACAAAAAAAGCAAAAATAATCAAACTCTAATTTAAATTTGCTGAGTTTGGTGATTAAATTTTTCTAGGGTGAAGTCTGAATGACTCTATACTCCTTCAATTTAATTAATAGTAGGTAGTGGTTAATACTTTATCCAACAAACTTATCAAAGAAGCTTCAACACAAGAAACCACACTAATTTAGGGTATTATTCAAAAAGTGTGGGGCTTGGAATCATTATTCAGGTAATGATTTCAATTTAGCGAAGAAACAGATCTGAGAATGTATTACCCATCTATTGGAGGCAAAGGGAGCTGCACACAAGTTCTGGCCAATCATTCAATCATCAGCTATTAATTACCTTTTTATGTGGCAAGTATATGCTAGGAAATGGATAGATAAAAATGAAGAGTTGAAACCGAGTCAGGCATGGTTCAGTGAGTGTCTGAACATATGACAGATTATCATAATACACAGTGACAAGTGCCATGACAGAGATATCAATCAGTTACTCTAAGAAAATACAGGGGTCAGAAGACAGCGCTTGCCTTAGAGAACTGGGAACGACTCCATAGATGAAATGACCTTTGAATTGGATCTTGGAGGATGAGCAGGCATGCTCCTGATGAGAAAGGAGCTGGACATTCCCAGCAAGGGGAGCTGTCTGTGCCAAGACATGGAGTCCTAAAATCACCAGATCTTTTAGACAAGTTCAGTGCTTTGGGAGTGCAGTTAGCTTGCAGGTGAGTACAAAGATGGGAGATGAAACACATGGGTAGATTCTCCCATTAATTTCCTGCGTTGTCCTTGTCTGCTCACTTAGTTAATAAACTTAGCCTAAATGATCTCTAAGTTTCAAAATTCTATGATCTTATGAAAGGAAAAAAATCTGTTCTTAGTTGGAAGAAAATAACTCTTTGGGGTGAACAAGGGTGTGGGATTGTTTCCATGAAAGTGAAGATTTGCAGCTGCCTCACACAAACTACATTAACAGTAAAAAACAAACCAAAAACTTTTTTTTTCTATTCTTAGTATGTTTTGACATGTGCTTCTGGCACTATTTGGAAAGAAGATGACAATTTGTCCTCCAATAATAGATGTTTCTTTTCATTTTATATTATTACATTCCCTCAGCAAATAAAAAGTTTTTGTTCTGGTCTCATTCTTAGACAGAAAGGGTGTTTTTCAAAACCAAGCAATTTACTTCTAAGAACCAACTTACTGTCAGGTACAGATAGGCACATATGCACTTAAGATACAAGTTCTGTGGGGAACTTCTTTGTGACAAAGTTCTTTCAGACTTCAGAAACCAAACTGAACCACAAGTTACTGGGAAGAGAAAATGACCTGTAAGATGGATATAGTGCTAATAAATTAAAGACAAATACACAGAAAACTATTCTCCACATAGAACACAATCTCAATTGAAAACACAGAAGTTGAAAAAATAAAAAATAAGGAGGGTTATAAAAGACAAAAACACTTGGGATTGTTTTAAACACAGCATATTAAAAATTACTATGAGCATTCACATTCATGGGGAATAAATGAATTCATTGTTTATTTCAATAACTGAACTTTTTAACTCATGTACAAGGAGATGGCAGATAAACTAAACTCTGGAAAAAGATAATTACTTTTCCAAGTGGTATTTCTTTAGAGTATAGTTTTAAAAGTATCTAAAGAAAATCAGAACAAAGCAATTATCTGATTTTTGAAAACTTGAATTTCAGCTAATTTAGTCTCCAAAATCCTTAAGAGTGCTTGAGACCTTTGCTTCTTTGAGATCAACAATTAAAGACTACTGATGGCTCTGACATAAACAATTTCACCCCAATACCCTTGTACTCTATTTTCAATGGAAAAACAGGCTCTCAGATAAGAAATCTTTACATTTCCCTGTTCTCATGTTTTTCACAGCAGCCTTTCCTAACACCTTCATCCACCCAAAGGTTAGCCACCATTCAAGATCCAATTCAAACCATCTCTCATGTAAAATATAGACTTGATCATCTCTTCTTGAACAATTGCTTTCTGCTCAAAAATCCTTCACTATTACTCATCACTTTATCAGCAACTGATCACATGCTAATTCTTATTATCCTCAACTGTTGTATTGTTGACTCCCAGTATGAACAGGTGTTTGTGCGTAGTCTCCTCAACAAGGTCATTACTCCTTGAGGACAGAGACCTTTTCTTCTTGGCACGTCTACAGAGTTTAGTTCAGTAAATATCTGGTGATTGAATAATTGGTCAATTCAACAAACATTTACAAAAGAGCTACCCTGTGAAATGAACTAACATAGACCCTGTGTCTTTTTCCAAGTTTCTCATGATGGTTGACAGTAACCCCAAAGTCAATTAAATGTAAAAATTTTCAACCCTCATTGATGAGTTGATTATTTTTATAAGTTAATAATCTAAGAATTTGTATTTGGCACAAAGGAGAAGAAGGAAGAGGAGACACTGAAATATTTGTCGGGCTTTAAAAAAAATCTCACATGTTTAAATTATTTTCCACCCCTTCTATAGCATTCCTATTTATGTCATAGATTTACAGGTAGAGGATCAATGACAAAAGCGCTATATGCCATTGCTCTCAGGACTCAGGTATCGCTAATGGCTCTCTTGAACCAGACGTGAGCCACTGTCTGGAAAAGCCCAGTGATCTACGTGACATCAATATGTCAGTGTCCCCATTAACATGACAACCCTGCCAACAATCTAGTAGAAAGGACAGAGCATGGCAATTTGAGTTAGATAACCTATTTTGAACCTAGCTGTATTGCTTAATGTTGGTTCATAAACTTGGGATTCCCCTCCTCCATGAAATTTGAAACTGTCTCTGTTTCAGTTTCAGACTGTTCCAGTTTCAGGGCAAGAAGAGAAGGAAGAAAAAGGCAGACCACTCCAGGTTGGTACATGGCAGTTTTAATAAACAAGGGAACTTACATACTAGGCTTGTCTTGGGTGGTCACAAGACAAATAGATCTTCATACCCACTGCCAGATCTTGAGTTTATATATAGATCTTTATTTTTAAAATAAGTTTTTTATTTTTCAATTATAGGTGACATACATTATATTAGTTTCATGTGTACAACATAATGATTAGACATTTATATAATTTAAGCATGGATCACCCCAATAAGTACTCATCTGACACCATATATAGTTATTACAATATTATGATTATATTCCTTGTGATATACCCTACATCCCCATGACTACTTTGTATCAACCAGTTTGTACTTCTTAATTCCTTTCCCTTTTCACCTACCTGCAACCCCCCTCCTATTTGGTAACCACCAAAATTTTCTCTGTTATCTATGAGTTTGTTTCTGTTTTGTTTTATTTTTTTCTTTAGCTTCCACATGTAAGTGAAATCATATGGCATTTGTCTTTCTCTATCTGACTTATGCCACTCAGGAAAACACCCACTAGGTCCATCCATGTTGTTGCAGATGGCAAGATTTCATTCTTTTTTATGACTGAGTAATATATCATTGTATATGTGTAAGACCTTTTCTTTATCCATTCAGCCATTGATGGATACTCAGGTTGCCTTCATATCTTGATTTGTAAATAATGCTACAATAAACATATGGATGCACATGTCCCTCCAAAGTAGTGTTTTGGGTTTCTTTGGATAAATATTGAGATGTGGGATTAGTGTTCTATGGAACCCAGTTGCAGGTGTATCATTTGTGTGGGTTGTGTGTGCCCTTCTATTGTAGTTGAGCCTTGGTTGCTGTTTGTATGCCAATGGGAGGGATTTGCCTTCAGGCTGATTGGTTGTGCAATTAAGGTGGAGGAGCTATTGTGCAGGGGCTGATCCTATAAAGTAGGATTTGCTTTACTGGGGCTCTGGTGCCTGCCCAGTCTGCCCTTTACGTGTATTGTCTTTGGAGGCAGCTGGGTGGTGCTCCAACTGTCCAAAGTCAGACACCAGGTATGCTGGCCCCAGGGCCTTTTGGGAAATGCTGCATTGGAGGCCAAGTACAGGCAAAGCCTGTGCCCTGCCCTGGGACACCTGGCATGAGCCACAAAGGAATCTGCAGATGGTCACCACCTGCATTAGGCTTGGAGGTGCCTGCAAGAATGCACACTGTGAACCAAGGTTGGCTGCCACTAGTGCCAGGCTTAGGGCTGCTTAGAGATGTGGGACACACTGAGGTCAGATGTTGCTTGTCTGAGATTTGTGAGCCTTTGAGAGATTTTAGAAAAGTCTGAAGCATGAGCCAAGATAGGCTATTTGTATGGAAAAGCTGCTTGGGTATGCTCACAACTTGGGTGGGGTAGGGTCTCCGGTAATACCCAGGATGGTGTGGACACACAGGGTTAACAGCCATACGCAGGGGTAGGACCAACCCATTCTGTATCTCCATCCTTCCTACCAATCTCAAGGTGGCTTCTTCTGTATGTTCTTAGTTGTAGGGCTCTGGTTTAGCTAGACTTCCATAAGTTCTCAATGATGGTTGTCCTGTTGCTTAGTTGTAATTTTGATGTGGTTGTGAGAAGATGCTAGCACAGCATTTATCTACTCTGCCACCTTGACTGGAAAGCTAAATAGGCCTTAAGTAGGTTTAGTCATGTATACAGTCCAGATGATCTCAATGGCACATTGTGCTGTCAAGGCTGTGTCCTTGAATTAGCTCCTAGTATGGGAACAATGGGGAGGAGGTACATTCTAAAGACAGGGAAGGTGATAAGGAGCCCCCAGTTGCCCTGGGCCAGTTCCAGGGTCAACTGATGATCAAATCCTCAAGAACCTCCTTTAACACTTACTTAAATTATCCAGCTTTAGTTCTCCTTGGAAAACTGGGGATCATTATCATGATAATTATAATAATGTTTGTCTTCACAGTGTTGGTATAAAAACTAAAGGACATTAAGTATAGATGAATAGGTATTTGCAAACTATATGGTGCTTTTAGTTATGATTACAGATGTCATCATGGCCTATCAACCCTCCACTCTTCATGCAACAAATTTTAATCATATCATAGGCCAGCAATCATGTATTTTCCCATTGTACATATTAGGATTTTGAAACTGAAGTAATCCAAACTTCAAATCACAATCTTACCACATAATTTTGTTTTGTTCCTTTTAGATGAGTGTTGTTTTATTTTTGTAAGCTGTGTGGAGGAGAGCTCTGGCTCTTTGATTTCCTCATATTTTAAATAAGGTTGCAAGGATTTAATCATGGGCTTAGGTTCCTTATAATTGATTTCAAACATCTGCACAAAATATATTTTTTAAAAACCCACTATAAAACAAAGAAAATGTACTAAATTTTTAAAAGTAAGGATTTATAATGCCTATAATTTATGCTATAAAAGATTAAGGTATCAGATCAGCCAACTCAAACCTCACAATTAAAAAAAGGAATTTATCTGGTAATAAAAGGCTAGAAACGAAAAGTATTATGCCTAAACATTATACCCAAGTTAGTAAGTTTACTTCTCATAGGGGTGAAAATTAGCAATTCTTAAACTACTTTACATGTGTACTAGGGTTGAATAAATAAGTAAATAAATTGTACCTAGTGAGAGCAGATTTCTCACTGTCAAGTAAATAGTTACAAATAAGTAAAGGGAAAATTAAAGTAAACCCTGTGGTTCTGAATTAGAGTCAGAGATATCAGTATGAATTCCTGTTTACTTGAATATATATGCAAATACATAGAAGTAGAAATAATTTTAGATATGTGTGTATACATGAATTAGTATACATATATATACTGACTCCATAGCAGTAACACTCCAATAGCAAAAAGGCACTTCCCATGGTACCCTGATCTTGATTGTTAAATATTACTCTCCAATAAGGGAAGCAGTGCTTCTTAGAGAAATAGTTGATTCTAGCACTGGGGCAGGAAGCACACAAGATGAGCCTGGAGTATTCTGTGGTGCCAGAAACTAAGAAAGTACTAAGGAAGAACAGGAAGAGGAGAAGGAAGTGATAGAGGGAAACAAGAAGGAAGAGAAAGAATGGGAAGAAGGGAGGAGGCCTATCAAAGCACAAAGGCGTCATCTTGAGAGAGATTCCTATGGACAAAGCTGTAACAATTTAAGCAACCAAATCAATAATGACAATATCAATGAGTCCATACTGGTATAAATCAATGATTGAATAAATGAATGAATGAGAAGGGAAAAATCTTCCTTACATAAGAATGCCAAATAACATATGCAGATAACTCCTCTCTAGAAAGTAGATCTTAATTCCCCCACCCTTGAGTGTGTGCTAGATTTAGTGACTCATTTGCAAGGAATAGAGAATGCAGTTTACAGAGGAGACACTTGGTAGAAAAAACCTTAACGAAGTGATCAAGTTTAACCTCCCACGACGTCATGGGATAAAAGCAGCACCTCGCCCCTGTGGTATTCTTACCAAAATCACGCAACTCCAGTGTGATCATGAAAAAAACAAACAAACAAAAAAAACAAACAAAAACCAAAAACAACAACAACAACAAAACCTCACAGAATTAACTCAAATTTACAGAAATTCTACAAAGTCTTCAAAAGTGTCAAGGTCTTGAAAAACAGGAAAAATTGTTACAGACCAGAGGACAGAGACTAAGAAGATGTGACAACAAAATGCAATTCGGTATCCTAAAACAGAAAAAAAAAAAGACATCTGTGTAAAAAAAAGGGGGGGGAAATGCTAATAAAGTCTATAGTTCAGTTAATAGTATATTTCTTAAAATGTATCATGTTACATAATATATTAACATTAAAAGAAACTGAGTGAAAGATAAGTGTACTGTGTTTGCAACTTTTTTGTAGATCTAAATTTATGCCAAAATAAAAAATGTATGAAGTGTCATATTTGGCAATAAAAAGAAATGAGGTACTGATACATGCTATAATATGGATAAACCTTGAAAAAGTTGTTAAGTGAAAAGAGCAAGTCACAAAAGGTTGTAAATGTGTATGTCTGTATGATTCCTTCTATATGAAACGAATTTCATAGAGACAGAAAGTAGATGTGGTTGCTTAGGGCTGAAGGGGAAGGAGGAGGGGCAGTAACTGCTCATGGGGATAGAGCTTTTATGAGGGGAGGTAGTGAAAATGTTCTAAAATTAATGTGTAATGGTTATACAACTATGTGAGTACACTAAAAACCACTGAATTGCACACTTGAAAAAGGTGAATTGTATGGTATGATAATTATACCTCATTAAAGCTGTTATTACTATTATTTTCTTAATCTTCAGGGCAAGTTTCATCTGTGAATGAAGGTTGGGGCTCAGACATCATCCCTGGACTCAGTTTTTCTCCTTTGCTTGGTTCTGCCTCCTGTTTTGTTGGGGATCCCCTTGGGTTCCACGTGGACCCTCCAGGTTCACACTATGCTCATTTCCCAGGAGTCCTGGTGACACAAGAAGTCTTTTTCTTTACAGTCCCTACAAAAATCTCATTTCACCTCATTGGTTCTGACTGGATGATGAAATGTTTCTAAATCAAACTAACTCCGCTCTCTCCCCCCACCTCCATTTGTATGATGGGACGGGGGTGAAAGAGGTAGATGGGTTTGGGTGGTGTTGATAGTTACTCAGAAAAACACACAAACCATTGTTCTCTTATAGGACAAACGTGAATGAATGCTGAGTAGCAATATGACACGTGTCTATTATAACTGCCATGCTCACTACTACTATATAGATGTTGATAGAAACTAATCTTTAACTTAATGAAATTAATGGGTTTCTTTTAAAAAAGAAAAGACATATCTATGCTGTCTTATTTAAATTTTTAGTATTTACTAAAAAACAAAAAATAAAAGAAATTTTAAAAAGGGCCTGTATTGAGATGAAGTACCAGTTTTGAAATGCTCTCAAACACAGAATACAAAAGTATTGGCGCTTCCCTTCTTTGTAGCAGTTTAATTATTTTCTTAAACTGCACTCAGACAGGGCACCATTATATATCACCAGCTGAAATGCAGACTGTTTCAGAATAGGTAAAAATGTTTAATATTGTAGCAATTAGCCACATTTCACTATTCCAATACAAATACAAATTAAATTAAGTTAAAAATTCAGTAACTAATTCACACCTGCCATGTTTCAAGTGTTCAGTGGACATGAGTGGCTAACATGTTGAACAGTGCACATGAAGACTATTTCCATCGTGGTAGGACATTCTATTGTGCCACAATGGTTTAAAATATTACTATTTAGTTCTAGAATTTGATCACAAATCATATTTCTGAAAATATCTCCCATACGATAACTTAATCGGATAGGTAAAAGCAAATCCTGGGGAGGTTACAAAGAAAAGCTCATGAATCTTTGCCTTTCTCTTCTAACTATCTAGATGATTCCTAGTCTTCTGAAGTTGGCTAGATGCCCTTCAGTGGCTAACATTAACTGTCCCATCCCAGTGTGATGTTTAAATCTTTCATGGCTAGACTTCAGGGTATCTCACTCCACTGGAGTAGAATGTTGTCTCTCCACATCATCTTGATCATCGGCATGGCACTACTTGCTAAAGGCAAATCTACAGTGCATGTCTGGTAAGAACCAAAGTAATTTGCTCTTGGTCCCTGCTGCTGGGAGCACAGACACAGTGGCCCTTCCCACTGCCACCATGGCCAGCACAGCTATCACACTAAATTTTTTAAAGTTGAGATATAATTGACATATAATACTGTGTACTTATTCACGTAGGGTAATGTTCTCAAGTTCCATCCATGTTGTCACAAATGGCAGAATTTCCTTTTTTACAGTTGAATAGTATTTTGCTATGTATATACTCATATACTATGTTTCCTTTATCCATTTATCTATCCAGGGATATTTAGGTTGTTTCCATGTCTTGTTTACCCATTTTTTTAAAATTGTGGGGTTTGTTTTCATATTACCAAGTTTTTAGAGTGCTTTATGTACAAGTCCTGCATATAAGTCCTGTCAGGGGCTTGCCTTTTCACTCTCTTAAGATGTCTTTCAGTGCAGATGTTTCTTGATTTTGATAAAGCACAATTTATGACATTTTTTAATGGATTGTACTTTTATGTGTAAGAAAAGTTTGCTCATAGTCACAAAGATTTTCTCCTAGAAGTTTTACATTTTTAGGTTTTACATTTAGATCTATGATTCATTTTGTGTTGAATGGTGTGAAGCACGGATCACAGTACCTTTTGCAGGTGGACATCTAATTTTTCTAGCACCATTTATTGAAGACCATCCTTTCTCCACTAACTGCTTTTGTACTTTTGTTGAAAATCAATTGACCATATATGTGTGGGTCTATTTCAGGACTCTGTACTTAGTTACTCTATTTGTCTATTCTTAAGCCAATCAAACATTGTCTTAATTACTATAGTTAAATAATTTTGAAGTTAGATACTGTAAAGTCCTCCAAACTGGTTCTTATATTTCAAAATACTTTGGATATTCTAAGTTCTTTGCATTTCCACAATGATTATAAAATTATAATTATAAAATGTCAATTATACAAAAACCTGCTAGAATTTTGACTGGGATTGCACTAAATATACAAATAAATTTGGGGAGCAACATCATAATCATATTTAGTTCTCCAGTCCATGAGGGCACTATAACTTTCCATTTATTTATGTCTTCTTTAAATTTCTCTCAGTAATGTTTGTAGTTTGCAGTATACAGGGATTGCATATTTTTTGTTAGATCTATTCCCACTTTACATTTTTAAAGTTATTATATATGGTATTATTTTTAATTTCTAATTATTAGCTGATACTATAGAGAAATAAAATTGATTTTTGTGTTGACCCTGTATCCTGTATCCTTGCTAACCATCCTTACTAGTTCTAATAGCATTTTTTTTGTAATTTCTACCTGTGTGTAGAATCATGTCAGTTGCAAATAAAGACATGTTTACCTTATTTTTTCAATCTGTATATCTCTGCACACTTAGCCCTGCATTATTGCACTGGCTAGAACCTCTGGTATAATGTTCAGTAACAGTGGTGAGAATGGACATCCTTGAATTGCATCTTATTTTAGGGGAAAAGCTTTAGTCTTTCATCATTGAATGTGAGTCTGATGTTAGCTATAGTTTTTATGGATGCCCTTTATCAGATCGAGTAAGTTCCCTTCCATTCCTAGTTTGCTGAGGGTATTATTTTTTTAAATCAAGAGTGAATTTGGATTTTTGTCAAATTATGTTTCTATATCCATTGAGATGATAACATGGACTTTGCTTTAGTCTGATAATATGGTGAACTATTTGATTTTTAATTGTTAAAGCAATCTGCATACCTAGCATAGATTTTTTAAAACAGAGAAATTCATCAAGTTAAATTTGAGTTTAATCTACTTGACTGCTTAGTTATTGTAGATCATTTTATCAACTCATGAAAGATTATTTTTCTAGTTATGATTGTTTTCAATAAATCTTAAAAACTGTTCATTTTTAACAGTGAAATAATCTTAAAACAGAAAATTCATGATAATTGATTTGCCCAGGTTAAATGCAATGTGCTCTTTTCTTCAGTCTTTAAAAATATCTAAAATGAGAAAATATCTAAAATGTCTACTCTTCATGAGCTGTTAGGCATTTCCCAACACATAATTTTCCAGTCTAGGGCAAAGTGTTTTGTGTGCTATTACCCATCTATACAGCTCTCTTTTCCTCCTTCTACTTGTGAAAACATTGGTTGGGATTAGTGTAAGTCAACTCCCTTTTGGAGGCATTTTCCTCAAAGGTAGTTACAGGAACACTGCTTTAAGTGACCCTGGTAGTCCACAGAGGGGGACAGAAAAGAATTCAACAGTAATATCACTCACTAGCTACTGCTTTTAGAGAGATGTACAGGAAATGTTCATGATCGAATTTCAGTTGAAACTCAGGGCAGGAAATGACTATTCTCATCAAAGGGGAATTGAAAGATTCCCTCAGGTCTCAGAAGACAGCCAGGCTGATTGCACTACTGAGAAAGTTGCCAAAGTGAGAAGGCATATAATGAACTCTTGAGTTGGAGAGACAGAGCCAATCAACCATCAGCCGTTTCATTAACCAGTAAATCACGCAAAGCAGACCTGGAAGAAATCCAAGCCTTCAGAAGAAATGGAATAAAGACTTAATCCTCAAGGACATTAAGCAAGCACATAAGTTTTTGCAATACAGTGGCTAATAGACTCGGTTAACTGGAACTCAAGCAATGGGTAAAAATCTCAAGCAGCAGGCAAAATGTGCTGGTTGCTAGAGATTTTTGCTGGTTGCTTGAGAGTGCTAGTTGCTTGAGTTCTGGTTCATAGAGAGTCTACTTACATTTATCTGGCATCTACCAATCCCCATGGGTGCCGGTTAACTGAGAGTCCACTGTAGTGTAGCATCTGTGGATAGGGGACCAGGGTCTGAGTACTGCCTCACAATTTCTGACCATGTCTCTCTCCATTTTCTTTTGAGACCCCATTGGTTTTCTTTTTCTGTGTTATTGTGAGGTGAAGTACATAAAGCAACTGGGACATTATTGGTACATAGTTGCGAAAGGAGAAAAGATGCCATTCATAACCCTAAGTGACTTTTAAGGACAGATTCTGTACAATGAAAAGCTTTTAGCTGTCTGAGACTTGACTGATTTGTATGTCATGTGAGTAGGAGCTGTTGACTTGCCCTGCTCGTTACGGAAACAGCATTTGGCGTTCCCAAAGCAATTTCAGTGGAAAAGAAGCACAAAAGTGCATGTGTGTGGAGTCAGAGAGAAGAAAGGCTGGGTGAAAGGCCAGTTAGAAACATGGCAGGTGAAGGCAACAGGACTTTAAAAGCAGGAGTGACAGTGTCCTGCACATCCAATGGCCCAGGTATCACTGTCACCTGCCTCTCAGGGCCACAGTAACTTTCTGCTGCTATTCCCATGTCACCCAGGGAGCTCACGAGGCTGCTCTTGGGCCAGATGTCTGGGCATATCTCTCAGATTTTGCTGGTGCCAGGATTCATGTTGGGTTCCTTTAAGAGACTCACAGTCTTCCCAGGCTATATTCTGAGAAGGGAGGCCCAGTCCTTTCCTGCCTCGAGTCCCCTAAACCCAACTTGGATTTCCAGTTGCCTTCCCCACCTGGACTTTGCCTAGGCCACGAGTGGGGGCAGGGTACAGAAACGCTCTCTTGCTTGTTTCTCTCCTTTGATTTTCCTTGGCTGGGTACCCAACAAAAGTCTTTTATCCTCTTCTTTTGTGGTTGAAAATGGGCCCTTCATCTTTCTCCTCTCCATATATTGTTTGAGGGTAAACTTCATGGCTCCTTACTTCGGGCTCTGGTTCTTGATAATTAAAGCTAAGTTTTTGGAATTCAGAGAACATTTTTTCCCAGGTGTTGTGGCTCTCAGCTCAACTCTCTGCTACTCAAGACTTGGATACTCCTCTTAAGAGTATCCAAAAGATGTTATAGCTGCTTCAGTAGTGGGAGGAAAGATAATGGTAAAAGGAAATGTAAAGAAAGGGAATTCAATTAAGATTTCAAATTAATGGTCATACTGTATTGGGTACTGTGATATAAGCAAGCCTAAAAGTTGTCACAAATCCTCAGTATTATAAAAAATTCTCAAATATTTGGTTTGAGTTATTTTAGATAAAAATAGAGAAAAAGGCTGAGTTTAATCTAAGATGACATACCAAGAAAGGGAGGCAACAGGATACTAGACCTTATGTTGACTTTACTTTTCATTTAAAAGTCTGCAGAAATGTGGACTTTCACAGGGCACAGACTGTAGATTCAAGCTAATTTTATCTCAGAGAGTGAGTATATCCCAGCTGACACAGGGTTGAAGAGGAAATGGTCAATAAATGTTAGCTAATTATAGTAGTAGTAGAAATAGAAATTGTGGTGGTAGGAATGTTCTTGAAGAAGCAAGTATCCCAGTGCCAACTGGCAGGGGAGAGAACATGAGACAGGACCAGCACAGCAGGTATCCTCTTAGCAACACCTGTTTAGAGTCCTAGGCGAGAGAAACTGAGACTGATATCCTAACCCATCTTGTATCTCCTATAAATCAGTACCTACATCATAAAATGGTGCTCCAGAGGACCTCAAAATGGTAACTGATCAATGTCTGGTTGCTGACCTTGCAAGCAGGTGATGTCTGTGGGCATGTGTTACTTGAGTTGCTATAACTGAGTACTTTGGGATTGTCTAAAGAGGATAGGATTAAGTGTATTAGTCAGGGTTCTCCAGAGAAAAAGAACCAACAGGAGATTACACACACACACACACACAGCTATGGATATAGTATATATAGAGAGTACCCCCCCCCCCCAAATATACACATTTTAAGAATGGAAAAAAATATATTAAAACTATAATACCTAATAACAAAAGATGAATACAAGTCACGTTTGACTTCTGCAATTACAAGAGGTGCTCAAAGTAGTTACCATTAGTATTTATGTAACACATAGATAACATCTCTTAAAATGTGTATATGTTTTTTGGCACCCTCAGTATATAGGAGATACTTAAACTATATACATTTCAATAACCTTATTATCTTAATATCCTATATGTATTCTATTATCCTATATGTTATTATCCTAAATCCTATTAGGACATACTATTATACTATATATTTTCTCTGATTGTTCTATATCTATGTATTTCATATCTCTATTTAGATCTACATTGATTCAAGGAACTGGCTTATGCAATCGTAGGGGTTGACAAGTCCAAAAAGTGCAGGACAGGCTGGTAGGCTGTAACTTCCAGCAGGGGTTGATGTCGTAGTCTTGAGCCCAAAGATAGTCTGGAGGCAGAATTCCTTCCTTTAGGAACTTTAGTCTTTTCTCTTAGGGCCTTCAACTGATTGGCTGGGGCCCACCACATTATGGAGGGAATCTGCTTTACTTTAAGTCTATTGATTTAAATGTTGATCATATCTTAAAAAATACTTTCACAGCAACATCGAGACTGATTCTATGCCCAAGAACTGGGCACCTCAGCTTAGTAAAGCTGACACATAAAGTTAAATCACCAAAATAAGGGGTTTTGTTTTTATTTTCTTCACAAAGAGAGTAGAAGGCATGACTGACATACTCTTTGTTCTCTGTATGGTTCATCAGACAGGTTTGAGCACCAGTGGAAAGATGGGTGGGCCCCAAACTAAAGGAGCTTCATGAGAAATTCTGTGGACTCAGGGCTCAGGCAGACATGCTTTGCAGACAGCTCAGAAAAATGTGACCCAGGATTGGGAAGACAGACATCTTCCCCACTTCTGTGGGAAACCCAGCATGGCTTTGGCCCTTCAAAATGGTCAGCCTGGGAGTACTAGGAAACAACTCCCTTGGCAGATATATTAGCCTTCTCATTGAAGGCCCCAGCAGTGATGATAATGATGAGATATCTCCCAGGTGGCGTTTTCTTAAGACAGAGGTTGGAGTACAGCTTGAGGAGAACAGGTGTTCATGGGCATATCTGAGCAAGCTCCTAGGAATGGCTAGGCATGCCTCAGAAGAACATTTCTGGGCACAGGAATGTCTGTCTGAGTAAGTAGAGACAATGAACTAGGAGAACCCATCTCCACAGGCTAGAAAGACCTAGAAACTGCTGGGTTATAATCTTGTCACTTTACACACTGTATGCATTGTTATCTATGCCTATCTATAAACTGCTTGAATGCTACCTAGTTATAAAAGTCAAGAATCTAAGGCTCCGGGTGAGCAAAATCAGCTCAGTTTAAGCTATGCTTCATAAACATATAGATAAGTGTGCTAACTTCGCACAAAATTTGGTTTTTGGATAGACTGATGGAATTGTTTGTTCAGCTGACTGAGTTTAATTAACTTAAAAGCTATCTCATTTGATGAGAAAGAACACAAGATATGAGGTAAGATAAACATGAATTCAAATTCTGGTACCACCTTGATACCTTTGTGACTTGCATTAGTTATTTAACGTTTAAGCCTGAGTTTCTTCCCCTCCTTTCAGGTCTGTTACAAACTCCAGCATATAATACAGACTCAACAAATAGTAGTTGTTAATGTCATTACTGTCTATTTCTTCTAAGACTATTTCCATTTCTCCCTCTTAATCTTAAACTGACATCAATGAAAGAAAGTGTTAAATATCTACTGTGGTTCTTAACCAAGGTGGGCATTTGTAAATGTTATTGTGTGTGGGGGGGCACTGTTTTGGATGCCACAATGACAAGAGGATTCAATTTCACATTTAGTGACCTGACATCAAGGACAATAGATATTCTGTAATTGGAGGGTTCGTCTTGCATTATGAATGAATTGTCCCATCCAAAATAATCTAACAAGTGCCCAATAAAAAGAAATGCTGTGTTTCCATTTCTGACTATGTTTGAGTTAGAAAAGAGAAATGAAATGGAGGAGAAGCTGGGCCCAGGAGAAGGGTGTATGAAGGCTTGCCTAGGACAGGCCCTGTACTACTGCTCTGAATTCACTACTTCTTGATTCCTCACAACAATTCCCTTGTTATTAATTTTACAAGTGAGGAAGCTGAGGCACGGGCAAGTTAAGCACTTCCAGGCTTATGCTGCTGTTAAGTGGGAGAGCTTGGATTCATGTCCAGGTAGCCTGGCTCCTGAACCCCATGCTCTTAAATATTATATTATCAAGCTTCTGACTAAAGTGAAATAAAGAAAAACTAAATTAAGCAAAAAATAATTAACACAAAACATTCACTGTGAGTATAACTGGTTTTAGAGCTTCCAATGATAAATGAAAATTCACTTCTTTAAGCTCCAAAAGATTAAAATAAAGTGATTTTCTGTGAAATTGTGCTAGGTGGGTACTAGATTAGTCAGGGGATCACTTGTTAAATTATATAAACGTCTAAACACTATGCTGTACACCTGAAATTAATATAAAATAATATTGAATATCAACTGCAATTAAAAAATTAAAAAGGGGCAAAGGTGAAGTGGAATAAGAGGTCCAAATTTCCAGATAGAAAACAAGTTAAGTTATGAGGATGTCATGTGCAGCACAGGGAATATAGTCAATAATATTGTGACAGCATGGGAGGGTGCCAAATGGTTAATGGACTTAATGGTGATCACTTCTTTAGGTATATAAATGTTGAATAACTATGGTGCACACCTGGAACTAATATAATATTGTATGTTAGCTATATTTTTAAGAAAAATATTTAAAAAATAAAATAAAAAAAACAAATAACATAAAGTGATCTTCTTAAGTAGTACCTCCATTATGTTACAAGAGAAACAATTTGAGGAAAGTATTAGTAATCTCAGCAACACCATACGCATTTCTCAATTAAGATTACAAGAAATGACCCCTCCCAGGGCAGTGAACATTGTGTGTGTGTGTTACATGTATTTTATAGCTTCTATTTATAGAAATAAATTTGTATTGAAGAATTACTCATTTTCTATAGTATTATAATAAAAAGTTTGACATTTAATTTTTCAGAAAAAAGTATCCTTTGTTGCTTGTCATATAAAGGTTAACACCTTGACTTACAAATAACCTACATGACTTGAAACAACCTGCACTTTATGTATTTCATAATTTTGACCCCAATTTTCAGACTTTCAATTTTTACAAAAATTATCAACTGACAAACACACATTTAAAGGTGTCTCACGATGACCCTCTGGCCAGTCCACATACTATTTAAAACTATGCTTTCTTGGTTTGTCCAGAAATGTGTATACAATTACTTAAATATTTATTGAGTATTTTATTGTATTTTGCCATTATTTTAAATAATTAGTGATAAAAAAATTATAGAAGTGCTACAATTGTAGCAGATACAAATAACTAGCAATGATGAGGCTTTTAGCTTAAGTTGCAACCATTTTTTTTTTTAACTTAAGTCTGTCAAGTGTGTATTTAATTACGAGGGAAAAGGAAAAAAAACAAACCCAAAATGCTAGAACTAGATTGTTGAAGCTCATGACTGATAGTTAAACTGCACTAATGGTGGAAATGGAAAAACCTTTCAATTAAGTCCTGGGAATTATCACAGAAAACACTCTGGAGATACGAAGGCTCAAGGAAGTTCCCAGAGCCACTGCCAGCAACATGGCTTTGTGGAGACTTTCACTGTCAAAGCACAAAGGAGTAGTGTGTTCAATTTTCACTCAATAAATATTTAAGTACAGTCACATATGACCATGGCCACATTCTCTTGCTCAAACCTAGGCAACTTTTTTTCCCAGAAAATTTCTTCTCATAATGTTATAACAAACTGTATTTGTTTCATGTCAATACCACTTCAAGTTCAGCTGAGTGAGAAGGAATTGAGATAAAAAATTACTTTAGAAAACTATTTTTTGTCTCTATGTATTAACCCTACTTTTTGGTGTTTAATGTATGCATTATGTATCCTGCAAAGAGACAATAATATCCATTTATACCACTATTAGGGATTTTGTAATATTTTAAAACTTTCTAGTAATGCAAGCTCTATTTTCTAGTCTCTTGCCAGTTAATTGTCCTACTTTGGTTTTCAGGGATACTGAACAAAAGGTGGGTCACCAAATATAAGGTCATGGGGAGTCATTGTTGAATCAGTGCCTGCCTCTTCCTCCTCTCCTTAATTCTTTAATTCAAAACTTTTAGAGGTTGACGATTGCTTTCAAAAGTTAGACCAGGATACCATCAGTTAAAATAAGATCAGTTTTTCTCAACTTTCAGAAAGTTAATAGAATGATCTCTACTTAATTTTTTCCTATAATTTTCTTAAAACCTTTTGTGTTAGATGTTCCCAAAGACCAAAATGAGTGAATAAATTGCTAACAAATATTTCCATAAAATATAGGCACAGGCTATGAAGCAGATCTTTTATCGACATTATTGTGGTTGAGATATTGTATTCTATATAGGACTGCAAAAATAGTCACATATATAGTTATGTAATTCTATATCCTGGTAGAATATTGTTGACTAGTCTGCAGGGACCACGGAATCTAAGGAGTTTTATGACTTTTAGGTGTTTTTTAACCTAACAACCTAAAGAAGAAAGGGTTGAGATATTGGTGTTCAAGAAAAGTCACCTCTGTTGGCACTCCTATCACTTAAGGCTGCCCAGTCTGTTCCTTAAAATGCAAGGTCAAGCCAGACCCCATGCATCCTGTTGTAGATATTTTATAAATGGGAGTTCGATACAGTGTAAGCAGTAGTTAAGATTAGTACCAGTTTGCATAATCTTCTGAGGAATGGCCCAGAAATTTAGTCATTATTTGTGAAATCTGAGCACTAAGTAGTCTGTTTACAACATGAATTGTTTCCACTTCATTAATAAATTGATGATTATCTATGGAGACTCCCTGCAAAACGGTAGAATAATCAGGAACAAAAAACTGAAAATATACTTGATTTGTTCTACCTGCAAATAATGGGATTCTTACTTTGTGCTGTGTTCAAGCTCTTTAAGTATGTCTTTGCAGTGGCGAGATGGTAAAAAAATGACTGCCAAATACAAATGCAAACACAGGTGGTTCTCGACAAGTTAGATCCAGATCAAATCCTTATTGTTCACCATTCTGAACAAATCTTGTTCATTGCTTTTGTTTACAAAAATATTCTCTCTGCCAAAGAAAAGAAGGAAGAATTTTCTTGCAGAGCCAACAGTCAAAATTACTCATTATCTCCACAAGAAACCCAAATGTAACCCAAGAACAACTCTTATATCTGTTTATGAGGTATCTCAAATTGTCCCAGCTAAAGATCTATGGTCATATGTATTTTGGCAATATTTAGCATCTATATCTAAATTAAAAAGAGTAAACAATTAAGGTAAGGTTTTATTGATTATGTAAATTCTACTTTCTCCTTCTATTACTCAAACACTGAAGCTGCATTTCAAATTTTTACTAAAAGTTAAATATCAACTATGTAATTTTTATAAAACATTGGCTTTAAAAAAACCATAGCATATTTCTCCAAACCTGACTGAATTTCATAGAAAAATCTTTGGGGTTTTTGTTTGTTTGGTTTTGGGTTGTAAAAACAGCATTGCCAAGATTTTGACAACTCAGGAGACTGATTTTTATCCTTGAAAAAAGATTAGTTCTTAAAAAGATTATTTTTGAATGGAAATATTAAGAAGTATATACTTTGAAGTTCTTTCAACTATTCAGGATGCAACTCATGTTTAGCTTTAAAAAAACAAAATAAAATGTTTCCTTCACAAATGTGTTTACTTGACTCATGACACTATGTTGTGATTACAGGTTATGACTTGTTTTTATTGAAAAGATCTTTTAAATGCATGTTCTTTATAACTGATAAAATATGCATGTGAACATTTGTAAAATATCCAAAAAACTTAAGGAAGCTTAAAATCACCTAAAAATCCACCACCCAGATGTAATTGTTACATCTATACATATATCTGTTTATTTCTTTCTTCTATTTTGTCTTTATTTTCACATGTATATATACATACACACATACTCATTTTGAAACACAATTCAGATCATATTGTATATACAGTTTTGTGACTGACTTTTTGGCTTAATTTTTTTTTAGATTTTTACTAAATTTATTGGGATGACATTGGTTAGTAAAATTATATAAGTTTCAAGCGTACCTTTCTATAATACATCATCTATACATTGCATTGTGTGTTCACCATCCAGAGGCAGTTCTCCTTCCATCACCATATATTTGACCTCCTTTTCGCTCTTTTACCACCTGACCCTCTGGTAACCAGTAAACTGTTGTCTGTGTCTATGAATTTTTGTTTGTTTGTTGTGTTCAGTTTTATATCCCAAATACGAGTGAAGCCATATGGTTCTCGACTTTTTGACTTATTTCGCTTAGCATGATCATCTCAAGATCCATCCATGTTGTTGCAAATGGCTGTATTCCATCTTTTCTTATGGCCGAATAATAATCCATTATAAATATGTACCGCATCTTCTTTATCTAATCATCTATTGAAGGTCACTTTGTTGTATCTGTCTTGGCCACTGTGAATAATGCTGCAATGAACACAGGAGTACATCTATCTTTACAGATAAACATTTTCAGATTTTTGGGTAGATATCCAGAAGAGGAATTGCTGGGTCATATGGTAATTACATTTTTAATTTTTTGAGGACCCTCTATATTGTTTTCCATAGTGACTATACCAATTTAACATTCTCTCCAGCAGTATATAAGGGTTTTCCACAACCTCTCAACAGTTGGTATTACTTGTCTTGTTGATAATAGCCATGGAGGTGGAATTTTTTATAGTTTTGATTTGCATTTCCCTAATAGCTAGTGAAGTTGAACATTTTTTCATATATCTGTTGGCTGCTTGTCTTCTTGAGAAAAGTGTTTGTTCAGGTTCTCTGCCCACTTTTCAATTGAATTGTTCGTTTCATTGTTGTTGTTGTTGTTGTTGAGTTCTTAATATATTTTGGATATACGAGGGCTGTGCGGAAAAAATCCAGCCATAAATGCCTCTATTTTTCATATGACATGGCTGGATACTTTCTGGACAGTCCTTGTATAACAGAGGTGTTGCTTATAAATACCTTCTCCCATTCAGTTGGTTGACAGTTACATTGTTGGGTTCTTTTGCTGTGCAGAAGCTTTTTAGTTTGATATAGTCCTATTTATTTTTGCTTTTGTTGCAAGCACCACTGAACCATATACCTAAAATGACTAAGAAGACAAATTTTGTCGTATGTATTTTACAATTTTTAAAAATACTTTAGAAAATTAGCACAAAGGCACTGTTTGGCTAGTGGTGGGCCATGCTAGTGACAGGTTGTGCTTACTCAACTGCAACTTGCCAGAGGCTCCCTACTACATCCTGTCTGCTACAGACATCTGAGCAAATTTGGATCTGCTGAGGTCAAAAGGGCATGTAGTTAATCTGTTTCTACTATAACTCAAAGCAAATGAAGAACCTTTCCTTGCTCTAGGGCTCACTTAGAGCTAGTAGTCCATACAGCTAGCTGAGTAATAGGTTAGAGCATGAAGTGGCAGGGGTGTGAAGTGAAGCAACTTGTCTTTCACATTAGAGAAGCTATTTCTGGTAGTCCCAGACTACCACAGATTCCTAGAAAGTTCACTGGGATGGCAGGACTCTGTATTTTCCCAGAATGCATCTCCTACCCTATGACACATGTGTGCCTTCCTTGGGCATCTGTGCACCTGCCACTCTCTGCTCATCAGATCTAATTAGCGTGATGTTGTCAGTGTAGTAGCCCAGAGTGTATTCTTGGAATAGTGGACTGATTAAGGCCCCCATGGACAAACTGTGACAGAGACACATAAAACTACACATCCAGATGAAAATAAACTGTCTCTGATGATCTTTGCTTATTGGAATGAGCAGGCAAGAGTTATTTTGGAAGAATTCCATCTGGAGGGAATGGTGAAGTAAATTTTGAAATAAACCTCAAAGGATTTGATAGATGAGAACAGTGTGAGCAAAGTTACAGAGATAAGCAAATGCAGGATATAGGAAATGATTGTTTGACTAATTGATACATTCAAAAGATATTTATTGAGCACCTACTAAGTGTCAGTGACTTATCTTGCTGAGTTTGTAAAAGAGAGTAGGAGAAAGTAGCTGGGCCTTAAAGGACGGAAGAAGGAAATGGTACTTGATTTGAAAGGCAATTGTAAGACACTTGAAGGCTTTTAAGCCAGAGAGTAATATCATTACAGTTGCTTTTTATGAAGATGAAGCTGGCAGCAGAGCCCAATACTCAATCTAGGAAGAAGCACCAAGGATCTTAATCAGAGTAATGACAGTGAAGAAAGAAAGGGAAGGACCAGTTGAAGAAATGTTGTGAAGGAGTAAGAGACAAAACTCCAAGTTTTAGTGTTTGAGTGACTGAGATCAACAGAAGAAGTAGTGAAGTCAAGAGGAGGATTTGGTATTAGGTGGAAGATAATAATAATAATAGCTGATATTATTAGATTGAAGCACTTTGAGGGCAGGGACTATTCCTTTGGTTCACACGTTTATGCCCAGGGCTTGGCACAAGGTGAGTACTCAATAAACATCTGTCACAAAACATGTTAAATGCTCCAACTAACTGAATTGTCACATCTACCCTAAGAAGATTTAATTATCCCCCACTTCTTTGCTATCAATTCTGTTTTTTTATTTTGAACTACTTAGGTATATACAAAAAAATAGGGAATAATCTAATAAGGATGCACATACAGAGATACCAAGTCCTCAGCTTAAACAAAGTAATACAGGTATTATCATTACTTCCATTTTACAGATGAAAAACCTGAGGCTGACCTTTAAAAAATTTGCTCAAGGTCACACAGCTAACACATGCCAGAGCTGTGGTTTAAATATAGGACAGACTGTGTCCAGAGTCCATGTTCTTAACCACACTTACTTTGTGACATTGATGGGACATCCGGGTGGAGGTACTCAGTCGGTAGCTGGAAATACAATATGTGAGACAGAAAGAGTTGAGGACTAGAAATATTAATATATGAATTATGGGCATAAAATTATGCTGGGGGGATGGTTGTCAAAAGTCAATAAGCAATACAGTTGCTTGAGATTTTGCCAGTTGCTTGAGAGTCAGGCTGCTTGAGTTCTGGTTAACGGAGAGTCTACATACATATATCCAGCATCTACCAATCCCCATGGGTGCCAGTTAACTGACAGTCTACTGTACTAAGTGCTCTGAGGACAGAGATGTGGGCTAAAGCGATGCGGCTCCTTGGCGGGGAGAACAAAACACGAGCTCTGTCCAGAAAGTATCCAGCTGCATAATATGAAAACTAGAGACATTTATGGCTGGACCTTTTCTGGATGGCCCTCATATAAGAGACTACTTTAAAATCTTGCCTGTTCACAGTCAATGCTCTTTTTTTATGCCTGCCTGGAGTTTCCCTTTCAATTCCTAGAAAAATGGCAGAGCTGCCTGCCATCCATGGAGTGCTTGTTTGGTATATCTGGCATAGGGCTAGGCCAAAGAAGACATCAATACTTTCCATCAGCGAGTTTATCGAAAACCCAAAGGTGAGGATGCTGTTTGCTTTCCCCAGGCAGAATCCCAGATGCAGCTCTGACCCTATCATACTGGGTATCTAATAAAATGTTTCTAGCTGGACTGGGCCTGTTCAGAACTGTGTGCCCTCCTCCACAAAGAACAGGGACCACTGAAGTTTAACAGTGCTGAATATGACGTTACAGAGTTCGTAATCATCAGCAATACTACTGCTCAAGGAAGCATTTCTTGGCTTCACTGCCTGATCAGAAGTTTTAGGTGCCTCAGGAGAAATGTAAGTATTTCAGAAAAAAGTCTTGCAAGTTTTTGATAAGTATCCAAATCTCCTCAGGCCACTGAAGATCACAGGATTTTGGGAAAGTTCCCAGTTACTATCAACTTTTCATGTTAAAAATTGCTGTAGCAATCTTATTTACAACTTGAATATCTGTGTGATAAAAATTTCTTAAGATGTTCTCCAGAATAAGTCTGGTAATACACAAGAAAGTAAATTAGGTCTTGGCATATGGTGCGTATTGAGAGCTTTTTCACATCATCACCAAGCCCGTTTAAAAAGATCAGAAACACAGAAGCAGAGACAGTATATTGTTTTAACTCTCTCTCTCTCTAAAGTCAGGAAAGGATAGGATAGGTACAAAACTACCTTCACATCTCGGCTCTCCAGATGTACCATTTTAAATGGTACAGAAAACAATGGTACTGTCCCATTTCAAACAGTATGTATGGTCAGCCTAGTCATATTGGGCTAAATTCAAGGTGTCAGCAGGCAGACCATACATGCCATATGAAATGGGACGGTACCATTGTTTACTGTCCCATTTAAAATGGTACATCTGGTCAGTGTATTTAAATCTCAGTGACTTTTATGCAACAACTACCATAAAAAGGTGTTAACTCAAAGGTATCTGCTGTGACTCTTCAGAGTAGCTTCCTTCCAAGGACTGACTCAGGGAAATAATCTATTTCTCTTTTCATTCATTTCAATCTAATGCTGAATAGTTTTGGGCCACAGTCATGTCATGTATGTAGGATGAATTTATCATCATTATTTTCTCTATAATCTCAATAGTTGTCCTTCAAATAACAAGCTCAAGGAAAAGAAAGTTGAAGGGGCACACACAGGTTTTGCAACACTTCGGCCCAAAGTAACGTGATACTTCTCATAGTCCATTGGCCAGAATTGGTCATATGGTCCCACCCAAGAGTAACAGGGTTGAAAAGTGTAGTTGCCTGTGTGCCCGTGAAAGACATTAAATATTGGTAAAGCATTAAATATTGATGTGTACAGTCATATCTACCATATTCACAAAGGTAGGTAACAATCAACCTGTGACACTAATGATAAAATGATAAAATGAGGACAACTATGATATTCCTGGGCAAGAGAAGTCATTTGATGATATGTAGGTAACTAGGTCCTAACCCTATTGTTTGATATTTTGCTTGATGGTAAAAACAGTTTTGTTGAAATATACTTATTTTCCATCCAGGATTAAAAAATGCTGAAGAAAAACAGCATTTTCTAATCCACTGGGTAGCATAAATCTGGGTGTGGACCCATCTGCAAATTATGTAGTGTTCGAAAAGTAAGTTTTTTTCTTCCCTTCGCACTTCTTGGTTCTGGGGCCAGATGGAGAAATTTCTGCGCTGTGAAGACTCAGAGATGCAGCATTCATCCAAATGTCTTGTGGTTCATTCAAGAACTAAGTATATGAACCTGAGCCTGTCCATTATTTTCTGTATCATATAGAAGAAGCAGGAAGTAGATCAATTTCCTTGAGGTTTCTTTGGCATTTCCATATGCCCTGTTGCCATCTTGGTTTACCTTTCATTTCCTTGGTGTTATCCCTATCTCAATCATGGAATTTAGTAGCACCCTTTTACCCTGGGACTCCCTTCAATCTCCGAGCATGCACCAATGTACCTTGGGCATGACCATCAGTCCAATTAACATCAGTGTTTCTTAAGTAAATGGATGGCTGGTTTCACTTTTTGCCCTACTTTGGATCACCATATTCAGCTATTTCGATGTACTCACTTCACTCTTCTCCAACTCCTGCTGCTTTGCTCAATCTCTTTTGCCCCAATGGGTGGTGGTTCAGAGAAGCAGTGAAACTTGGAGATCTGAGGCAGTGTTAAGTACCACAAAGTGCAGAATGGCTGTCAGAAGTCAACCCAGTTTGTGCTCTAATAACCTTGATAGTGACTGAGGTTGGGGGACAAGTCAAGGAGGATTCCTCAGAAAACTGTTAGATCAAACTAAAATGTTTATTTGTAGAGATTTCATTCCCTATTGTTATTTTATTTCCAGTTTGTTATATGTTCATTTATCTTAATAATTTGAATATAATTTTGACTCATTTTAACCTAATTTTGATTTTATAGCTATAATTAATGGAAGATGTATTTTTTAACCAACCTGGAATTGTTTTTCTTATCACTAGGCAATTTATGTTTTTGGATTCATATCTTTTCACCTACCAATTAAGTGTTTTGGGCGCTTTAAAAATATGCTAATATGCAACAGGTCAGAAATATTTATATGCAAAAATTACTCACCAGATAAACTCATGATTAGTCCACCAGTAGAGGGATAGAAGAGCCCTGGAAGCACATAATTCCAAGATCATTAAATCACTCAAAATGTATTCCCCTCCCCAAACAGATATAGGATTCCTTGTACTGATAGAATTTGGAGACAGAAGCTACCTTTGAGATCACACTTACAAATGAGGAGACCAAGGACAGTGCTGAGTTGGGAGGAGAGTGCTCCTGCCTCTATTCTTGGCATTTTTCAGTAATGAAGAAATTATGGCCCCGGGTCAAAACTCATATGCAAATGTCAGTTGTCCTGACTCACAGAGCAGTAGAAGGATGAAATGTTAGAAATTATGTGGAGATCTGAGAATTTTAAAACATTAACATTGTGTTGATTAAATAAACATTTATTTGGAAGGCTACAATGTGCCTACCAGGCATTGGACAAAAAGAGGTAAACAACAGTCTCTACAGTCAAAGAATTTACAAATCCAGTCAGAAAGAGAGTAAAAAACGGAGTAGATATTATTCTAAGAACTATAGTAAAGTTTTATGAAATTTTAGTTATGGTGGAGGATTGCACATGTAAGGTTACAAGAAAAATAGTGTGTGTGTGTGTGGGGGGGGGGGTGGCGGCATGTATTCTCTTTGGCTTTTCCCAATGGCTTTATACTAACAATGACAACAACTTCTGCTAATAAAAATAAATGGAAAATGATACCTTATAAAGAATGCTTTGTCTCTATACCTTCCCGTTCAGTTGGAGCTAAGTGAAAACGGCAAATGGACATCCATCTTCCTTGACAACACAGTATCAAAGAAAGGCTTCTCTTCCAACAGTTCCAGCAGTGTTGGCCGCAGGTTGACGAGAGATGCTTGACCTAATAGAGTACGTCCCACGGCGCCACTACTGTCACTAGTATGTCCACCCTCATTCCAAGTGCTATGCCTGCTGCTCACATGCTGAAATATCCCGAGTGCATGTGGCAGCCCTTACTTCCGGCCCTACCCTGAGGTCCCACCTATCCTGGAACGCTCTGGAAGGAAGCCGCTGGGCGTGTAGAGCAGCGCGTATTCCTCACCACTCCTCCAAAAGGCCACACCCAACACAAGGCCCCCATTGTGTCTTGGGGGAACTGCAGTCTCACAGTGTTACACCGGCTGCTCCTCTTGAAAGGGAGCGAGCGGCTCTGGCTCTGACGACCTCTGCCAGAGACGAGGCAGGGAGGCACCTAGAAGGGCAGGTGGCAGGAGCGCAAAGACGCACGCTCTAGGGCCGCGCGGGCTCCGCGTGCCCACGTGCCGGCCGAGCGCGGGCGCCGCCGCACCTGGAGGCGGAGCCAAGCCCCGCTGCCGCCGTCTCCCGAGCGCGAAGCCCCCTCCCCGCGCCCCGCCCACCGCGCTGTGGATGCGCGCAGGTGCGTGAGGCCGCGTCCGCCCGGCACCGTGCAGAAGTGGGCCCGCCATGGAGCACATCCGCACCCCCAAGGTTGGTGGCACGGGCGCGGGCGGAGGAGGGAGCGGGAAGAGGGATGCTGAGCGTGCGGGAGGCCGGGTTTCTCTGCCGGACGCTGGCCGAGTCAGTACGGGGAGTGGGGCCGGAGGAGCGCGCCCGAGCATCTGCCCGAGCGCTGGAAGCCTCCTCGTCTTCCTCCTGCTGCCTCCCAGGCCTAGCCTTGGCTTCTGCTGCATCTAATCTCTTGTCCTTGAGGGTGCGCAGTGGACCTATGGGGAGACAGAGGGGAACCCCAATTGTCTAATGAGCAGTGGGGCTACTGATCTACTGATAAACTCTTTCTTCTGGTACCGCACTAGGTGGCTGCTGCCTTTTTAAATTTTTTAATTTTTCTGGCGGCTGCTCTGAGCAGTTGAAAGAAAAACAAGCCTTTCTAATGAATCGAGTTATGTGCAGGTCAATTGAATGCTTGTTGACTCTAAGGGTTCGGACCACCCCAAGTCCCCCTTCCGCTTCCCCATCATCAGGTTATCAGCCTTAGTGAACTGTACACAGGCAAATAATCAATATTCGCTGTAGGTTTAATAATATTATCAATTCTTCCATCTTCTTGCCTTTTCCAGCCTGTTTTGTTCTTTGGGGAGAAGGGTGCAGCTTAAAGATTTATCCCCTGGTGTATTTTAAACACTAGCTTTTGCCACTCCAGAGACTGGTTCCTGATCATTCCAGTTAAATAACACTGGAAACATTGGCCGCTGTACCAGACCTTCCTACTCATAGTTGTATTAATGATATAATTTGGAGTGAAAAAGATGATCAACATTCTTGTCTAGTAAAAATTCTAACTAATGCAAGAATATATTTTAAAAGTCTATTGGCTCTCTCTTGTTGCTACCATCACAGCTTCTTGTGTTTTATAGGATGGTCTCATGTTAAAAATCTAGGCCCTTGACAGTGTTAAGTCAAAGCTGGGTCTGAGTGGTCAGAACTTAGATAGCCCCAGGGATCCCACTCATCTCACAGCAGGCAGGGATACTTTCTTTGCTATAAATCCAGTAAGAAGAATTCCTTTTTAAATACTGAAACGGTTCCTAAGTACTTTTTTGCAAAAGCAGCTTCATAATTATCTCATGTCAGTGGAAAAATAAGTCTTTTAGTTTATTGGAAAATGTCACTTCCAACAGTAAATTTAAATTGTATTGATTTGCGTGATCAAGTTAAATTGTGCTTCACAGCTGGGAAATTGTAAAGGTAGAATTGAGTGCCAGAAACCACAAGGTACGTGACTCAAAGCTTTCAGGGTTTAAGTGGTGTTAAATAATTTATTTCGGAATGATGACTTTAACTCATGGATCCTCTCTGCCCTTGTCAAGGGCATCCTTCCCTTGTCATGATGAAGGGGGCCCTGTATAAGAATGATATCTGTTGTGAATGTCAATAGCAAAAATGATAGGATGCCATTTTCCTATAGAATATAAATTTGAGGAATAAAGACCTTTTTTAATCCATATTCAAACTTACTCTGTACAAAGCCATATGTGTAAACCTGAGAGGCAAGCAATATTATCACTCATTCTTAAAACTGATTCTCATAAACACCTTCACATCAGAAATCCCCTTCTATCCGGAAATGGAAAGGAATGGGGGAAAATAGAGAATTGTCTGAAATGTCATTGAATTGAGGATCATTCACATTTAGGAAAATGCAGGTGGGGAAAAAAACTACAGAACTTAGGTAGATCCAGTTTATTTATTCATTCATTTCATTCCACAAGCATTTGAGAACTCACATGCCAGGCTCTCCTCTGTGTTAGGTCCTAGGAACACAAAGCATCAGGGAGCTCCCAGTCTGCAAGAGGAGTCAGTTGTAAATCTGGACAGTATGGGACAGTAGGTCGGGGGGTGGAGTGGCGGGGAGGGGTGGGGAATAGATGGAAGATGAACTGTACCTTAAAGAGTGAGGGAAGCCTTCTTAAAAGAGCTGAATCTTAACATGCGAGGAGTCAGGGAGGATCAGGAGACAGCTGTCATGCTGTTGTATAAATATGATGTAATCAATTACAACCTCAAAGAAGCTGAAAACATCAGTGATAAAATAGAAATGATGAAATGATTCCTCGGTGCTAAACAGCATCTCTCTCCATGTCACACTTCTAAGTGCAAAACTAATTTGCACAGCATAAATGGAAAAGCAAACAAGACTACTTATAGAACATGTATTATATGTAATTATTGATGGTCATATTTATCTTTATTATTTGCTTGTATTATACTCTGGGGGTGTGAATTGGTAGCTTGCCTTAGACTTCATGATTTCATGTCTTGGGTGGCTTATAAAAAGTATACACAAACTTGTTTATCTGACCCTCTGTGGATTGAAGTGTTATTTACCATGCAGGTAGCAAGGTTTTATTTTAAGAGGAAAAGAAATACATGCATGGATACTGTACAGTTGCTTTCCTACGACAGTGAAAGTCATTCATTTACTGTTTGTAAACTGTGTGTTATCTGTCACAGCTTCTGTGTTCTGCTTCAGTTTTGGTAGTGCTGTTTAAGATGCACATGAATAGTCTGGAATGCTTCGCACATATTTCTTTGTGCATGTGTTTGTGAGTGTGTGTGTGTTTAACTGAAGCCTTTAGCAGAGCATATGCTAAGCAGGGTGTTTCTCTGCCGGAACGGTTCCTCTCTATAGAAAAAACTGTTCTGAGGACAAGCTAGATTGCAGGTGGGTTGAATTGAGGACACCAAGCATTACCAGGGCTCATCACAGTGCTCTTTGGATTTCTTTTTCCCTGTCTGAATTTCTTTACCACTCTGAAAACTTGTGGGTAAGAAAATACTTTGCAGGAAGATTAGCAATAATTTGGGTTCAAGTACTCTTTAATTGTATGAAAAGACTTCGGAGCTCCTAAAAGTAGCCTCACCCATGTGTAGGATTTGGTTTGGTACTGGATTGATGTTCATGTGTCTACAGATCCTGGCTAGGTATCTTGACTTTGTGTGCTTTGGTCTTTCTGGAAGACATTTTTTCCCACATGTGTATATCTGAGTTGTAAAATAGAATATGTAATGACCTTCAAAACTCCAAAACAGACTTGAAAAATGTCTTCTCTTTCTTTCCGCCCCAACCCCTCACCTGAGCCACAACTCTAATAGCCTCCTGACTGGTATCCTAATTTCCTCTCTGCTCTTCTCAAATCCCTTTTCCACAGAGGAAGCCTGGGTGATGCTTTTAGGACCCAAATTGATCATGTTACTTCCCTGCTGAGATTCTTAGGTGGCTTCCCTTTGTACCCAGGATGTAAAGTGAGGATCGCTCGAGTGGCCAGTAAGGCCCTGTGTGGACCTGATGGGCTCTTGTTTATTTCCCCAGCCTCATTCTGTCTTCTCATTAATTACTACCCACCCATCCCCACTGGCCTTGTGGGCTTCTCAAATGTGACAGGTTCTGTCCTGCCTCAGGACTCTAGCACTGTCCTTTCGTCCTGGGCTCACTCTTACCCTGACTCTTCACCTGGCTGAATCTCTCATCTTTCAGGTTAAATATATTTTCCTCAGAGAGGCTTTTGTCCGGTTCCTCATCTCAAACATGTCTGCCTACTATTATATATTCTGTCACAGCCCCCAGTGTTTCCCTTCATGCCCCTGGTTACAAGTTTTATATTTATTTGAGTGACTATTTGTTTAATGTCAAGCTCCCCTGCTAAACCAGGGGCCCTATGAAGGTAAGGATCATATCTTGTTCATCACCGTGTCCATAGCACCTTATGCAGTTCCTAGCACCAAGTAATCACACAGTAATATATTAATAATTGAATAATAGAAGGAATGAATAGTTCTTGATTTTAGCACTTCAGTTTTTAGTATTTGCATTGGTAATCCAGGCCTCATGTGCATTGTACCCGTGACTGGTTACAGTATTGTGAATCTTTCAATAGTATTAGTATTGAGTACTTGTGAATGTCAATATATTATGTAAAATACATAACATATATATGATATGAATTTTGTGATGATATATCAAAGTAGAAATCAAGTAACATTCACAGTTTCAGTCCTTTTAAAGTGTACAATTCAGTGTTTTTAGTGCATTTACCATGTTGTACAACTATCACCACTATCTCATTCAGAACACTTCACCACCCCCCAAAAAACCCAGAACCTATTTGTAGTCAGTCCTTATTCCGCTCTCTAGCCCATGGGAACCACTAGTCTACTTTTAGTCCCTGTTAGATTTGCCTACTTTGGGCATTTCATGTAAATGGAATAATATGATCTGTGGCTTTTGTGACTTGTTTCTTTCACTTACCATGATGTTTTCTGGGTTCATCCGAGTTGTAGCACAGATCAGTACTTCATTCCTTTTCACTGCAGAATACTATTCCATTCTTTGGATGTACCACTTTCTGTTTATCCATTCATTAACTGATGGGCATTTAACTTGTGTACAGTTTTTGGTTGTTATGAACAGTGCTGTTGTGAACACTCACATACTTGTTTTTTTATGTGAACATAATTTTTCAGTTCTCTTGGGTATATCCTGGAAGTGGAATTATTGCGTCATATAGTAACTCTATGTTGAATTTTTGAGGAAATTGTGATTCTATCTTATATATCATAAACTAAATCCTTCCTCTCCATATGTATCCAACAATTTAGAATAACTTAGATAGTGTTCAGGACCTCAGTACTTTGGGAAATAGTATTTTAAGTGATGTGAATAGATAGGTTTACATCAAAAGGGAATGTAGATTTTTATTATACAGTTTCTTAGGAAATAACCCAGTGAGCTTGAAGTTATACTTGTATCACTCCAACTTTACTTCTAATTTGTGATAATATGCTCTTTTTACATAGTAATAAATAGTGTGTTTTTTCTCTTACTGGACTTTTGCCTACCATTATTTGTGTGTGTTTGTGTGTGTGTGTGTGCACGCGTGTGCGCGTGTGATATTCAGAAGTCATCCACCTATTCGTTGTTTTAATTATTGTATGTTATTCATTTGACTATAGTTTGCTTATCCTTTCTCCCCCATTAGGGGTTTGGTTTTTGTTCCCCTTAAAGTCCCTGCTACAGTTGTCTTGATGTACATGTTCAAGAGTAGAATGACAGTAGGAACAGTCTTATAAGCATTCTTATTACACAATATCTTTCAGTATTTGAAAGCTTCTGATATGGTCCAGGGTTTAAGAAAATTCGCAGTAGTCCCAGAAAGCAGAAGTAAAGGTAGAGATTACAGAGGAGAAGGTCTTGGCTCGATATAGAGAAGTTCTTTCCCACAATTATGTGTGTCTGTTTAAGAGTAATTTCGTTTATCTCTTTAAGGAATAGAGGTGTCTAAGCAAAGTCTGAATGACACATCAGAGAAGACATGGGGGCATTTCAGGTATTCGAATAGAGAATGAATTAGAGTCATGTGTGAATTTCCACTGAGCCAAGTGTCCATTTACTCCAAGGTTCATATTTTGATGCAGAGAACTTCCTGTGTCCCTTGGCAGTTTGTAATGACCATGGACAGCTCTAATCATTAAGAAATTGTCCTTATATGTAGTCGAAATCTGTCTCACTGTAGTTTTTCGTAATTGGGTCTAGCTCTGTCCCTTGGGATATTGCCCAGTATATCAACCCTCCTTCTAGGAAATGGCTCTTCAAGTATTTCCTTTGATGTTGCCATCTCCCAAACCCTTTCCTCCTACCCAAGTCATTAGCTTAGAACCACCTGTTCTGGTAACCATCCAGTGGCTTGGTTTTAAGTCCCTTTATCATCCTGCTAATTTTATTCAATGAGTTACAAAAGCATTATTATTGTAGGTTTGGTTGAATTGGGAGAGAGTAAAGTTTGATAACTGTTTTTTGCTATTTACTTTTTAAACATTTTTTATTATTAAATTTATTGTGGTGGCACTAGTTAGTATTTATAAAAATTACCTAGATGCCAGATGTACAATTCTATAATACATCATCCATGTGTTGCATTGTGCGCTCACCACTCAGACTCACTTCTTCCATCACCATATATTTGATGCCCTGTCCCTCCTCCCCATCACCCTCAGGAAACCCATGAGTTTTTATTTCTTTGTTACTTTCAGTTTTATATCCTACATATGAGTGAAGTCATATAGTTCTTGATTTTTTCTGTTTGACTTTTTTTGCTTAGTATGATGATCTCCTGGTCCATCTATGTTGTGACAAATGGCAGTATTTCATCTTATTGTCTGGGTAATATTCTATTGTGTAACTATACTGCAACTTCTTTATCCAGTCATCTATCAAAGGACGCTTTGGTTGTTTCCATGACTTGGCCACTGTGAACAGTAATGTGATCAATGTTGGGATACATATATCTTTGCAGACTAAGGTTTTCAAGGTAGATACCCGGAAGAGGGATTCCTGGGTCATAAGGTAACTCTATTCTTGATTTTTGAGGAACTTACATATAGTCTTCCATAGCAGTTGTACCAGTTTGTATTCCTCACAGCAGTGCATGAGAGTCCCTTTTTCTCCACAGCCCCTCTAACACGTGTTCCTTGTCTTGTTGATAATACCCATTCTAACAGGTGGGAGGTGGTATCTCATTGTTTCAATTATATTTCCCTAATAGCTAGTGAAATTGAGCATCATTTCATTTATCTGTTGCCATCTGAATGTCCTCATGGGAGAAGTGTTTGTTCAGGTCCTCTGCCTGTTTTTTAATTAGATTGTTTGTTTTTTTGTTGTTGAGTTGTATGAGTTCTTTATATATTTTACATATGAGCCCCTTATCAGAGGCATTGTTTGCAAATACTTTCTCCCTTCAGTTAAATGATAACTATTTTTTTAATTGTACTTAACTGTCGCATCCTCTCTCAGTGGCCTTCTGGTGAACAGCCTGTTGTCTCCACACATTATGCTGTGAAGTCAAGTTTCCCTTGCCATTTCCTTGAATGATAGTATCTTACACTTATCTTTGTGGACTATTATCACATTGGATTTAGCTTATTGCTTAATCCCTTGTTCTATTCTGAGATCCTGATACACATCTGCTATTCTTCTCTGTGTGGGACCATTCACTAATGAGTTTGCCCTCTTATTAGCTCATCCATGATCTTATCCAAGATAGAAACTAGATAGACCAATATGACTTCCTAGTGATTTGAGCCAATTGCCCCGATCTCCCAGGATCTTGATTTTGGTTACAGATTGACTATGTCTCAGTTTTGTGCCTTCTACCATTTGATGAATTCATCCTCCATCACCTCTTCAACAAGCTCATTCAGAGAAAGAAATGGAAACCATGAAGTACATGCAAAAATAATAAAAAAATTAGTTAAGAAAAAGAAAGAAATGGGGATAGTCTGTGATAATGACTGAGTGAATTCTTCATCTGCCTGTCGGTTGATGGTTTCTCTTTTTAGGTTCATACAAAATTCATTGAAGAAGCCATTTTAGAATCTTGTCTAAAATTAATGTCAAACTCACCAACTTATAATTACAAAATTCCATATCCCCCATTTGAAACTGGTGATGTCATTTGCAAGCTCTCTCTGTAATAGAACTCAATAGAGTCATGAGAAGATTGACTTTCTTCTGTCATTTACCACCCTACGCTATCCATACCAAGCATGGATTCTACTATAGAATCAGTATAAAAATTAACCACTGTTAATATTTGAGCATATTTTTTCTGGCTTTTTTCCCCTTTATATGAATATTCAGACTTTTTGTTTGTTTAGAAATTTTTATAATCACAGAATTCACTTTTGTAATATGCTTTTTTAACTTACTGTATTGTGGTTTTAGAAAGGATGCTTTTAGAAGACTAATTTTTTTTTTAATCTTATGGCAATGTCATTATCACATTAACCATTTCCCCATAAGGCTGTTACAATAATGTTATGACGAACATCTTGTTTATTAATTATTACATGCATATGTGATTACTCCCTTAGGATAGAGCCTAAAATGGAATTACTGTGTCACAGAAGATGAACAGTTTTATGGTTGAGATATGTTGTCAAATGACTTCCCAAAAATATGTCAATTTTCAGAAACAGGATACAGTGTCTTTCTCACTATACCATTGCTTTAAAAAAATATATTTGCTAATTTAAAGGGGGGAATAACATTTTGTTATTTTTGTCTCTTTTTATTGCTACTAAGATTGATGTGTTTTCAAAAATATGTTTATTAACCATTTTGTTACTTTTATAAGTTATTTATATTTTTTCCATTTTAATAATTGGTATTTTTGTGTGTATAGTATATGTGTGTTTGTGTGTGTGTGTGTGTGTGTGTGTGTGTGTGTATAAACAGCTTTTCTGAGATAGAATTCACCTATAAAATTAACTCTTTGAAAGTATACAATTCTGTGCTTTTTCAGCTACTCACAGACTTATAGAACCCTCACAATTACCTAATTCTAGAACACATCATTACTCCAAAAATAAACTCCATACCCATTAACAGTCACTCCCCATTTGTCCCTCCTGCCACCCCCCAGCAACCACTAATGTACGTTTTGTCTCTATGTATTTGTGTTTTATGGACTTTCATATAAATTGAATCATGCAATATGTGGTCTTTTGTGGCTTGCTTTTTTCACTTAGCATAATATTTTCAGGTTTCACGCAGGTTGTAGCACGTGTCAGTGCTTTTGTACCTTTTTATCCATTTATGGATATGCCACATTTTATCTGTTCATCAGTTTTTTGACTGTTAATCAATAATGTTGCTATGAGCATTTGTGTACAAGTTTTTGTGTGAGTATATGTTTTTATTTCTCTTAGGTACAATTTCACTTCTCCACGAGTGGAAGTGTTGAATCATATGGCAACCCAATGATTAACATTTTGAAGAACTGCCCAGTTGTTTTCCAAAGGGGCTATACCAATTTAAAATCCCCCCAACAATGTATGAAGGTTCCAATTTTTCCGTATTATTGCCGAGACACTTGTAATCGTGCGTATCTTTTATTTTGTTCATCCTAGTGGGTGTGAAGTGGTATTCATTGTGGTTTTGATTTGCATTTTCCTAATTATGTTGAATATCTTTTCATATGATTAGTGACCATTTGTGTATTTTCTTTGGAGAACTGTCTATTATTTTGTTGATTTTCAATTGAATTATTTGTGTTTTTAATTATTGAGATGCAAAAGTTCTTTACATACTCTGGATGCAAATTCGTAATCATATGTGTGACTTGCAAATGTCTTCTCCCTTTCTGTTGGCTTCCTTTGCCTGTATAATGGTATTCTTTGAAGCACAGAAGTTTTTTATTTTTATGTTGTCCAACTTACTCATTTTTGCTTTTGGTGTCATATTTATATATATTTTTTAAAAAGACTTCTATTATAAAAGTAATATGTTACAGAAAATATAGTTCAAAAGAACAGGAAGAATATGTCATACATAATGTCAACAGCCAGGAAAAACTGCTATTAACTTAGTATATATTGCCAGCCTTTTTCTTTGCATATAAATAGAAAAGCAACATGAAACAGAATTAGGTCCATTTCTTCTCTCTGTCTTTCCGTCTGTGTCTCTCTCTCTCTCTCTCTCTTTCTCTCTTTCTCTCTCTCTCTCTCTCTCTCTCTCTCTGTCTCTGTCTCTGTGTGTGTGTGTGTGTGTGTGTGTGTGTGTGTGTAATTTGGGGGTGTGAGAACCTGACTTTTATGTCATAGTATACCATAAATATTTTTCTCACTTTATTAAACATTCTTCTGAAAAGCGATTTGTCATAACTACATGGTCTCACACCGTATGGATGCATCAGAAGTTACTTAGTATTGGGAGACAATTCTCCGTGAGTCTTAAATGCTTCTGCACGTTTGTTCTGAACTATATTTTCAAGAATAACTTTGTAGAGAACAGCCTTGAAAGATGAAATAGTTTCTCTGTCATGGCAGAGGGCAGATTTGTTTGCTGTCCAGGATAATAAAGATGTTTTCCTCGGGGGCAAAGGTTGGTTGGGGTTGCTTGTGAGATTGGCTTTTCTTAAACTCTTAGGCTCTAACTTTCCACATCTGCGACAGAGATAAAACTGTGTCTGGGCTGCTCCAAACTGCCTCTTAGCCTCAGCCGACGTGGGGAGCTGATGTGAACGTGGAGCTTGTGCTTCCTCATGTGCAGTGAGTAATAAAGTTCTTGGTTTCTGACCCACTGAGTCTTGTGTCTTCTCTCAGCATCAAGAAACTGAGGATGGCTAACTTGTTACATTGTAAACAGGTTGAATCCCCTAGTATTTGATAATTAATTTGTCTCTATTTTGTCACTGTAATAAATAACTGTGATAAATACCAGTGTATGTACATTGTTGTGCCACTCTTTCTGTTGCCTCAGTAAATTTCTAAAGTGTATTTGCAGGTTTCTTTTTTATAAATGTATTACATACTTTTGATGACTTCCTGCTAGATTTTCCTCTAGAGTTGTCTGGTAGCAGTGTAGCAGAAGAATTATTTTTTATTCTGGAGAGTAATACATAAAGTATTGTTTCTCATTAATTCATATTTCTTTGTTTATTGATGAGATGGAATACATACACATATTATGAGTATACTTATATGTGTATATATACATACATACATATGTATACACACGCACGCGCGAGGGCTTTCTGGAGAAAAACCCAGCTATAAATACCTCTATCTTTCTTATTTCATGGCTGGATACTTTCTGGACATCCCTCATGTACTTCTGGCTGATTATAACAATAGCAGTACAACAATAGCAGTACAACAATAGTACTGATGAAAGAAAATCCTTAAATAGCATTTACTGTGTGCTAGGCACTCTAGTTCATTAGTCCTCTCAGTAATGCTCTGAGGTGAATTTGCATTTCAAAGATGAGGAAACAGTTCAAGTAACTTAAGACAGTCAGCTGTAAGGGACAGAGTGGGAATCAAAACCCAGAATTCAGGGGACCCATGAACTTGCATGGAAAACAGAATTGCATCTTCTTCACTAACCGCAGTCTGAAAGTTAACTTTTTCCTCATTTATGAAGGCAGATCACAGTGACAGTGGTATTGGCAATGGTAATCACAATGGAAAACCACAGAAAATTCCATAGCATGGTACCTCTCAAAATATCATCTAGACTCCTTACCATTTTCAAATTATGGTGCTTATTGACCAGCACTATATCCTGTTATTTAATGTGTTTATGAGGAAGAACATACTACATCATAAATTTGGTTTATTTTGAGCAATCTGATAACTGTTTCAATAAAATCAATTTCCATGGGGGGGGGGTGGGAGAAAAAAACCAAACAGAACAGGTGGTATAGCTCCGTGCTCCAAGGTCTGTGTTCTCAACAACTATGTTTCTTGTGTTTTGTTGTTGAGAGTGGGGACAGAGTGACCGTTGGGTTTCCAGTGACTTTGCATCCCAGGTCCAGGCCTTCAGCAGTTCTGCTGGCATTCCTGCCAAAGGTTAAGGGGCTGCCTCTGTATTATCAAGTCACCTGACTTTATTACTATCAGAAGAACCAGGCTCAGCGTTGTTAGTCTTTCCTAGCCCAGTGTGTAATGCTAGTGGGGAGGGAGTCTGTCACACATGTTCTCCCCCTTTGGAAACAAGGCTGATAGACTTGTTAGGGTGAAACTGTCCCGTCGGAGCTGGGGCAGTTATATTTTCTTTAGTTTTACAAGTAAAAGTAGATCGTCTTAACAAAAATTACAGGAGTTGTAATTAAGCATTCCTCGAAGATCAGCCGCACTTCTTGAAATCCCCACTTCTGTCGGGTTCAGGAAGAGGTTAGTTTAAGTTTGGGGTCTGGGGTGTGGCTTGGGAACGTGCAGTGTGTCATGGGACATGAGAGTCTGCATTCATTCATTCGTGATTTATACATAAATGCAGGTAGCTGCCAAGTGGCTTTGTAATTAGGGGGATATAAACTGTATGCATGTATGTTGGGAGTGTGTGGTGGAGAAAAATCCTCTGAGGAAAAGCAGGGAAAAACCCAAGGGGTGGAGTGTTGGAGTGAGTCAGAGCTGTTACTTCACTGATAATAATACGGCCTTCCTGATAGACGGCGCTTGAGCAGAGACCTGAAAGAGCCAGGGGACGAGCCGGTCATGTATCTAAGGAGAACAGAGGAGACACCTAGCCAAGGTCCGGACGTAGGAGTGTGCTCGGGGTCCTCGAGCAGCAGCAGACCCTGGGGCTGCAGAGAGGGGTGGAGTCGTCCTAGAAAGCGAGGTTTCAGGGTGACCAGGGCCCATCACGTACAGACTTCTGCCCTGGGCGGGGAGAGACCACGGAAGGCATCAGCGCTGCCGTGTTTAACGGGGTCTTGGGCCCAAATAAATGGGGTGGAGGTGGGAGGGTGGGCAAGGATGGAAAGCGGGGACCAAAGGCTTGGTACACTGGAGGTGGAAATGAACTGGAGAGGATTTCAAAGTTGAGTGATGAGGATTTACTGATGGAGTAGAAGGAGAGGAAAGAAAATGGGGAGGCAAGGACCATGCCAGGGTTATTGGCCCCTGCACTGGACGGAGGAAATTCTGAGATTGGAACAGTTTGGGGAGATGAAGATTGGGAGTGAGGTGAGAGGGAATCTGAGCTCAGTTTGGGACATAGGAGTTTGCGATGCCTATTGGACACAAGTGACTTCCTTAATCAGGTCTGGGTATTCCCTTAAGGAACTATAGAATGACAATACCAGAGTGGCATACTTTTTATTTTTTAATTAGGGCTATTTCTTTTATATGTATTTTATAAAGATCTCAAATCCTTTATAAAACACTCTGATATAAACACAGATTCTGTAAAATGTTCTCATAAACTATGCTTGTATGTTAGGTCATAGTTCCCTGTGCATTTTATTGTTTTTAAGAACTTTTTAGTATTGAATATTTCATTATGTATCATAGACATAAGTAATATATTTATTTCCAGTGTTTAGTCTTTGTTCTTTACCATCTTTGTGTATCATCATCAAGATGGACTATAAACACATTTTTCAGCATGAGAGGAGCATAATATTTAAAGACTTGCTGGATGGTTCCTTTGTGATATGAAAGATCCTGCTTTGCTTTGCTTTCTCTGCTTTGCTTTCTCTGGTTCAGGTATTTGCACCTGTTTTCAAAAAGCAAACAACCAAAAACTGACACTTGTAACTCAACAATACAAACAAAAAACAGCAACTCACTTCAAAAACGGGCAAAGCACTTGAATAGACATTTCTCCACACAAGCTATTGAAATGAGCAATAGCACACAAAAGGATGCCAGCTATCACTAGCAATTAGGGAAATACCAATCAAAACCACAACGAGATACCATTTCCACCCATTAGGATGGCTAATATAAAAATAAAAATACTGAAAATAAGTGTTAGCAAGAATGTGGAGAAATTGAACATTCAGATATTGCTGGTAGGAATGTAAAGTGGTGTAAAAAGCAGTTTGACAGTTCCTCAGAAAATTAAACAATTACCACGTGACCTCAACTGTCACTTGTTAGGAGGTTAAATGAGAAAATTTGTTTAAAGCACTTAACATAGCATTTAGTACTTTTTAACTTTTTCTTTTTTTATCATCGCAAAAAGTGATCACATGTTTGTATGCTGAAAGAATTATGAAATTTGAGAATAAAAAGAATTTCTTAATCCAAACACTTTATTTGATTTACTTCACTACCATACAGTAGGTTACGCCCTGCACTCCCCCCAGAAAGCACTCTGCAAAGACTGGATTTTAAGGAAGGTGTCACGTTTTGCTCAGAAATCCTCTGCAGTGGCCTAGAGATAGAACCTAAGTGACATCACCCTGGATTCCTGAGGGGAGAGTCTTTTTGGAGTAGACATGTGAAAAAACTTTTTTTAGTGGATAAAAGTAACATGGTAACATTTGTGCCACCATTATAGCTTTCAAAAAGGATACAGTGAAGGGATTATATGCCTTGAAACATTGGTGAGGACAAACTTCCTATGTTTGTCCACTTATTTATTACTAAATTTCAACATTTCCCATTAAACTTACACTACTAACTAATTCTGTTCAGTTATCCCTTCAGTCTCATCTCCTGAAGCAAAATAGTGTCTGGAATGTTTGTCTTCACAGAACAGATGTACGTATATTTTCTCATCTGTATTTAAAGCTTATTTTTATTGGTTTTTCCATTCTGAACAGGACAAGCTGTGAAATATGTGTGAAATTAAACCTCTTGACCAAACACCCAGGACTCTGTGACTGTGTCCCATGTGATGGTTCAGTTTTGTATTCTTACATTACACTCAGAGGGAATCCAGAAAGCTCATTTTGTACCGTATTTCTTAAGCCAGGAACAGCCTACACTGTTTTTTTCTAGTGCCCTTTCCCCTGGCGGACAGCTAGTTGATGCCTTGGGGAGTAGAAGTCCTTCCCAGGACATAAACCCAACCCTTCCTCCCACAGCCATTGAAAATAGTTTAAAAATAATCTCCACTTAAAATTTTGTGGCAGGCTGTGACAACTTTATGAATATTGTATGTTTACTTTTCTCCTCTTTCTCATTTATTAAAACACTGTTTTTTGCCAAGCTATGAAAGAAAGTTTCATTCCTTAGGGCATGTAGCAAAGCAAAAGTTATTTAGAATGTTGCAGGCACAGTTGACTTCCACACTGAAGTGAACTGGTCAGCCAGTTGGAGTGTTGAGGTGTAAGACAGAGATTCTGCCTGTTTCTTACACCTCAGGGGGTAGGGTCAGAGACACTATCCGTGCATTGACTCGTTTCCTCATACCTTAAATACTCCGTGAGTGCTTCTTGTATGCACTGGAGGTTCCATGGTAAACAAGACAGACGGGGTCCCTAGTTCTTTGGAACTTACATTGTAGGAAAGAATTAAACAACAAAAAATAATCGTGCAATTCTTTAAAACCCTATATATGAGGTTGGACAATTAATTTTATGAACTCATCCTAGACAAAGTGGTACACACCTCACAGCTGAATATCACTACTGTCACCTTGGAAGTACCCCCCTTGGGAAGCTATGCACCGACGCCAGTGCCTAGTCCACCCTTCAAAGTAATTTTGGAACTCTTTTTCTGCAATGGCCATCAGGGCTGTAGTCATGCCCAAAGTCTGACAGTTAAGGTTGAGAACTTGCCACCGTGCCCTTAGGTTGGCAGCACTGTACAAACGACTCAGTAAGGTATCATAACTTCGGCAAGGTGCATTCCAGAAAAAGAGTTCCAAAATTGCTTTAAAGGGTGGATGAGGTGCTGGCGTCAGTGCATAGCTTCCCAAGGGGAGGACTTAGAAGGTGACCATAGTGATATTCAGCAGTGAAGTACATGGCACTTTTTCTAGGATGAGTTCATGAAATTAGTGGTCTGACCTTGTTCTTTGTTTGTTTGTTTGTTTGTTTTTGCTCTAAGCCAAGACTTTAGAAAAATCTTCCATTTTTAGAAGATGTGTTTGCTAGATCCTGTTACCCTTCCCTTGTGAAATTCCCAGTTGCTGGAGTCCTAACATTGTCCTGGAAGGCCCCGCGGATCACCCTGGCTGCTTGTGGCACCTCAGCTCCTACCACCTCCCCTTCGCAGACCCTGCTCATGTAGACCCTTGAACACATCCAAGCAGTTCCTGCTCAAGGCCTTTCCTGTGTTGTTCCCATTGCCTGGAGTGCTCCTTTCCCAAAGTTCCTTGTGGTTGGCTCTCCCACTTGTTTTGGTTCTGGACTGAGAGATCCAGTCATTTTATTAGAAAGGACTCCCCTGGACATACTGATGACCCTCCACACCTGACTGCGTATCCTGCTTCCACTTCCTGCCTGCCACCTTCTGGCATGTGTTTATGTATTTTTTTTTTAACTTGCCTGTGTGTTTGTTGCCTGTTCACCTGTCCACCCATCCTCAGACAGAGTGCCAACTCCGTGTGAGAAGCGGCGTTGTCTTGTCCACAACTGCATCCCCAACACCCAGAATACTCTGGGTCTGCCACACAGCACAAGTGCACAGTGGCTGTCATGTGAATCAGTGAGTCAAGAATGTGGTTTAATGTGATGTTGTGTCTCAGATTTAGTATCTTTCAGAAGGTTTGTTTCTTCTTTTTCCTCTTATTTTTTTTTACACAATTATGCTAATATTGTATTAATTCAAAAGCACTTTACAAGAAAATATACATAAGGCTTCCAGGAAGAATGTTACATGCCTGGACTTGGTCCAAGCTCCCAGATTTCATCAGTTTTGCGAGGGAAACCAGGCTTTAAAGTTAAGAACATTGTCACTGAAACTTTAATCCTAAGGATTCCCACAAAACATATTACAACTGACAGCATGAAGAGAAATCTTGCACAGTAACTCACAGTTTACCTCCACGGTGTACCCTGTAACTGGCAGGACATTGGCCTCCTGAAGAGTCTCAAATTTCCAAATGAAGAATGTTATGAAGAGCCAGGTATTCGTGTACAGCAACCACACAAGGACCTTAGGACCTAGAGCAAAGACAAACTAACTCCCTTGAAACCTCTCAGATTCTACACCACTGGGCAGCCTCCACCCAGTGTGAAGACTAATTGGGTTTTATTTTAAAACTTCATATCTAGTTTAACGGTGCAGCTTTTATTTTTTTTCTTGCTGGCTTGTGTTCACAGCAGCGTTTAAAGACTGCTAGTTCAAGTACAGCTGCATACTGTATTCCAGTTATGGAAAAAAGTAAAGGTCTTAGGTCCATTTTAGTTACATGACATTTAGTTTTCACTTTTGCAGATGAAATTATTATTTTTTTCATCTGTGTTTCCTGTACTTGCAGCATCTCACACAATGGAATATTTACTCACCTTGTCTGAAAATTCAGATTCAGTAATTAAGCATTCCTGGTTAATCATACCTGATTCTATCTATGGGTCCTTTCATACTTTATTTTTATCGTAGCGTTTTCTTTTCTCATTCACTAGAGAGAGATTTTAATACATGCACGTGCTAGGCATTAAGATACAAAGTTTTAAAAAAATAATGTGGTTGCTCTGAGATTATTGTACTGGTCTGTTGTTTTTAGGAAGCCAATAAGCCAAGGACTGGCTCCTGTTTCCTTCTTCTTATGCATATTTTAATGTTAAGTGTGAGCCTAGTATTGTTCATGGTTCTGTAGGGACGATTGCAAAAAAAAGAAGATCTGGTGCCTTCCTTGAAAGTATATGTTCTTGGAAACCATTTGAGTGGCACAATAAAAATAGCATGTAATCGGTATATAAGATAAATGGAAAATAAGTGGTAATGACCAGAGGTGTCACAGAAGTTCAAAGGGTGGAGAATGATCCCTGAGGTCTGGGTGGCCGGGGAAGGGTGGTTATCAATCAGCCCGGAGGGAGCGTGCTGTGCTGGGGGAGTGGGGTCCTCACTGTTCTTGGTAACCTCAGGGCTCATGGGGAGAGGGCAGCAGTGCAGCCTTTCTTGTTGGATCTCAGAGGAGGCCCCCTTCCCACACTTGTGTCTGCAAGGCATTCTGCTTTATACTCATTTTCCGGAAAGGGACTGATGGGCACCAGAGGCTGTCTTGTAAGAGGAGAAGGAGAAAAATGTGCCAATTATGGAGTCGGTCCTCGGGGGGCTTGATGCCGAGAGGTGAGGCATGGGAATGTGTAAATGAGCTGGAACCTGGCCTTGCCCTGGGTGGACGGGCTGTACCCCTCCATCCTCTGACAGTGGTCTGTGCCGGGGGTTTGGGGCGGGGGGCTGTATGCACCTTGGTTCTCTTGGTGCCCAGGCTGTCTCCTCTCTCCGGACCGGTGGTAGGTCCCATTTGGCACAACCTGCCCTTGGCAAAACGTTTTCCTACAGTTCCCAAAAAGCTGTATAAGTGGACAGTTTAGGCCTTGTTGTTAGTGCCTTTGTCAAAACTATGTCAACTTCAGAAGCATTTTAGAATTGTAGAAATATTTTTACAGGAAAATCATAATCATAATAAAGTAAGCCTTTGACTTTCTATATTGCTTCACAGCAAGGTCTTCTCCCATATTATTGTATTTTTTTAATGACTGTTGTTTTTAAACCAGCTGTCTTTAATAGGTCACTCCATACAGTTATCCTTTGAGTAACAGCGGGCCCAGCATCTGTTTTTCATTTATTTTCCTCTTAACATTGTTCTTCTTTTTCTCTCATTTGTGCTTGTTGGAAATGGTATTTTTGGTTGAGGTTATTTTAAGGTGGTGCTGAAATAAATCCTGGGACTGTCCTCTTGTTGAATAGCACATGTTCTTTGAAGCCTACACATCCAGGGTCATCCTACCAAAATAAATCATATGGGCCCTGTGCAAAACTCTCAAGTGCCTGACTCTCTATTTATGACACTTGGCTGCTGGCATAACGATTCATTTCCCCTGAGCAAAAATGGGCTCCCTCTTCTTTTCTCTGCCTTTTTAAAGAATTTCAAGCACTCTCGTTTCTTAAGTATCTATGGCTCTGTGTCCCTAGTTATTTTAGCTTTATTGTCCCTTGCAAGGAATTTTTTAAGTTTAGTTAAATGTCAGTCAAATCTACTGTTTTAACAATTGTATAGGTAGATGGAACTCAACAACCTGCCCATTTATAGGCATTCAAGGCTATCTGAGATCATCAAGATATTTTCTTCACCTTGGCCCAAGCTGGATAAAAATATCCTTATCTATATAGGAAATTTGACTAATTTGTTTCTTCTTCGAAAAGCACATTTTGCAAAGGTTCTATTTTTCACCGAGTGCAACCTTACTTTTTGGAATTTTTTCAAGATTTGTAGATGGCTCAAAAACTATAGGAATATGTGTATTAAGTACTCTTTTCCTATATGGAGAAAGGACTTAAAATTTTTAGCAAATTGGGAAATACATATATTCTTTGCTTGGGAGGCTCAGACTCTAAATATCCTTCTAACATGTATATAATTCTAAGATCCCTATTCATTTTCAGTGTTCTTTGGTGCAACCAGCATAACAAAATAGTCTGGATGTACCCATCCTTCCTTTTTCTCCTTACCTGTAAAAATTAGGTCAAGATAACTAAGACGAACTTTTCTCCCAATATCTATGCCTGTGTCCTGTCTAAACCCCTTGGATTATGTGTCTGTTTCAAACTGGGTTTTAGTCTTTCTAAATCTTAACTGTCCTACCTCAGTTACCCAGGCTGAAAGTGGTTCTATCCAGAGAAAAGTTGGTGTTTGAGGAGGTAAGGTTGAAGATGTGGGCTCTAAATGGTAAGCAGATGACAGAAGAGGAAACAGAATGAAGAATTATCTTTGTATGCATGGGTACGTGATAGTGGCGATGGTTTGGGATATTAAGAAACCTGAAAAGACAAGGTGGGGCCAGCTTGGGGAAGACCCATATAAACAGCAGTGGGAGCCATTGAGGCTTTAAAGAGGGAGTGATGTGATACCGGTATGTTGCAGGGTGACTGCTTGGGTGACAGCCCTGGTCACAGACTGTGTGACAGACATGTGCTGGGCTCCAGTTGCCATCATCAATTCTCCCTGGCTCCCTCGGAGGGGCCGTGCCAGCTCTGCCCTCTGTCGGTGCGTTTTCGGAGCGCCGTGCACCTCAAATCTGGCCACTCATCATGGCATTCCCAGGACCACACTGGTTTAAGGATACGCGTGTGACCCAGTGAAAGGCAGCAGTCTCTGCTTGGGCGTGGGGAAGGCAGTGGGTGCTTTTCGCCTTGGGCCACGGGTGTGGTGGGGTGAGGTCGGACTGCTGGGGCAGTCCTGAGCCGGGAGCCTAGAGCCAGCAGGGAGGGGGCCGGGCCCGGCTGAGAGGTGAGGAGCTGGGGTTGTCTGAAGCCAGCCCCTCTACCGATCTTTATGGGTAAAAACGAGGGCTGTGGGAAACAATCCAGCCATACGTGCCTCTGTTTTTCGTATCACATGGCTGGACACTTTCCGGACAGCCCTCCCTCATATACTCCAATCAAACTCCTTTTGATTTCAGCGTGTGAGGTTGAGATGTCTGTCTCTTGTTCCCAGAAGTGTCCTGACGGAGACAGACAGAGTCAGTCTGCAGGCAGGCTCGCTGGCTAGGAGCCTTTTGATACTGAATGGTCTGGGTGCCTGGCACAGAGTGGACACTCAACAGGTTAATGACCTTAAATAATAAAATAAAATAACTGATGGATGGCAGCTCATTTTCATAAGGTTCTTTGTAGGTACCTTGCTTTGTATTGTATCTGACAGTATTAACTATGTTTTAAACACAATTGAGCTTCATAGAAGAATACATTTTTAAACGAGTTTTTCAGAAAACTCAGAAGTAGGATTTTTTTCATGCAGTCTCAGTGCATGTGTCCCGTGAGTATTTGTCTCTGTGTTCTATCAATGATACGGATTTTATGGAGGGCAGCATCTTGTATTTCTTCTGGTTACATGTCATATGTTTCCTTGGATTATGCTTTGTGATTCTTGCCCTTCCCACCATTCTTCTCCAATATCTGACCTCTGGATGAAATGGTCCTGGGAAAATACTTCCATTGGTTTTATAGTTTTCAACAGATTAAATCTGCCTTTTGGGAGAAGGATGGTGTTTCTGATTTTTCTACCGAAAACTGGATTAGAAAACTTCTGAAGCTTCATGACTCTACCCCTTTTTATTTGTTTAAGCACTTTTATGTGAGTAGAAAAAAGTGCTTTTTAAAATGTTTTGGTTTTTAAATTTTTTTGCAAGTTAAAAAGAGTTGCAAGATTATTGTGTAACGTTTTATAATACAATTTTATTTTCCCAGTTTTATTGAGATGTATTAGTTTATGGTATGTACAACATAATGATTGATATATGTATGTATATATTGCAAAATTATCACCACTATTAGTTTCGTTAACATCCATCACCTCACCTAGTTAGTAAAATTTTTTTCTCTTGTGATGACAACTTTGAAGATCTACTTTACTAACAAATGTACAAAATGCAATATTGAAAGTGTTTCTTTTTATTTTGGAAAAATCAAATGTTTGTTTTCTGCTATTGTACAAGATAATAACAATTCTTATTGTCTGAAGAACTTTTTATTCACATTTTCTTCTTCCATGTCAAGGTGCTTTGCAAGGACAATTGGCTAGTCATCTTTCTTGCCTACTCTGTTGTTACCACTACTTTAATAGGGGAAATGATGTCACAGACATGTGGTGATCGTTCCATGGAAGCAAAAATTACACCTCTTAAGTCTTTGTTGTAGATTTGTTTATCAATTGCTGTTTATTAATAACTACTGAGGTAGACACTTTTTCTCTTTTCCCATCACATATGCAGTTACTCCTAAGTGGTTTCAAACTTAAAGCATCTTACTTATCCAAACAGGGACACCCATCCTAAATGAGACAATTAGGAATTTCTAATAGGGTGGATGTCTCTGTAATCAATGCATGAAGTGAAACTCGATTCCTGGAGTAGTTCTCCCTGTGCTGCAGGTCATTGCACCTTCTGAGCTGAAACACACCAGTGCGCATGTGAAGGCTGACCCCCAAGGCTGACTTCTGCCCCTCCAGACAAAACGAAGTCAACAGGCAGGGGCTATCTCTCACTGTTGTGCTTCCTCCTTTACCATCAGCTTTTCTGGAAAGCTCATCCTGGATAAGCCTGACTGTGATTCTCAGCAGAGTCCATTAGTGACAGGGTGAGGAAGTGGGCACTGCTTAAAGCCATGACAGCCCGCACACCCCAGACTGGAAAGCCAAGGATGGCTTCCCTCCTGGCAGCTTCTGTGCCCCAGCACTGTCTCCTCATCACTGTACTAACCACTGTGTGATGTAATGGACCTACATTAACTACTGTGCATTTCTAACTGCCATGTGGATGCACCTTTCCATGTTGTACATCTTCACATTTTGTGGCTTGTATGATGTGCTCTGCTTATTAACAAAAGAACGTGGGAGGAAAAATGGACTCTACCTTTACTTTTAACTTCTCATTATTGTAATGGTCTCAAGTTTGGTTTCTGAACAAGTCTTCCTTGTCACTTAGCCACTTTCTGTCCAGTGCTGTGGAAATTTGATGGGTGGGCTCAAATTGGTCTGTATGCCAGGTAGTCTGAATATCATCATTAAAGATTGTTTAAAAAAAAACGGGTGGGTAGATAGATAGATTTAAAAATACGTTTTCAGAAATCAGGTTGGCATTCTGATATAAACATCCATTTCACATACTATTTTCTTGCATTTTATCTTAAAGAATTTTATGAGCATTAAGGTTAAATATAATACTTTTTAAAAGATGCAATCTGATGTCATGTGTTAAAAAAAAGGCAACCCAAATACTTTCTTTTAAATACTCCAATAATGAAGAGTAATTCAGACTTGAAACCAAGTGATTCTTAGTGATCAGAGGTAGAAATAACTCAGGAAGCCTTAATGAGCAATCCGGGATTTCCAAGCAACCGTTTCCTAATACTCCAGAAGCGGGAGAGGAGAAGCTAAGTTGGAGAAGAGAGCCTGGAAACTGCCTAAGAGTGCAAGTGGTCCAGGCAGCTTCTCCCTGGGCTGGCGGGCGGAGTAGCCTCGGCGTTCTGTGCTCACCTGACTCCACTGGGCCTCAAGTACTGGCTACAGATGCAGCCTCTGGGCCAAGTGCAGGGACTGTTGCAAATGTCTATTTTTGCTGAGGTTGGTGCTTCTTTTCCCCAGGATATCACAGGAGTTTTGTTGACCAACCACGTTATGGAGTGGCTGAATTTCTGGATGATTTAATTTTCAGTCATGATCGTGTCTGTTCCACAGCTGCTGTTTTGCATGCTTTCTAACTTTTCTATATGGTCCCACTGAGTTAGAACTGTGGCCTGTGAGAATGCAGGAAGACATTAAATACCCAGTTGGCCCTTCATAGAAGTCAAATCCCAGAGATAGTAACTCAGATGCCTTCGCCCAACAGTTCAGTTCCTGACTCACAAATACTTTACTTTCTTGTTGGTAGAGTTAGAAAATGTCATGATACCAGATTTAGCATGACAAACTATTTATCTAGCTGCTTTTCTTAGATTAGAACATAAACTTGTCTTAGGTTTTGGCTGCTGCAGATGTTTTAACTTTTCCCTGTTCAGCAACCATCCAGAGTCTGGATCTCTTCCTCCCACAAATGGCAGTGACCTAGAGCCTAATTTGTGTGATATTGAGCATCTTTGGCCCAAGCAGAGCCGGTGGCCAGTGCCACTCGTTTTTCTTCTGTCCTTTTTGAGAAAAGGTAACCCTACCCTGAAATTTGGGCTCCTTGGCCTACAGAGCAACCGTACATTTTCAAATAGTCCGAGGTGATTCTAGAACCCAAAATGTTCAGCAGTCCAGTGTTTGGCCTGCAGGGTAGGTAGTCAAGGCTCGTTTTCTGTTAACATTGCAGTTGGAAGATGAGGTGATGGGGGATTCCTAAGAGAGGCTCCGTCTCTCAGTGATTTACAGGATCCTCCTGATTCTAGGCAGCAAGGGAACGGTCAAGCTGGACTTGTATCCCAGCTGGGTGTCCCATTTCAGCCTGGCACTGCCATGGGGCATAGAGGGTGGGCCCGGTGTTCTCACCGAAGCTTTTCAGCCTTGGCCTAGAAAAGCTGATGAAACCTTCCTTTTTTCCCTCCATCTCACCCCAACTGAGCCGGGATGAGAATGAAAAGGCCATTAAACTGGGGCACAGTGTTGTCCATTGAGTGTACAATTCTTAAGGATGGACAAAGACTTGACCTCAGTCACCCTTTTGTCCTGACAGTGTTGCACACAGGCGTTTTGTTGAGTGGGATTGGATGCGTGGTGTTCTCACTTTCATTTGGCCTGAGAATCCCAGACGTCTCCTAGCCAGCGTTTAGACCCTTTACCCTGTTCCTGGGCTTTCTGTCTTTGACATTATCTCAAGTATGTTCTGAGAGTGGTTTGTGAATTTAGTTTTACAGTGTGATTTTGGCTTAAAACATTCTATTTTCCCATACTAATTTCATGTATAAAGTTGTTTAAAATAATTGTTAATTGATTAGCCTAAATATTAATCTTGAATAACGGGGCTAAAACGGCATCACGGGCATTCACCAGTGCTCACCACCTTTGGTGAACAGTGAGTTTGGGCTTTGGAGTTAGACCTTAGCTACGGTCAGGTCTCTAAACGTAACTGTGAACCGGGGATGATTGTTTAAGGACCTGACTCCTGGGGTTATTGAGGGGATTCAGCGAGGTTGGGTATGCAAAGTGACAGCACAGTGCATGGCATAGAGTAAGTATTCTAAAAGGTATTTGTTAACTGCTTTTATTATGACTTTGGTCATTTTTACATAAACCAAATGACAGCTGGCGTTGGCCGGATCCATGAGATATTGATAAAGTTATTTTGGACGCCCTCATTCTATTCCCTTCAGAAGTCCAGAGCTCTCCCCAGAATTTCTGCCAGCTCCCTGGTTGGCTTGCATTTTCAGTGTCACCTCTGACATAACCTGCTCCCCCTAAATTCGTTCAGGTTCCAAATTGTTTCAGCATATGTTTATGCATCTCTGTTCCAGGGCACAGCTAGGCAGAATTTGAACCCTCCTCTTAATTAATTACACAGCCCTCTTTGGTACATCGAGGCATTAGTGGGATGTCACCAACTCCCCTGAAGATTTGGAGCAATGGAAAAGTTCATAAAGCAGAAGACTGAGATTAGATTCTTTCCTCCCATCCCTGGATTAAAACCCCTACACTTCACTAATAATCCACCAATGTTTAAAATGAAGTATAAATATTTTTTAAAATACACCAAAGGATTAACAGTGTTTGTGTTTGGATTATGGGACTAGGGGTGATTTTCTCTTTTTCCTTTTATACTTCTGAATCTTAAAACATTACATAAATAAGTACATGTATCACAGCTCTTAAAAAGACCAGTTGTTAGAGCTGGCGTTGAAAGCTTCATAGGATTGGGGTGACTTCAGCATTAGCAGGATAAATCCTTGCCCAGTGATCCTTATCTCTTTCACCTAATCTAATGTATTTCTCACAGATTCCTCCAAATGGGAGTTATCTTTTCCCTGTGTGAATCAAAATTTGAGATGCCCCCTCATTGGCAACATTAATAGGCTTCTTTCTTGAAAATATCGTGACATGCCCATTGCTTCTGGAAAACTCTTTGTATGCTTTGGCCCTTTGCTGCTCTGGGATGGAGTGTGAGTGGCCAGGCTGTCCCCCTCTGTCTTCTACCCAGTCTCAGCCTTACTTCTACAAGGAGTAGAACCTCTGCTTTCTCAGCTCCCATGAGCTCACTGCTCCAGCTGCTGTGCTTTGGCTTCTGTCAGTGCTCCCAGGACCACTCCTGCTGAAGTCACCTGCATCGTCTGTGTTACTGAATCCAGTGGGCCTTTCACAGTTCTTGTCTTACTTGCTCTCTCTGCAGTGTTTGACATACCACCTCCCTATCGCTTAAACCGCTGTGCCTGCACACCTTTCCTTAACAGTGTGCTCCCCTGATGTTCCTCCTAATTGACCCTTCCTTCCTAGTTTGCTTTTCTGTTACCTTTTCTTCTGTCAAACCTTTAAATGTTAGATTTCCTCAGATCTCTTCTCTTGTCACTCTGCATGCTCTCCTTAGGTAACTGCTTTTAGTTTTATGGTTTCAGATACCACTTAAATGCCAGTGACTATAAACTGAACTGCATTTCAGCAAATCTAAGACATCAGTGATTGTGAAGATGCACCAAGATTCTATGTACCACAAAGAAAGACAAAAGCATTGCTGATTAAATGACACAATGGTGTCTTACCACATTAACCATAAGATGTATTCCATTTTCAGAAATGTCAGAATGTGAAAAATGCACACTCTAAAATTAATGATACACTGTAATGTGTTTTTCATAGGTGAGCAGCCATTTGCAAAGCACAAAGACCTAGTATGTCTTAAGCACGGTATTCCTAGGAACATGCAAATGAATTGAAGTAACTTTGTTTGGAGAGGCTGGTGGTTTCCTAAGAGTCGTATCTGTCCAAGTAGGAAAGAAGCCTTATTACCACCTGGCTTATTATATGTATAGATGAGGTAGGATTATTTTAGCCAAACAATGAGACAGAGTTACTGAACCTGTCTTCATCCTGGTGCCCAAACTCTTGAGATTTCTTTTATTTTGTTTCGAGTTGAGTGACTTGAGCATCACAGTCCAGAGTGTTCTGGCTATCGTGGTATAAACCATTCAGTGGAACTGAGCAGTGCTCTGTGTCTTTATAGAATTTTCAGACAACTGAATTTTAATTTTTATTACTCATTTCTTTTGTTGTTATACATCACTGGGAAATCATGCTGTTGGTGTTTCCCTGTCTTTTCTTTCTTTTTTCCTCCCTCTACTTTAAAATTACTTTTCACAACTGTGGGACTGGTAAGAACTATTGTCAGATTTTGAAATGTAATTTTCCTGCAGCCACCTCCAAAATTAACAAGAAGACATGGAAAAATCCTATTAAGTATTCTACTCTACTATCATCTGGGAACCTTGTTCAGTTTCACTGAGTTTTCTATAAATAATCAAAGTGGTATGGCTTCCTTCACTTCTAAAGGGAGAATGATCCATAGTAAATATTTTTGCCTCAAAATAATATGTTATGTTGAATATGATTATCCCAATAAAATTTTGTTTCACTAGTCCTAAGTGCAAGGAAAACTATTTGCTTTCCATCTCTTGATATTGTTAACTGATATATCACCTCTGGACCTCTGCTTTAATTCAGCTAGGCACATTTTAGCATGCAAATGAGTTTTTTTCCATAGAAATGTTCCAAAAATAATATATCCCCTTGTTTTTTCTTCCCACAACTGTCTTTCATAATATTGTCCTTGTCAGTTTAAAATAGAATTTTAATGACAAATATTTCAATAAAATAATCCAATCACATGGGAATTGAAAAATGTTCTCCTTAAAAACTCTTGGGTCAAAGAAGAAATAAAAACTTCAGTTATAGATTATCTATAAAGTAAGAAAAATTACAATACTGCAAACAAAACTCGTAAGATGTAGCCAAAGATTTACTTGGAAGAAAATAATTGGACTTAAAAACTTGTTATTAAATAAAAAGAATGAAAACTAATGAGCTGTTAAACCTGAGAATTTGGAAATGAACAAAGAAACAAACATAAATCATGTGAAATACCCAAGGAAAGCAAGTTAAAACATTTATTAATCTACATGAGCAGAAGTTAACAATTAAAAAAAGAAAAAATTTTAATTGCTAAATCTAAGACCTATTACTTTGAAGAAAAACCTTTGCCTATCTAACTACAAAAAGTAAGGAAATAATTTACAATATTAGGAATGAGAGAAAGAGGGGGATTAAACCACAGATAAGAATTAAAAGATTGTAGGAATTTGAAAATCAGCAATTAGAAGATAATTTGTCAAGAAAAAGATGTGAAAATGAGATTTAGTTAAAAATAGAAACTTTGTGGGAAAGGGGTGGGCGAAGGGGGAGGGGGAGCTGAATATATGCTGATGGAAGGAGAACTCACACTGGGTGGTGAACTTATTATACAACAAGTTGACAATGCACTGTAGAACTGTACACCTGGAACCTATGTAATTCTTGCTAATCGATGTCACCTCAATAAATCTAACAATTAAAAAAAGGAAAAAACAAAAAAATTACCATCCTAAGCTATTTTTTCCCACTGACAAATAAACGTATTTGAGTTTTAGAAGAAAATAAAAAAAGAAACCTTGAGCAGATTTATAACCATGTAAGAAATTGAAATAATTATTACAAATTACTTTCATATAAAGAAATGCCTGTATTTGTTTCAAATAATAAATAATTTGTTGATTAGTTGAATCATAACTGTGATGAATTCACCTAATAAAAGTAGCACAGATAGGCTAGTACATGCCAGTCTCTATTAAAGGCAAAAAATAAAAATGAAAATACTAACAACAAAAAAACAATTATAGCAGATAAAAATATACGGAATATTTAAACATCAGTGCACCAATTCTAAGTCTGTCATATACTAAGAATCTAAGACTTGCTTAAAGATTAAGAAATCTATTTGATAACAGGACTCATGTAAAAAAGCAAATATTTACCTAAATATGTATTAAAAAGACAATGTTCATTCCTGATTTTCAGAAATCAGAACTCTTAGTAAACTAATAGGGCAGTTCCATAATACGATTTTTTAGAATGTCAACATCAAGCTCAGTGGTGCAAATAGTATACACAGTTCTTTCATGTATAAGAAATAATGATCACCTAGTAGGAAAGTAAACTAATGATATGAAGACAATTTACAAAAGAGACAGTGATGAATAACCATGTGAAAGAATGTGGAGCATGTCAGTAACAAAAGAAATAGTTTTTAAAACCATAAACTGATAGTTTAAGGACACTTCTTGAATGAGCATCTTTAACACACAAAGCCATTCATAACATTTGAGTTCCCAGGAATCACGCAGCCTTCCCAGAGTAAATAGTACGACTAAACAAAATAGTTTAAAAACAGAATTTTTTATTTACCTCATTAGCTCCCTGGACATTGGGAACAAATGGGATGGCATTCACAAATGCTCTTTTCCAAAGGCCAGTTTGGTTCAGAGGGCTCAGAGGAGACTCCTGTTCACTATTTGCCCTTGGGGTTGTCCTGAGGTTGTTCATTAGTTCGCAGATCCCCCCTCACCATCCCCACCACCACGAGTCTTTTCTGGAGCAGTTGAGAAGCTATGGGCTCTCCCCTTATGCCTGGACCACAGCTTCTACATTCGGCTGAAGAATGGAGCAAATACTGTTCACTGATCCACTGCCTCTTGGAAGCAAGAAACCATCCTGACTGGAGGGACGAGGATTGAGCCAGTGTCCGTCTGTAGGTGGCTGATACTTGGCAGTAGTGCGTCGCATTGCTGAACCTTCCGTCTTTCCAGGAATGTCATTTGGTGGTTGTCCCTGCCTTAGAGAGTCGTCATTGCTGCAGTTTTCACTTGCCCTGTAGAGATTGTCTTGTCATCCATTACATCTCATATTGTAGTGATGCCAGTGCACACATTTTTGAAACAGCTTTGCATAAAAGAGAAGTGTGCTTGAAAAAATTGTTTGCAGAAATCTCTCCTAACAGTTCATATTTGCTCAGTGGTAAGACTTCCATTTCTTAAAGAGATTTTATAGTAAATGAATGTGAGCATCTTAATTTGGGAGGTTTTCCTTGTAAACACTCAGAATATTAGTCTCTGATACTTTTTGCTCCGAGGTATATATTTGTAGTTCATGCTCTTTTTGTGAAAGCAAACAGCCTTGAGACCATTTTTATAACTGAGAAACACATAGACAAATACATTATTTTCTTTTTAATATAAAACAATTTATACATATTTATTATGTACATTCAGAACTTCATACACTTCCTGCCTTAAATTAGAATTATGTAATTATGGTGAAATAAAAATGCTAACCTGTTTAAAATACAGAAAGAGTATCCTTAATAAATAGGGTTTATAAATCTTTTGTGGTGCATTTAATGGTATATTTAAGTAATGGGCAAATTTTAAGTTTTTGATAATACAGAACGTTCTGACAGGCCCGTTTTGCTTTTTATTGTGGGAGAATTTTCAAAATTATATTTTGGACTAAGTACAAGATTAGCTACTTGTTATTTATTTTTGTGACTAGCTCTTGTGTTTACTATAACTCTGTCAAACCGATTTCCCTAGGTCGAAAATGTCCGCTTGGTAGATCGAATATCTTCTAAAAAAGCAGCCTTAGGTACTTTGTATTTGACGGCTACTCATGTCATATTCGTGGAAAATGCACCTGACACAAGAAAAGAAACATGGGTATGCATTCCTTATTTACATGTTTTCCATTGTTTGAAGTAAAAAGTTTGATCATCCATTCTTTTGTCTGTCTTCAGGGTGGCGGGTGGGCTTTTTGTTGTTTGGGTGTTCAGAGGACTGTTTTTGCCTTTATCTGTGCAGAGTGAAATCTTGTTTAACTTCTTACTCATTTAAATACCAATTATTTGACCATCATCAAAGACAAAAATAACCAAAGATAAAACTCTTTCTTTGCCTGACAAGTAGATTCAGTAATGTCAGGATTGCCAGATATTGTCATTTTACTATATTGTCTTCCTCTTTTCTGATAATTAAAAATCAAAAAAAGAAATGGAAAGCTAGGGAAGAGTCCCATCATCAGGTATTCCTGCTGCTTAGTGATTTCTCATTTATACAGACACCCAACTAGGACTGTGTGACCAGAGCCAGAGTCCCTGAATTGTAGATTTTGCCTTTACTGTATTCTGTAGACATTGTTATATTTTCAGCAGAAAGTGGCTGGTACTACTTGGAAAGGACTTTAAAGAAAGAAATGCTGCCATCGAGGACAGCAGAGACCCTCCTGAAACACCAGAAATGCCCTCAGCATGATTTCCTTTAAACTAAATTTCCTCTGCGGCCCGACTGACCACCAACAGCTTAGAAAGCAACAGGTTCAAATTGCTGTTGAACTCCTGGGTTCCATGTGGGATTCAGGAGCATGGTGGCCCCTCCCGGCGGAGTTTGGTTGCAAAATTTATTTTACCAGCCTCTCATGCCCTTAGTTAATTGTAGCTCAACTTTGACTACCAGAAACGTCCCCTTACCTGGACGTGAGCAAAATTGTGTGCTGAATAGTTGGCTTCAAATAATCAGCCTGGATATCATCAGAAAGCTTGGCATTGAAAAATAAGTGATAAATTTCGAAGATGGTTCTTGTCATCTGAGTGTAGGTGTTGAGCTAGCTGAAGGTCGGGGCGTGCTTCTTGTCTCTCTGTGTGGCTCGGAGTTCTGTGTTACTCCCTGTCCTATTTATCCGTTATTTGTGCTTTGCTAATCCACATTATCCTTTGGTTGTAGATACTTCACAGTCAGATTTCCACCATTGAAAAACAGGCAACAACAGCTACTGGATGCCCTCTGCTTATACGTTGCAAGAACTTTCAGCTATTACAACTCATCATACCCCAGGAGAGAGACTGCCATGATGTGTACATTTCTCTGATACGCCTCGCAAGGCCAGGTAGGGCAGAGGAACTTGGCATTTGTATTGGACTCACTCCTAGAAAACTCACACATCACATCCAAGAAATTTGTGTAGTGCTTGAGAATTGTATGTTTTAGGAATCATATGTTATCAGATGAGGCCAAGAAATCTGAATGGTATACAGGCACTCCTCACTTAACAACAAGTTCCATTCCTACTGACTACATCGCTGATGGGTCAGTAAGCAAGGACCTTAAAGGCAGACGTCTTACGGTGTGTTGTGGTGCCACAGGGTATGTATTTTTCAGTAGATCTCACGCAACGCCACACTTATAAACGAAATATGTAGTCTTGAGAGATTGCTTTGCAGGTATGTAGTAAATACTAACTGACTGCAGGAATGGGACAAAGACTGAGAAGGAGGACTCCTGAGACTCACACAGACTGGGAAAGGGGATTCCCCACACTGGAGAACTGGTGGTAAGTCTAAGCGGTTGTTAAACAGGTTGGTCGTTAAGTGAGGAGTGGCTGTAGTTCCTTGTGTTTTAGAGTCACTCTCTGAGTTGTTTACTATATGAACCTCTTTCATTTTTATTAGTGTTCACTTTTTCTTGGTGGGGATTATAGTGTGTTTTCTTTTCTGTGTGAAATCATCTTAAAATTATGTCCTTTTGATACTGAGATAATTGAGCCACCTTGATTGAGGTCTAAGGCCAAAGAGACAAATTGTTTTGTGTGGAAAACATTGAGCTCGAACAGTTCAAGGGCAATCTTTTTCCCCCCCGTGGGCCTTTAAAGGTTGGTTTCTTTTGTTTTTTGACAGCAATATACAGGGTCCAACAGAAGTAATGCCCTTTTTAAAGTAGTTATGTTAATGTAGTTATGATTTTGTTTTGTTACAGAATTAAATGGTTATGATTTTGTAAATAAAAAAGAGTGTTATTTGTGCCGGATCCTATATGTTTCCCAAGGTTGGTATAACTAGATCTTTGGTAGCATCAGTTAATATTCGAAGCATATTGTTGATTATCCTAAACAGAGTCTCCTTAAGTGTCTTGGGAAGAATGCTTGGTGGATTAGAAAAGTATGTGCTCTCAGTTCCTCTCTTGTTACATCCCTCACCTTCGGTCTTTAGATTTCTAGCTTACTTCTAGAGAAGTATTTCTTGTTTCCCTGTGTGGCTGTTTGAGTTGTGGGGTTCTTTTGCTTAAAAGAAATATACATTGAAGTTTCTTTGGAGAATGCAATGAAAAGAGATCATTTATATAAAAGTAACATCCATGGTAGTGTTACCCAGAAGTCATTAATAAGGAAATAGCATATGGGATTGTAATTACTTTGCTAAATGTGATTCGGGACAAGAAGTTTGATTATAAACTGGTCAAGGCATTTGGTTGGGTCCTCAGTTTCTTATGATATGAGTCGTATAGATAGCTAAGTTATACAGTTATAACGAAAGTGATGCCAAGGAACTGTCAGAATCTGTTGACTTTTACTTTATTTGCTCCTCTTTCAAAGCAGCTGCTTGAAAGTTTTTCAAATCTTAGTGCGTTGGAAAGAACTGTAGAGTTAGCCAGAAAAGCAGTTGAACTTTTTAGAGGGGCCACTATAATTGGAAAACAGTTCTGGGAAGATGAACGTTAGGTTGCATGCAATCGAGAATACAAGGGCAGTTGTGTGCCAGCAGTTTCTGTGTCACTGATTAATGGATGTACTGGATAATAAATGTGCTCTGACCAGATTAATGGGATTTAGGCAGAGCCTGGAGAGTTGGGAAATGACTAAGCAACTGTAAGATCACAGTGGTGGTGAGGGCTCTGGCCCCTGACGTTAGCCAGCACCAGGACACACATTGTGGGAGTCTCCAGGGCGGAAAATCACTGTGTCCCCTCGATTTTAAAAATATGCCCTTTTTCTTAAAGATGAAGTTTTGGGAATTAGGTACTGGAAACATTGGAATTAGAAATGACAGTTTACATAAAACACAGTACTTTAATAAACGTGGGAAGATGAAATGGAACCCAAGTACTGTCACAGTCTCCTGTTACAGGCAATACTGAAATTAGGACAGAGTACAGCCTATGTACCTTTGGAGGCAGGGTTTTGAATCTGAGTCGGGGTAGGGAAAGATGGAGAGGGTCTCAGTGGCGGGGGAGGGGCGAGGGTTGGTTGGTTTGAGGCAGCTTATCAGAACTATCTGAGGATCTTTTACAAAATGCACCTTTACCCTCTTTTAGGTATACCAGAAGAGAAGACGTGTGTGTCTACACGTGTGTGTGTGTGTGTGTGTGTGTGTGTGTGTGTGGCATGGAGGCGGGGAGGAGACTTTGAATTCTAGTAGTAGCACAATCTAGCTCTCCGTCGTTATCCCAGTTAGTCACCAACGCAAATCACATATTTTCAGCTCCCCTTATGGATACAGCTAACCACAAGGTCCTGTAGAGGACAATTTTGTTGGTTATTTTACAAAAGAAGAAATGTTTAAGTCAAGGCCTTTAAAGGAGATTTTTTCAAAGCTCTTAATATTCTGTCTTCCCTGAATTGGGATTTCTGGGATAAGGATAAATCAAATTACTAAAAAAATTTGGTGAGTTTTTTTTTCTTTTTTATTGGTTTGCCTTTTGTATGAATTAAGATTGGTAAGAATTTGTTCATAGACTATAAAGATTCCAGTAAAAAAAAAAATGTAGCCAAAGTCAGTAAGCTTTTTAATTCTTAGTAAAGCAAGAACTTAGGTTAAAATAATGGTGTGGCCCAAATGAGAAAATAAGTTAACCCCATAAATCCAATGTAGTAGGAAGGATATACACATTTTAATGATTAAAAGTTTCCTGTTACTCAGAGGGCTTCCAGTTTTCTCATGTTCTTTCTTTTCTCCTCCCTCTCATTTGCCTCCTGCTGTTGATTTTTGTATCAATTCTCTTTCTCCCTGTTGTATTTGTTGGGTCTTTAACATTTAAACCAAAATGTTAAACAAAAATCTTTTATTTCCCCATTTTTACTAAACTATTTTTTCAGTTCATCTTACCAATTACCAGTTCTTTTGCTATTCACTATGATTTTTTAAAATCTTGTAATTGATATAGTGTCATTTGTTTAATTTTTTAGTCCTTCTCTAAGTCATTGCTGCTTAAACAGTTTTTACATTGGTAATTTCCTTTTCATGGATGATCTTAATCTCTGAATCCAGTAGTTCTTTTTCACTTAGTGTTAGCTTCCACAGACCTTATTATTTTTATTTTAAATATGCAAAATCCAATAATAGCTGTGTAAAAAGGTATACAAGTTCATTTATTTTAAGTTGCCTGAATTAATCAGAAAGTTTGGAGCAATTTAGCTTTCCGTTGTTACTTTTGGTTCTAAAAAAGGCCACATTTTATGCCTTCTGATGACTTTTGCCTTTCCTTACCTACCCTTCACATTCTGCTAATGTTGATTTATGTTTGCTTTTCTTTTAGATTAAAAAAATTTTTTTTGTAACTGAAACAATATGGTTGTAAACAATTGTTACAAATTTCCTTTGATTTTTTAATTAAATCACTTTCGATTTTAATATTAAATTATTCCCCCAGTTAGTCTATAATGAGAAGGAATCCCCCCTGCCCGATATTTTTCCCCCCAAGTACTTTGTTTTCATAACCTTTAGCCTGATACCTGGGAAACAAGCTAGGTTAGTTTTCTTTCTTCCCTCATTGCTTTGTTTTACCCATAGCTCTCTTACTTGGCAGGGCAGTGAGCCCTTTTTTATGGAAAGGAAGGAGCAGAGGTTGGGTACAGAGACAGGGCCCTTTGTGGGCTTGGTGGTTCCAAGTTGAAGGAGTTTCCACTTGATGGGGTAAACCTCCAGGAATTAGGAAGTGAAGGAGTTGACGAGAGCAATAGGTACTGTAGTGGTTGCTGTGGCTTGTGCTTCCCTGTATTAAGGGCATGCATGACAAACCAAAGTGCTAAAAGCAAGAAACATTAGTCAAAATATGTGTCTCTGTGCTTGCATTGAGCTTATGCTGTCTGCTTAGTCCTGAGACACTGATTAGGCTTTGTTAGAAACATACCCAAAGTGTGACTCATTGTTAATTTAACGTGGTACTTTAGAAATTGTCATTTTCCTTTTAGAATAGATAGAAAAACCTTCAAGCCTACCTTTGTTTAGCAATTATATAATTTAATAGTAGGTCAGTAAAGTAAATACTGGAATGATTTCCACTTAACTTTTTCTGAAAAAATATTTTTTTAATTTTTATTTTATTTTATTTTATTCTTTTTGGTATGTGGGTAGCTCCCTGGCTGAGAATTGAACCCAGGCCGCAGCGCTGACAGCGCCAGCGCCGAAGCCTTAAGCCACTACACCACCAGGGAACTCCCAAAAAAGGTTTTTTTTAATTAGAGGTCACATTCAGTTTACTTGCCCAGCCTAAGTCAAGTTGAGTATTTGCTTCTTAGTGGAGGAGCCCTTGTGTCCTTATAGTATAATAATAGGGTCCTTGGGTGAGGCCTTCAGTGCACCTCCTGTTGAAACCTGCAGTCACTAACAGCAAAAGATGTTTTACGTTGGTTGTGGTGGCCCAGACTTTGTGATGCGAAAAGCCAGTGGCGTGTTTAACACGTTTGTTTTAAGGATGGGTGACAAATCAGGGATTTGACCTTCCAAATGCAGACAGATCCTTTATCTCAGTTCAGATTCCGTAAGGAACTGGACTAGAGAGAGATTCCTCTGGCCCTACTCTTGTTTTTAACTTACCTCCCTGCCAATTACTGAACATGCTGCCAGGTGTCTTACAGGAGAGGGAGGGGACCAGAACAGTGTGAATGGGTAATATTTGGCAAAATGTACACCTGTGCTAATGGTACTCTTTAATTTCTCAGAGTAGGCAGTCCTCAGCTGAAGGCTGCTCCTGGGCCGGCCTCTGGGTGAGAAGCTTGCCCACATTAACAAGACTGAGCACTGACGGACAGAAATGTAGGTTTGTGCCCTTATGTAGAATTGTACTTAAATTGAGCTGGAGGTATGGTCGATCACCCTTTTCCTTAAAGAGAACTAAAGGAAAAAATTTTATAACTTCCGTGGCAACCCATTCTAACATCTCCCAATTCAAGAGTGATCTTCGCAATGCCTATTATGAATTATTCTTGCTTGAATTTAGGTATAGTTTCCCTGACTCTTCCCAGTGACAACAAGCATGAGCCCACACACAGGAAACTATCAGTAGTCACAGAATGATTTCTTCTTTTACCTGGAAACCTAACTGTAAATATTTAACAAAGAGAGCTTAACTTCCACGATTACTCCATGTTCATTAGCTCTCCTTTCACTGCGGGAACTGAGGCTTTCTCAAGAGATTATTTTGGCATCTTAAAGAAATCGTATTTGTGGTTAACATTGTGATTTCAGAAGCCTGAGTCATGAAAATGGTACTCAGAGATGGAAAAGATCTGTCAGTGTCAGGCCAACTGTTCCCAGAACAGAATTTCAACTTGATGTGCTGTCACTCAATTAACTGAGATAACGGGAAACACTTTTTGTTGAAAGTATCTATTCAGTGTTTGTGTGTGCACGTACCTGTTTGAGTGTGTTTTCTTATTTGCTGAAATCATCAGTATTCTAAATTTTTAAGTTTAGAAAAATCACATTAAGGGAGACTGAAACAGAATATATGTAGCTTATCTTACTGATAACACTATAGTCTTTGTGCCTCATTTTTACAAGACTGAGTACATGTCTAAGGAAAGAGTCTGGTACTTTAAATATTATCCCCATCTTTCCTCCTTGTAAATGAGTCATCTCAATAGTAATCACAATACACTTGAAACTGAGTGTTGATCTCAGACTGCCTGTGTGTTATCGTGACCTTTTGCTGGTGGTGGTGAAATTCTTTATCAGGCCTCCAGATACATACATTCGGGGGCATTAAATTGTCCATACTGAATGCTTTCCACAGATTAAGGAATACGTGTGGGGACTTAAGAAAACTGTGAGGAGAAAGGAAATCTGTTGGTGAAAAATAGGAAGATTTGGGGGATGGATCAAGGAAAGAAAAGATACAAACGTGGTCCATCTGGGGAAAAGAGAGAAGGATCTGCCTTGGATGGACAGTACATGTGGAGGGTAGGAGCACGTACTGTACAGTAAGAATGCCTAAATTTAAGTCCAGACTTCCCCTCTACGAGCTGGGGGACCTGCGGGCTTTCCTCAGTCTACCTTTGCCTCAGATTTCTCCTCTGTAAAATGAGGCCCATGGTGTGCCAACTGGATTAATACATTTAGTTAGAACAAATCTGGGATGAAATAAGCGTTCAGTGAGTTATCAGCCATGGTTTATCATCACCGGACGTGCTTAGATCTGCACTAACTGGTGTGGTAGCCTTTGGCCACATGTGGCTGTTGAGAACTTAAGGTGTGGCTTGCATTAACTAAGATGTGCTGGTAAGTGTGACATGCACACGGAAATTCAAAGACGGCGCAAAACAAAGTACGTCAAATATAATTATCAGTAAATTTTATATTTGCGTGTTGAAATGAAAACGTTTAGGATACATTGGGTTAAATAAAATAGTAACATTTCATTGTTTCTTTTTAGTTTTTAAAATGGCGACAAGGATATTTTAAATGACATGTGTGACTTGCTTATATTTCTGGTGGACAGCACTGTCCTGGGTGCTTTCCACAACAAAGAAAACCAGCACAAGAAAACTAAATCCCGGATCTCATTGGGGATGGTTGGGTGGCACTATTAGGATTGGCCTCCCAAGCATAAAAGATGATCCATAAGCACAAAGATATCCTGGCAGAATGGAGAGAAGACTTTCGTCATACATCCTTCAACTTGTCCCTGTGGACACAGTGCTGTGCACTATGAATTGATATTTTTATGTGAATACTATAAATATGATATGAGCAGTGCAATTGTGGCATTTTTGTAGTCGTTAAAAGTTCAGCTGTTTTTAGTACAAATATTTAAATATATTTTAATCTACAGACTTTTCAGCTGTTTTCGTTTTTGATATTGTGAGCACCAAAATGGGGCAGTGGCCTGGGCATCTGTCTATCTCCCAGAGGCCCTCCCAAATCCAAGCTCGCCAGACATAAACAAATTGAGTTCTTGATGTCTAATGAATACAGATATTCTTAATGAATATTTATGTTCCATATTGTATGTGGTCTGGAAAACATATTTGCTTTCAAAAGCAAATACATAAAAAAATACAAAATGGAGAAGACCTTCTTTCTAAAATGAAAGTAGCTCTTGCAGAGTTCAGTTCAGTTGTCCTAAGGAGGAGGTGAGTGACCTTGCCCACAAAAATGAGATCCTCCTGGGAGGTTACAAGGGGTGAGGGGCTGGGCTGGCCTCTTGCTGCTCCAGCCCAGACAGAGTTGTTTTGGGGAGATTTGGTTCTGGCTTTGATCGAGCTTGATTAGGATTTATTCTCCCTTTTCTTGCAGTGAAATATGAGGAGTTATACTGCTTTTCATTCAACCCCAAGCTGGATAAAGAAGGGAGAGAACAAGGCTGGCTGCTGATTGATCTCGGTGAAGAGTACAAGCGCATGGGCCTCCCTAATGATGATTGGCAGCTCAGTGATGTGAATAGAGACTATAGAGTAAGTGGAAGCATTTAGGGAAAGCCAGATAATTAACCCAAATGAAATCATGGTTATACATAACTTAGCTGGACTTCTGCTTGATCTCCTTTCATTTTTATAGCTCTTTATAGATACAAATATGTGGATTTCTGAGTCTCCCTTGGTTTTTGCTGTCTGTATTTCCTACCTTCTAGCATCAGAAAGTTTGAACAAGGGGACCGTAGACACTATCCCCTTCATTCTCTCCTTCTAAGGGTTGAGGAAGTGGAAACCCAGACAGGTCCCTTGGCAGACCTCAAGGCCAAGTGTTTGGTGGGAGAGCCGCCCAAGACCTCTTCTCCCATTTACATCTTTTTATAGAGTAACGAGTGATTAGTGGGGCAGTCACTGGGACACTGATGGCCGTTTGGCACCAGCTCCTCTGTACTCTCAGAACTCTTGATTGGTACACAAGGTCACCAAGAGGCTTCCCTAGAGAAATGTGGAGAAATGTGTCTACTCTCGCAGAAAGGAATATAGAGAGGAAGGGAAATGGGAGTGGCAGAACTAATCCCACATTCTCTCCAGTGATGGGCTTACCATGTTGGTTTCCCTTTCATTTTTAAAATATTTTAAGTAATAAAAATAAGAGCACTGCAGATAATTTATAAAAGTGAGACAAAAGAAAAAGAAAACAAAAAACACACCCACATCTATTGCCCTAACATTCTTCTATTAGGTTTTAAAGTTTTCCTTCAGATTTTTTTTCTCATCTCCATAGCTTAATAACTTTTTTCTTATATAAATAATGCATTTGATTGTTTAAAATTGGAAAATATAGAGGAAAAGGAACTCCTCAAGTATGTAGAGCAAAAATGGAATCATACTACATAGGCCTGTATTCTGCCTTTTCTCACAAAGCATATTGTATTTCCCTATCAATAATTATATGTTATGTTATTCAAAACATTATGTATTACATAGTATGGCTATATTATAGTCTATCTACCTAATCTCCAATTTTTAGACATTTAGATTATTGTGATTTTTTACTCTTTTAAATAACATAGTGGGAATGTCCTGGTACCTATACCTTTGCTCACATTAAAATTCTTTATTTTAAGACAGATTCCTAAAGTTGAAACTTCTAGGTCAAAAGTTTGACACAGAGTTATGGACATATTATCAAAAAGAACTGCAGAAAGGTTATACCAGTTCATATACATTTTCAACAGTTGTGTGTGAGAATACTTGATTCTTGGTACCCTTATCAGTCAATAGTTTATTTCTTAAAACTATCTTTTGACAACTGGGTAGTGGGACAAGTGATCTTTCTCTTACATTTAATATGCATGCTTTGATTTCTTGATCTGTAGCTTTGTATGTACTGATTGATCATTTATATCTTATCTCCTGTTAATTGACCATTTTTGGTCACATATTTTGAATCCTGATTATTTTCTTCATCTTAGCATGAGGATATTGCTATACAGTAATCATACCAGTCAGTTAAATGATCATATAACATTTCATCATGTAAATGTACCATAATATCCCTAAGTATTCCCATTTATTTAGACATTTAGATTTCTCATTTTTATAACCATGTGACTTTGTCTTACCTAATTATACAGTTAAATTTGAAAAAAAAATGCCAGTCTGGTGTGAAATGGGTCTCAGTGTGGTATTATTTACATTGCCTTCATCTCTAGCACAAGTTTCAGCTTGTGTGTGTATTGGCAATTCAAGTTGACTCTTCTATGAATTGTTTATTCATATTTTTTATCCTTTTTTCCCTATAGGGTTGTCTTTTTCTAATTGATTTGTGGCAGTCCCTTACATACTCTAGATAACAATCTGTTATCATTTATGTGTGTTGCAAATATCTCCTCTTGTAAGCTATTTATGTACTGTTCTAGCATCTTTTGATTCTTAGAAGTTTTGAGTTGTCAGTCTTTCCTGTTTGTTTCATGTTTTAGCATATTGTTTTTTAAAAAATCCTGGTATATTTGCTAACAATACAATTTGACACTATATAATTTCCATAATTGCATCTTTAATAATTATGATTATTATAGCTTTGTAATAAATCTTGATATTTTGTAGGTCAGACTATTCCACATTATTTTTGTGAATATCTTGAATTTATAGATTATTTGGGTTAGAATGGATGCTTTCATGATACTTAATTTTCTTCATAATTACACACTTGAATCTAGCTGTAACCCTACACTGTAGGTAGGCATTTAGGGCCTTTTTGTCTCAGTCATTGTAGAGTATCTGACTGTGGGAATCAGATAGTTTGTTCTCATGCTAATTCACCTCTGCAGTGAATTTTAAGCCTTGAAGTGAAAGAAATGAAAACCCACAGTTAGTAAAAAAAATTGGAATTGAATGTTCCTTTTTTTTTTAATATGACACACCCTTGGGTGAGGAAGAAAATCTTGGGGCATAATATTTTCTTGAGAACACAGGTTCTTCCTATTTTTGATGAGAATTTCTTCTTCTAGAATTAGCACCACAAACATGACTCATATTTAGCCACTTAAGTCCCACACTGTAGAGACTGCAAAACACGAGTTACTCAGCACTTCTTTTGAAAAGGAACACATAGCAAACCAAAACTAACAATATGCAAATTGTGTTAAAACAGAAAAGATGAAAACCTAGGGAATTTTCTGATTTTACAAATATCATTGAAATAGGGAGAAAGATGATGCACCCTTATTAATACCAAATTAGAAATATGATACAAGTTGGTTCTTGCAAAAGGTTAGGTCTTCATCTATTACTTTGGCTTTTAACCTCATGGTTGAGAAAAAGTTTCCTTTTTCCTACTTTTATAAGAGTTCTTTCTTCTCATGAATTCTGTGAGGTAAGTAGGTCTGGTGGTGTAATCTGAGGGAGAGGAAGCTATTGCCCATGGAGGGAATAAAACCATACATAGAGTACAAAAACCTAGGTTTCAGAACCAGTTCTGCCATTTTCTGTTCATGTGGACAGGCTAATTACCATCATCATTGTCATCATCATCATCATTCTCTCTCTTTATAAGATACTGTGAATAATAATCTTAATCTCCAAGCTAAGATTTCCTTTTGTACGTAACTCTTGAAATTATATCAGTTTCTCTTGGAATAAAACTTAAGGTATAAATCAAACCAGTAATTTTTTAAAATGTTATTTGTTTTAGCTCTCTACAACTATATTTTATGTGTTATATATTATATATAAATCATTTTATGCTTCTCATTACCTTCTTCTCCCCATTACACTGTAAATTCCTTGAAATAAAATTTTTGTTCTAAATATTTAAGTAGAAAGTTGTCTATATAGCTGTATCTGACTTCCTGAAACCTAACTTTCACCTCAGAGTGTTCAGTTGAGTGATTGGTCCTCAATAAATGCAGAGGGCTGATTAAGATGTCTTGGATGCCATCTCAGGTGGATCTTACCCTGCAATGGAAAATACATTTACTGAAAGGTTATAACCAGGTCAACAAAGATCAGTTGTCCTGGAAATACGAAGTCCTAGAGGCCAACAACTCTCGTGTATTTATTACTATCTTCGCACGTAACATAATGCCTGGCACATATTAATAATAAGTATTCAGTAAAAACTTGTTTAGTGACTGAATTCACACACACACACAAAGATTCCTCTTGGCAAGGCCAACTAAGACAAACAGGCACTCTAGGCAAGTTAATTTTTTATTTTATTTTTATTTATTTTTATTGTTAAATTTATTGGTTAGTAAAACTTACATAGGTTCCAAGTGTACAGTTCTACAATACATCATCTCTGTGTTAAGCAGGCTAATTTATTTAGTGGAGGACAAAGAAAATCATTTCCTTATTAATAAAAAGCAATTTTGCAGAAAGATTTCTTAATCCACTTTCATTGGCTCAGGCAGTCAGTGTGAAGAAAATTCAATAGAAAAGCATTTTGCACATTTTTGAACTTCTGATATTCTCTTCTAATCTTCTTAGGTGATTTCCCAAACCAGACAAATTATTGTGAGGTGCATTGAATAGTTTCAGAATTTGTTGGCATAAATTGCATTGTGCTGTGCATTCTTTATTCATTGTCAGAATTTTTATTATAATTGCATGAGCTTGTTGTAAAAATGATAGCAGTCAATGCCACCCAGGCTTGCTATTGTAGTTTCTACTTGAAAGTCCCGTCAACTTTCATGAAAGCAAAATATGCTTACTTTTTTCCAGCTCGGTTTAGAAATTGTATCTTGAAACCTGACTTAACTTGCACTATGAGTCTGACTTTTCTTTTTAAAAGTGTTTCAGCTCCTCTTAGAGCTTCTCATACAAGTGCTTTTCAGAATGCCCCATATTTAAGCTCTAACCCATGGAGTCTTTTCCTCTAGACCCAGTGCTTGGAGGAAAGCAGGAGTCCCTGTAGCTGGCATTGTGTGTTCCTAGAGGAGAGACCACGACAGCTTGTGTAAGCCTGAACACTGATGCCTCGGCTCGGGCTGTTGAGCTCTTGGTCCTTGCACATGGCAACCACAAAGGTCTGCCTTTTCCTCCTCTGTGGAGGGAGAGAGTCTAGGTAATGTTAGAGGGCAGAGGGGTCCTCCCTCTACTTGTGAAGAAAGGGGACCCTGAATAGGTTGGAGCTGAAAGTATCAAGGAAGGTGGGCTCTGGATGTGTACCTCTCTCTTGGTGGCAGATATGATATATGTAAGACCCACCATCTGGGCCTAGCTGGGCACCTTTTAGCCTTAAGAAGCTACAAGAAGACCTGACAGGAGCTCTAGAGTTCCTGGCTCATCTTTTAGCTATTCAGAAAGGTCTTTTGTAGTAAGGATGTTGAGAACTCTTGCCCATTACTTTCTTTTTCTTATTTCATTTGATCATAAATAACTTTGTAATTCCTTAGTGTTGTTATAAGGGAGGAAGTAGGTAATCCCCAACTTACTGAAAACCTACCAATTTCCTTATAAACATTTATTTTAAGAAAATGTTATTAGTCTGGTGCAATGACTACATGTCTCTTGAACCTCAGACAAGCAGGTGTGGTCTGTGTAGTAATGTCCTTGCTGGCTGACATTAGAGAGGATCAGACACCAGATTTGCATAGGAAATTGTTTTGTGGCAGTGATTCCAGTAAAAGCTCTCTGAGTCCAAGTAGGCCATGCCATCTGTTCTTGCAGTGGGATTTCCCTCCACAGTGTCAGTACCAGAGCCCATGTTAAAAGTTTTTGATAATCTTTCTTAAAATGTCTTTTGACAAAATTTGGAAATTACACTTTGAGTCTGGAAACATTTGTGTGGCATTTTTTGTGTCTCCTGCTTGAGGTTGTTTATCAGGCTGGTGACAGAGACAGTGAAGGCAGGCAAGGGAAGGGGTATTAGCACAGAACAAGTGTATGAGCTCTGCAGGCTTGGATCTCGACTGGATTTTCATTTCCTCCAGTCCCATCTTTCTAGAGTGGAAAGTGGGGACAGCGAGGGGTGGCAGATATGCAGGTACAGCATTTCCCCTGTTGCTACACCTGCTCAAAGATTCCTCTTGAAATGCCCAAGAAGATGCTTGACTTCTAAGAAATAAACAGCTGCTTTGGCAAAAGCCAGGAACTGTCATCTAAACCGTGTTCAGGTTGCAAAAAGATTGATTGGTTGATGTCAAAGCAAAATACATGTTGAGCGATAGATCAATGGATACTGCTGTTGCCACCACTAACATTTCAGGCAGATCTAATGGTTTATAAAGTCCTCTGTCATGGGTGTTATCTGATGTGCTCCTTACATCAACCCTGTGGGATAATACTTCTGTTTTAGATCAGTTTTAGAGATTAGAAAACCAGACGCTCAGTGTACTTTGACTTCCAGAAAGTCATGAAATTGGGAAATTTAGAGCCAGGTTCAAAAACTGCTGATTTCTGACTGAACTGCACGATTATTCTAAGGTACCAGAGTTTCACTGCCAAGGATGCACAGAGAGAGAGAGAGAGCACATCCTTTCTCACCACTTATAAAATCAACACGTAAGGCTAGCAAAAATAAAGTTGTTATCTTGTGTGGTGGGAAGTGAGATCTGTAAATTTGCATGAGACTGATGCTCAGGAAGGAGGCTTCCCAAACGAGGTGGAATGGGGGGTGGCTCTTGAAGAATGGATGAGATTTGGAAAGAGGAGTACCCAGGGAGGGCATCCCCTCGAGTCCAGCTCAGAGGCAGGTGTGCACAGCAGGTGTGCAGGGGCAGAAAGGGGACCTGAGGACTTCGCTACTGGTGCTTGTGTTTTAGTGAGCTGTCTCCCTCCCTCCCAGTGTCAGGCCATCTTTCATCAAAACAGGCACCTCAAGCTTTCTCAGCTGCCAGGATGCAAAATTGCAGTTTGTCCCTTTTTGATGAAAGAAATGTTCATTTGTCAATGTCTTGTCTCCCAGGAAGACAGTGCACAAGGACAAGATGAGGCTAATGTGTATTTTGCATTCTTTTCCTATGACTTCAGAGAATCAGCAGCATTTCATTTCTTTGAAGTAGCTTTTGTTTCTTCAAAATAGCCCCCTTGTGAGCTTGGTTAAGAAAACTTAAATATGCAACCTGGAACGCCTTGTGGCAGTTCGCAAAGCATTACTAGATTGCCTAAAAGTTCCCTTGTATTCTCTGTGACAGGTCTGTGATTCTTACCCGACTGAGCTGTACGTTCCCAGATCGGCCACGGCACACATCATAGTGGGGAGTTCCAAATTCCGGAGCAGACGGCGATTTCCTGCCCTTTCTTACTACTACAGAGATAACCACGTAAGGCCCAGGCTTGCTTTTGTTTTATGCTTTGCTTTTCTTGTTTTATCATTAACAGGCATTTTCTAGTGGCCAACTGCTGTGCGTGTGTTTGAATTCTTCTTAAAGGTATTGCTGTGTGTGGTGTGACACACCACAACTATGCTTGAATGCTTATCTCCTGTAGAAGTTGACTTTCCAGGTTTATTTGACAAAGTGATGGGATAGAGTCAGAAAATACTTCAACTTAATCATCGACGTGTGTGCTGGCCTCTTTTAAGTGGTCGCCTGGAGATCTTTGGCAATGCCTAATTTTTGAAAAGTCCCCCAAATCTCTGGCGCCTTGTTCTTTTGAGTATCCTAAGCACAAGAAATCTTTGTTTTTTGGAGAGTGGGTTTTATTTTTCAATGTTATTTGTGAAAGCTAGAATTAGGTTTATCTGCAAATAACAAAACTAAGTAAGAGTAGCTTAAATAGGAGAGGGCCTTTGCTGTCACATAGAACTCCAAAGATGGGCAGGCCAGGCCTGGTACCCCGGTTCTGCACCTCTCAGCCCTCAGGGGTCCAGGCCCCTTGCACCTGTCTGGCTTGCCATCCCTGGGGTTTGGCCCTCATCACGAGGGGGAAGAGATTCAGTACCAGCCATCACCTCCACAAAGGCTAAAGGTGTGCTCACAGCCTTTTGAGGACTATTTCTGCAGCTGCCACCTGACACTCCTGCTCACATCCATTGGTCAGAGCTGCAGGGCAGGTGAGAAAGCACCGTCTTGTGGGTACCATGTGAACAACTAAAAATCATGGTTCCACTTCTGTGAAGGATAAGAAAACAAAGGGAAGACAAGAATGGTCTTTGCCACCCACTTCAGAAGTTCTTTGACTTTAGCCAGGTAAAAAAGTTTGCTTTTCAAGACAAATAATATAGCTTTGGACTCGAAGCCAAGAGAGGCTGTCAACAGCTGCAGCAGGTGTGTGAGAGTGTGCGTGCGCATGCTTGCACCTGTCGGCAGGGCATAGGGTAGGGTCTGCGTCAGATTCTAAGTGAAGCTTCCAAAAATACTTCAAGCTATTTCACGTTCACCAGAGTAAGCATATAGCCTTCTGTGTTGCCTACTTTAGAGCAAATATTCATTTAGGTGTGTAAGTAAGTTCTGTGAGTTGAAAGGGTATGAATTGTCTCATTTTTAGTTACACTCATTGCTTTGAAATGGGGTCTAACGAAGGCAAGTGTTTTATTAATGTGCTGTATTATTTGACTTCAAATGTATTTCAGCCTATACAGAATTGGAACAGTGGTGAGAGGCAAAGGAATATGTGCATGTCCTTAAAAAAAAAAGGTGGAATGGATAGGGAAGGATTCTGTACTTGAAATTGGGACACCAGCAACATTTACCTTTTCTGTAGCATCCATTGATAAGGAAGGAAAAGAGGAGGGATCTTTGATTCTTTTATTGGTAGGAGGTGGGGATGGGGTGGGTATTTACAAAGTGAACACAGTGCCTGTCCTACTTCTTTTCCTTCTGTTTTAAAATTCGTGAGAAATGTTTTTCGTTGTCATCATCGTTGGCACTGAGTATTATAAAGAGCAAGTGTGTCAATAGATCAGAATAGGATCGAATTGTTAGACTGCAGAGGTCAGCCTGTCGATCTGCTGCCTCAGACCCTTGTCTCTCAGCTTCCTCTCTTCTTTATTTGATCTCCAGGCTTGAAAATGAACTCACACAGCAATCACTTAGAATTTAAAATCATGGATTTCCTGTGTTTAAACTTTTTAAAGCAGACAGTGCTTCAAGGTTCAGCCCTTCTTACAAGGTATCACTAGAGATGTGTTTCCGAGCTAAAGGATCTGCTCTTCCTGGGGAAGTCCTTGATGTGCATGTGTGTGGAAGCCCACTGTCCCACCCCCACCCCCATGCATTAAAATCTACACTGCTGATAGAATAATGATCAGATTTGTATTTCATAACAACACTTGGGTTTTGCTATCCAAGTTAATTATGTAAATACTTCTGATGTGAGTAGGGATTTCTGTAAAGGGAAGTGTTATTATTGGAGATGGATTTCTGTGGTTTAATGGAAGACACAGGAAATATCAAAGCAATGTTTCCCTGCTGTCAGTGCTATCATTGCTCAGCAATCCCTGTGCATAAATCAGGAGCCTTCCATAAAAAGGAAACAGATACAAATTACATAAATTTGCTGATCTTTCCTTCTTCCCTTTTGTGATTTTAGACATTAGTCTTAAGAGTGTATTCATATCCCAACAGAACTTATGCTTTAGAATAAGAATAGACTATTTCTTAGTTAAAACACTGTTCCCCACATACCACGTTTTTACCAAAGGAATAGTTAAGACTTTGATAGTGCAATAACTTGGCTAGTGTTGGGTAGTGGGAATTGATGAGTAGGTTAAAAAGAAGCTTGAAATGCACATCATTTCTTGAACCTGGAGTCCTTTTGGGAGTCCTGTGATACAAATTCCCCTGCTGAGGGTACATCGTTCCACTTGGGTCAGCTTTTCTCATGTATGCTTCCTACTCACATGTTGGTTGGTATTCTCACCCTAAGGTTACGGGGATGGCTGAACACATGGCATCTGACACTTGACAGTTTCTTAGTTCCATATTTTCACTGCCCAGGGGAGGGCACTGCATGCCAGGGTCACACAGGGGCTGCACTCAGGGCAGAGTGAGGACGGAGGCAATTGTGGTAGGCAGGCTTTATAGTTATCAGGAGAGTGAGGTGACCCAAGATGGCCCCTGGTTCCTGCAGGAGGATGTGATAGCTTGTCTGAGTAATTCCATGGGCTGCCAGGGAACCGGAACCCTCTAATCGGGCTGAGCAGAAGCAGGTCTGATCTGTTGGGAGAAGAATCTTTATCCGTGGGAGCAGAATGTGGAGGGGAACTTGCTACTAAGTCATTTAAGGCCCTCCCAATTTTATCAGCTATCAAGGCAGTGCATAACAATTAATTTTTGGCCTTAAAGTGCACATGGGTTATATAGAGCCATCCTGACTCTCCTTGAATATCACACTATTAATAGCTTTGTAGATCACAGTTAGGAATCTTGTGCTCAAAAGCCTGCATATGTTTGTTATTTACAAGCCCTTAGAATTGCTGTATCCCTTGTTCTTATTTAAGTGTTTACTTATTTTTAAGACAGCATTTTTGCTTTAAATTGTTAATAACATGGTCTCCCAAAATCACAGTACAAATCTCTGGGAAGCCATACTCTGGAAGATTTCCAAAGAGGCGATTTTCCTTAAGGAAAATACAAACCTCTTGTCCTCCTTTTATAATATCACTACTGTTTTTTTGAAATTTGCAGTGTGTTAGATACAGTTCTAGGAGTGTTAAATATCTCATCACAGCCTATAGTTTTTGTATTATTTTCCCCATATTATAGATAAGAAAACCAAGGTTCCGAGACAATAGGTAAATGACCCACGATCAAGATCATATAGCAAGTGAGAGCAAATGTTGGAATAAAAAACTTCTTCTTGAATGCTACATCTGAATTCTCTATCATGTTTCCTGACTTATTTCTGCACATGGGTGCTATATTAATTTGGCTAAGAATCCAGAATCATGAAATATTTTACCTGGATTTAATTCCTATTTTCCCCAATTACTAGCTGTGTAATCTTGAGCAAATTGCTTCACCTCTCTGTGCCTTGATTGCTTCATCTATAGCTTAGTAGACCTTACTGTATATGAAAACTGAGAAGATTAAATAAAAATGTGCAAATTTCTTATATTAGTGCCCACCACATAGTAAACACTCAAAAATGTTGGATACTTTAATTATTAGTAGCATTGTAAATTAGAGGCTCTCATGACAGTTCACTATTGAGGAGTTTTATCTCTGCTCTCAGATGACTGACATCAATAAGAAATGCTGCAAGGAAATGGTGATATTCTCTCAACAGTCTGGCTGTTGGGTAGATACAGGTGGACAAAAGCACTTGGAGACTACTTACTGCTGTGTACAAAATTGATAACTGGATGCTAGCAATCACTGAGTCAATGAAGAATTTTATTTGAAGCATATCTGTAGATTAAGAAAATATAACTACAAAGTATTAAGATGTAGTCTGTTTAATACATTGACCACATTTCATAGCATAACTCTGTTCTGACTTAACCCTTCACTGAACACTAGCTGTTCTCAACCTGAAAGTAATTAGCAGTAGGTGTCACTGACTGGAGTTTAGTGAGCTCAGGTGTGGTGTGTGCGTTCTCAGACAAATTCACCCCATTTAGTATGTTCCCTTCCCCATCTAACTCTTCTGATAAATCTGTGAAACTGCCTGGTAGTGGCTGTCCTTCACTCATATTTCTTTCACCCAGATAAAGTGTCAGATAAAGCCAGCTCAGGCTTGTTCTCTCTCGAGAGCCAGAATTCCCTCAGAGCATGGCAGGGTGGCCGACCTGACTCCGAAGATCTGGATGAAGCACTGTGAAAAGGCATGAGTGACAGCATGTTTTCTGTCCATTGGGTGCAGCTGCCTTTTGCTCCCCAACCCACTTTGGTCCCTACCATCCCTTTGCCTTTCTCCTGGACCCCGCTCTAGCTGGCTGTCCTCTCGTCCATGTTCAGACCTTCAGGTTCCTTTTCCCCTCCATGTGGCAATTCAAGAATTAAACAACCCTGGAGCAGTTCTGCTGCCCCTTTGCTTCCCACTTCCCCAGGCATTGCTCTCCTGACTGAATTCTCACCTTGGCTGCAGGTGTGTAGTTCCTTGAACCGCCTCAGTAATCACCCCTGTCTGTGACAGAATAGTACCGGAACCCTCAGACTGCTGCCCAGCTAGGGGTCTAGCTATTCTGCGATCCTCAGTCCTGCAGCAGGTCCTCAGCTGAAGGGTAGTATAGGTAGTGAGAAACACCCCTGCCTTCTCTGATGAGGAGTACCAGAGTTCATCTTTTTCTGGAAAAACTAAACTCTAGTTAATTTTTTCCAGGTTGAGCTTTAGGGAGAGTTAAGTCATGCTTCAATTCGGAGCTAGGGTGCCTTTTCCTGGATAAAGCCATGCAGTGCAGGTGCTTGAGCAGGCTCTGCTATGATGGTTCTCAGGGCAGAGTTCCCCTGGTCCCCTTGCCTGGAGCGAGGGACTTCTCTTCCTTAGTGACCACCGCTGCCTCCATCCCTCTGGCACAAGAACTCACGGTCTCAGGGTAGATTCTTTGAAAAAGTCATTCTGTATTGGTGATTAGAGTTTTATTTAAATGTTAAAATAAAATCCAAATCCATACAAAGTACTTTGCCACAAAAGTGTAAGTTTTGTAGCTGTGAGGTTTTAGTTATACTTGCCTATTCATAACTCAGGGAAGTGCTTATGCTGTTGTATATGAGGGCTGTCTGAAGAAAATCCAGCCGTAAATGCCTCTGGTTTTCATATTACATGGCTGGATACTTTCCAGACAGCCCTTGTATATTGTTTTACAATACCATATATTCTATTAGAATTGCAGGATAGGGACACGGCAGAATAGAACACAGGTGATTTCAAAGAAACCCCTTGCTTTGAACACACTTGGGTCATTCTAGGTACGTGCCTGCTGTCCTTAGGTGCCAAGGCCAACAGCTGCCTGTGCTCTCGTCACAGTGAAAGCGCCCCATTTACAATTAGAATTGGTTTCAGTATTTCTGATGTTTTTAAATGGGCTAGTAAAAAATGACAGAAAGCATTAAAATATAAAAATTTTTACTATAGTCTTGCTATTAGTAGTACCCTATAAATTTTAGAAGAATAGTTACATTTTTCTGTGTATAAGTCTATACACAGAATAGTCTAAATAATTGTTAGACCAAAAATTGGGGGTTGTCTTATATACGACAATAACCAGTTGAAAGGGTTTCTTACTGTTGGGGTAGAAAAGTAGGGGTCATTTTATACATGGGGGCGTCTTATACACGGGAAGATAGGGTATTTACTTTATAGTTCTACCTTCAGCAGGAAAATGAAACAATAATGGTGAAAAGGAAAGTTGGTTATTTAAGTGGCTTTAAATTTGATAATTTGGATCCTATTCAAACATCCTTATACATTCTAATTTCTTACACAGAGAACTTTTCTGCACTTCCTGCCCTTGTATTGTTTTCCTTGACCTGAATTAAGAAGAAACCATGCTCGATTTCCAGAAGACATTAACATAATACTTTTACAAGACTGTGTGGGACACAAGTGAACCAGGGGGCTCCTTGTTGCATAGATAGCCCAGTGGGTCTCGCGTGGGTCCAGCTGCACAGGTGTCTTGATGCTGTTGTGTTGCCATGGCCTCTCCCCTCAGGCCTCCATCTGCCGGAGCAGCCAACCGCTGTCAGGCTTCAGTGCCCGGTGCCTGGAGGATGAGCAGATGCTCCAGGCCATCAGGAAAGCCAATCCAGGAAGCGACTTCATTTATGTTGTGGACACTCGGCCCAAAGTAAGTGTTGCCATTCTGATGCTTGTCTTTGCAGCTCTGAATCAGGACACCTGCTCAGGTTGTTTCATCTGCGAAAGGGCTGTCCCTCTTTGCATGGTCAGCATTTGGCTACCCTGCAAGACTGCTTCCTGGGTGTCCGAAGCTTCTAACTCAGGTACTTTTGGTATTTCCCTCGCTGCAGGCATGGTGCTGGGTACACCATGCATGCATCAAATGCATGTGGTTCGTTTAATTTTGGAGACCACTCTCCTAAATACACCTAATTACGGTTTGTTTCTAAAATGACCTTATCTGCTCGGACAATATGAAATTTACTATGGAGCTTCTGCAGTTTTATTTTTGTGAAGAGTTCAGCTATACTGGGGCTGTCCAGAAAGTATCCAGCCATGTACTATGAAAAATAGAGGCATTTATGGTTGGATTTTTTTCCAGACAGCGCTTGTTCTATTTCAAATTCTGCTTGAAGTGATCTTTATCTATGATTTGGAAAGATTTACAAAATATAATGTTAAGTAATGAAAGTCACAAGATAATGTATACAATTGTGTTTGTATTTTTTAAAAACCCCAAAAACAAAATTACAGGAATGTAAAAATTTTATTAAGATATGAATAAAAAAGATCTGGAAGGATAAACACCAACCTATTAAACTTCTATGGAGAAAGGATTTGGGGAAGTAGAGAACTTTGTATTTGTCTCTTGTTTGAAAATATTATTTTACAATTATGTGTGTATTTGTATTACTATTATAATTTAATAAAACAACTAACAGGAAATAATAGATCTAGTCATCAAGGGGGAGGCCGAGTCCATCTCAGCCATTACATTTTAACTCTAGTTAGCATTAGGTTCAGTGTAATTTCCAATTTTACTCCTTAGGTCCATTTATTTGTAAACCAGTCAACAAATGGAGTCTTCAGAGGGATGTGCCAGTGAATGTGTGGAAACAAACTCATCTACAAGTTCATGAAATATATGGGACAAAATGCGATGACAAAGACAAATGGCCTTTAATCAACATATTTGGCATTGTAACTTCTTGCCAATAATGAAAATATACCTGAAGCTATGATTGATGAGAGAGAGATACACATAGCTCTCTTTCTCCATAGGGGTATGGAAAGGTGTCCAAGATGTAGTTGTTAAGCAACATGAGTGGGAAACAGAAAATATATATTTATAATCCTATTTATATAATAATTATATTCTAAAAGTTACATGTTCTATGCATTGAAAAAAATTTGAGCAGTGGTTTTGTCTGCGGGGTGAGACGAGTATTTTAAGAAACCTTTACTGTATAAACTTTAGTTGGAAAAAATTTTTAATCATAAAACAGATAAGAGCAGAACAACCTTAAATGTTAAAACACAGTTACCATATGACTCAGCAATTCCACTCCCAACTCAAGAGAAATGAAAACATATGTCCACACAGTAATAGCCCAATAGTAGAAACAACCAAATACCCATCATCGGAGAAGGAATTAATAAAATGTGGTATATCCAGTCAATATTATTTGGCTATAAAAAGGAATGGAGTACTGATTAGGCTGACCATATTTCCTTGAGTCAAAAATGGGATGTTGGGATGACAAAAATGGGACAGGATTATGTAATACCCCATATTCATGAAAAAGTAAGACAATAACAAAGTTTTATTACATGAGCATGTTGAGCTAATAATTATACTTCAGTGACAGAACTCATACAAAAATTTAGGTAGACATAGAGCGGGACTGTATTTAACCATGATCATACCACGACTGTTTCTCCAATGAAGTAATCTTACACATCAGATGTCGGTCTTTCAACACCTTATCATAAAACTTCTCACACTCCATGACACAATTTTGTTTTGCAACTAACATAGCCCTCATTGTCTCAACACTTAGTCTATATTTTTAGGCTATAAGAGACCTAGAAAACAACTTAAATCATTGCAAAAGAACATGGAAAGGGGCCCAAATGAATAAGACTAATTTATTGCATATAAAACAAAACACTCATAAATAATACATATATCAATAAAAGACATAAAATATCACATGGACAGTAAAATATCTGTTTGGCATATCACACTGAACACTCTAATGCAGGACTTCAGCGGCAAAGTACAAAAAATCATAAACATATACCAAAAAGAAAAAAGAAAGGAATGAACACCCCATTTGCTATCACAAGTAGGTATATGCTCATGTCCCACTGGAGAGTTCTGCTGTAATAAAAAGTATCGAACAGCATGTTGAACTGAAATAGGAGTCGGAAAAATCTGAATCCCACTGAATGCGGGGCAGAAAGGATCTCTATGGGTGAAATGATGGCAGAAATAACAATAAGTCTTACAGTCACTGCATCCCACACTCCTAACCTGATGGAAGCAAACAACCAGGTGATCCCGTTCAGTAGTTCACATGCATGGAGACTCTCCTGAATCCCACACAATGAGTAGGGCTTAGCAACCCCCACTTGAATTCCCTGCCACTGCAGACAAGGAAGGGGGTGCTGTGTGATCCTCGCTAGCTCAGGAAACCTGGCCCTGACTGGATAAAGTAAATGGAACTTCATCTTCCATCACACTAGTAGTAGAGCCTTAAGATAAATAAACAACCTGCGTTCAGTTTTTTTACAAAAAATTAAAAATGGGACAAAATTGACATTTATATTAAAATGACAGGACAGTCAGGAAACACGAAGAAAATGGTACTGTCCCAATTAAAACAGTATGTATGGTCAGTCTAGTACTGATATATGCTCCAACATGAATGAACCTTGAAAATGTTATTCTTAAGTGCAGGAAGTCAGTTATAGAGGACGCATATTGTATGACTCCATTTATATGACATGCTCAAAATAGACAAATTCATCGAGACCAGAAAGTAGATCGGTGGTTGCTTAGGGCTAGGGGCACAAGAGGAAATGGGGAGTGACAGCTAATGGGGAGAGTGTTCCTTTTTGGGATAACTAAAATGTTCTAAAATAAATTGTGCTGATGATTGCAGAACTCTGTGAACATACCAGCCACCACTGAGTTGTACACAAAATGGATGAATTACATGTCATATGAATTATATGTCAATAAAGCTATTTTTAAAAAGAACGTAAGGATATAAAAATATTAGAACAGGATGGAGGAAATATGACCAACAGCTCAAGTGACTTACAAGTATACAGTGACATTAAGAAATGGGTAATTAGAGACCTTGTCTCTGCTTATGGATGCTGTGGAAACTGATAGGAACTGGGTGATCTCCATTGTGTAGGCACTCAGACCCTGGCAATTTTCACTGCTTCCCTGAGCCTCATTTCATTAAATATTGTGATTCATGGTCTGGATCACTTAATTTGATGTTTTCCTAGTATAAGATCAGTGCCTTGCTCACACCCTTAACCTCAGAAGAGTTCTGTCTGCTTATGATGGAAGTACAGCTACTGGACCGATGTGGGTGGAGCAGTGAGGAGGGAGTTACTCCCGGAAGCCAGATGAGGAGATCAATCATGGAGATCAATGGTAAAACAGATGTTACTGGGAGGCCACATTTTAGCAGATTATGTATAAAGGATTTCCTTATTTTTAGATAAATTCTCAAAGCACAACTTGAGGTCAGACAATTAATTTCATGAACTTGTCCTAGAAAAAGTGCTACCTCCCTCACAGCTGAATATCAGTACAGTCACCTTCGAAGTCCTCCCCTTGGGAAGCTATGCACGGATGCCAGCGCCTAGTCCACACTTCAAAGCAGTTTTGGAACTCTTTCTGTAATGGCCATCAGAGCTGTCGTCATACTCGTATTCTAACAATTAAGTTCATGAACTTGCCACTGGGAGCATATGTTGGCAGCACTGTCCAAACATAACCTTGGCAAGGTTATGACACCGTACCAAGTTGTTTGGACAGTGCTGCCAACGTAAGCACATGATGGCAAGTTCGTGAACTAATTGTTAGATTTTGGGTATGACAGCAGCTCTGATGGCCATTCCAGAAAAAGAGTTCCAAAATTGCTTTGAAGGGTGCGCTGGGCACTGGTGTCGGTGCATAACTTCCCCTTGGGAATACTTCGAAGGTGACCATAGTGATATTCAGCCATGAGGTGTGTAGCACTTTTTCCAGGAAGAATTCACAAAATTAATTCTCTGACCTCATATAAGTACAAGCTCATGCCTGGGAGATTCTCATTTGAAAGATTGCAGCAAATCTCTGACTTTTACTGTTCTCTTTTGATTTGTGCTTTTCTTTATGGCTCATTATGCTTTAACTGCTTCCTTCTAACCTTGACTGCTTTCACTCCTCCTCATCGTTCTGTTTGTGTAAGTCAGAAATGACTTAGTGTTTGCCTGCTTCTTAGAGACATATGCTGAAGATAAGAAAAGAAAAGAAAAGGAAGGAAAGACAGGAGCTTTACTGACTTGGGATGTCCTTCTAGCATGTTTTCCCAGATTTAAATAAACAGATTGCCTGCTAATTTAAGGGTCAGTGATGCAAGTGTGTACTATGTTATGTAAATGTTCTGGGAAATGTGGCAGCTGTTGAGCCGGGCATAGTCCAGATTTAAAATAAATTAATCCAAGGATTTGATTTGAAGTGGTATATTTAGCACTAAGTGTGTTTACTCTCAGCAATAAGAAGCTTGATGCTGATCCATTAAAGAAAATTGATGTCTCATACAAGTCGTGCCCTCTTCTTTTATCTACCCATGTGCACACACACTTCATATGAGTTTTAAATTGTTTGCTTAGAGCTTTCATTCTTTTAAAGATCGTGTCTGTTGATTTTTGTTGCAGAGCGTGTTAGCCTTCCTTGGTGGCCAGGAGACTGAGTTCATGTTTGTTATGGGTGGCGGGCAGAGGCACATGGGGCACTGCCCCTGTTTGCTCACAGTTTTAATTAAAAAGACAAAGGATTGGGAGGTAACCGGAATCATTCTTGTCCTTTGAACAAGGATTACCTGTTGAGGTAACAGCCTCCTGAATTGCTTGTTGATACTGAAATCTTGAGAGGTAAAGGCAGTGACATCCTCAGCATGTATTGAATATTCATTGAAAAAACAACTATACCCTTGAGGTCATATATATACAACTGCCTGGATCTGGTGCATTAAGAAGATATGAAATAGTGTTGATGCCATAGTTGTTGAATTGTAAAATGAGGGTTAGCTCATTTTATCTCAACTGTGTTCATGACTATATCATTAATTTGTTCTGGGACTTTGCTGAACTTATAAAAATGCCAGGTACTTTCTCTTTTAATTCTTATAATAATCTTGCAAATTAGGAGATATTCTTTTCTGCTTATGGATAGGGTCTTAGATTTAGGAAGGTTAAATGATGCACCCAAGGTCACACAGTTCAGGACAGAGCCCAGATTCAAATCCAGGCTTATCTACCACCAAAGCCCATTCCCCTGTTTGACCTTGGTCTGTTTACAAAAATTTCCGGGTGGGGGGCAGGGAGTGCTTGGGTCTGCTGTCAGGCTCAGGAGCGTTACCCGCTCCCAGCACATACTCAGTGAAGCTAGAAACTCGGCTGAAGCACCAAACCACAACCTCATCCCAAATCAGGCCAGGGCCAGAGGGGAAAGAGGGGCTCCGAGCTGCACCCTGATGCACACCAGCACCTTGGGAGGACGTGTGGGGCCATGAGGAGAAGGGGCGAGGTGCAGCAGGCTGCTGCCTCGGCGGCTGCTCGGCCTTTTATCCTTGCCTCCTTCTCCAAACAGCTCTGGTTCCTGCTTCTCATTTCACCTTGTAAGCGATTTTTCAGTTGTATAGATAGGATTTCACGCAGAAGTTTTTTCTTTTTTTTCCCCTCACGAATCAGTAGTTAGGTGGTTTTTACTTCGTGAATAGTGTGAAGGGGGATCTGAGATAATCAGCTATAAAGACTGCGGAGCCCGAAAGAGGAGAATCTCGGATCTCGTTTCCTGGTAAGATGCATCGCATACTTGCTGGTGGCCACCATTGGCCGTGAGCTAGGAACAGGGAGAAAGATGCCAGTCGGACCGTCCGGTTCTCCCTCTCTGTGGCCGGACAAGCGTGGAGGAGCTTCCTGTGGGTCACATGGACACTGAGGAAGGAAGCTGTGCATGAGCCATTTTGCTCTTGTCCCTCCTGAGAGGGCCTGCCCACCGGAGGCTCCCAGCTGCAGGTGCCTTGGGTTATGTGCTGGGAAGGGAAGCTCGGGGGATTGGAGTAGACTCAAGCCAAGGTGGGGCTGCCACGTCAGTGAACTGGGTGCCTCCTACCCCATGAGCCCACATACGTGCCTTAGGAGATTTAGCATTTGGACACCATGCTAGAGAGGACAGTGATGGTCAGTAAGTGTTAACCAGAAAAGCAGTGACAACCACTGGGGAGAGAATTGCAGTCTTGTCCAACGTTATAAAGAAGTAGGACCTCTTCTGTTATCCCTCCTAGACAGAGCCAGATAGAGCCTGGAAGACAAAAGGGAGGAAGTAGCAGAGCTGACCCTTCACCAGTCCAAATAGCCTCTACTGAGGGAAAGAGAATTTGCATCAGACATGGAATTGGAATTTTCAGTTGAATTGAATGGTGACTTCCTATCTGAGTGTACCCTGAAAGCTATTCATTCTGCCTAATATGTTCTTAGGGGATAGGAAAGGAGGGTTTTGACTAGCAAACTTGTAGACAGTGGTTGCAAGAAATAAAATCATCTCCTACTTGCTTGTTGATTTCACAAGTTAAGTTTCTTCATTTCACCAGATACAGATGGAGTGCTAGGAAAGGACCATTGTTTGACACCTTATACTAGGATGTGGTCCCATTGTCCCCCTGCCAAGATCAACTTTTATTCTCATTTCCTCCACACATCAAATCAGGCCCTGTCATTAATCAGGTATAGAATGTACTCTGCTGAAATTTTAGACTCCAAGATAAAGATGGTGAACAGGCTGACCTTTAACTTCCTATCAAGGTGATTGTTGATTTCATGGTTTTGATATGTCTGATTGATTGGTTTAAGATGAGGCAAAGAATCTGATTTTGTTTCTTAACATTCTTGGCCTGTTTACTTCCCAGCTTCATTCCATTACTCAGTCATTTCTTTGGTTGGTCAGCCAGTCAATAAATCTTCATTGAGTGCCCATTCTGTGCCTGGTCAAAGCACAGGGATATGGCTGTACAAAAGGCAGACAAGCTCCCAGGAAAGCTGATGTCCTCTGTCCCATTCCAGTGGACATTTGGTGAATCTCAACTTTTTCAGTTCTACCTACTCAGAATCTTTCTGTTGCTGTCTGCTGCTACAGATGAAGTCTAAACTTCTTAACTGGGCTTGTTTGTAGAGGACCCTAAATATTTGTCTAGCTTCTTCTCTTGATACTGCCCCCATCCGTGAGCCTTCCACTCTGTTCGCACTGGTTGGCTCTCCGATACCCACGTGCTTCTTTGATTTTGTTCCCCCACCTCTTCTCTCCTTCTGTTTTATCTGGAATGCCCTTCCCTTTCTCTCTATCCTTCCAAAATATCACAGTCCTTCTCGAGTTCTCCTTCTTTCATGAAACGTTGCCCCTGGTCCTCTAGGCCACATGGGGTTGTTCCCAGTTAGAGCTCCTGCCACTGTCACTGCCCATTACCACTCGCTCAGCTCCTGTCCAGTCCTGGTGGGTATTGTTTGTTACTCTGTAGTGCTGTGTGCTTTCACTTACACACTGAATGATGGTGGCAGGAACAGTTTAATCATTATTTTGTTCAGCGTCTGACACACAGTAGGTGTTCATGAAGTGTTTGTTGAGAAATGGTGGATTGTTTTTGTTTCATTTATGAGCTTTTCTGCACCCAAAGTTGCTGAGATTATCAAATAGCAGATAGGCCATGGGTTAGAAAACAGAGCATCTTTCCAGTCCCACTTTCCATTTGTCTGTTGCATTCCTTAGGTATAAATTGAAACTGAAACACAGTTGTCTCTATTGTTTTATCTATTTGAGAATTTTTAGGAGCTGCATAGCTTTTCCTTGAGTTGTGAAATGGAGTTCTTAGCCAAAGGGACAGGGGATCAAATTAGACTTCCTAATAGTGTTTTGTTTACATAAGGGACACCATCACTTCTTGAATTTTTATTAATTATAAAAACTGTATTTCCTGCTTTTAGGGTTCAGATTTTGCCACATTGTCCTGAAAGGTTCTGTGAACTATCTGGAAACCCTGAGAAAGTACCTTTTGGATGGTAGGTTAAATAGTGCCACCTTCTGTTCGTGATGAGAAGTACCATTGCCTTTCAAGAGGCCATCTTGTATTGCTTCCTTGTTTTTAAAGACTTCCAACAAATTTTCCCAGCCCATAGGTAATCAGCCGTTTAAAAATGTGAACAGAGTCATAATTATAGATTAAAATAATAATAATAATATTAGGATTTTGGGTATTATTCATTGAATTGTTTAAAAATCTCTGTGGTTTGTGGTTAGTGGACTTAACTTGAATTATTTCAGATGGAGGATAAACCCAAGATTTGTGTAGCAGAAGGATACTTGCAAGTATCCTAGTAAAAAGCTTGTTGTAAATGATAAGCCAACAGCTTTGGGACATCATTATACAAATCAATGATATTTTATAATAGTGAGTTTCTTAATATAATGTCTAAAGGAAATCGTAGAAGAAATTTCCCCTTAAGAAACTAAAAAATTTAAAAGCATGAATGTAAGTTGTCTTAAACATAACATTATTTTACTATTTTTTTCTTGATGAAGACCAAACCCATTAGTCTCACAGCATGCCTAGGAGACAGGTGACAATCTTTTGTAAACTGGAAACAGTATCCTGAGGGGCTGATGTGCCCCAGATCTAAATCATGAAGCAGGAATATTATGAAAATGTGACCTCTCTGCCAGCCTGAGCCCCACATGGCAATAACTTCCCTCTGGTGTTTTATTTTTCACTTTTAACATGTTTTATTGCTGTTTTTAAATCACAAACATCATTTATCTTCTTTGTAATAAGAAATGTAGGAGTATCTAAAATAGTATTGATAGTGTCCCCTGCCACTTGTCACCTATATCTTTCTGCTGTAACTACTGCCAACTTCATATAGTCTTCCATACATTGTTATTCTGCTTAACCAAATGTGCATAAAGATAAACATACGCGGGCTGTCTGGAAAAAAAATCCAACCATAAATGCCTCTATTTCTTATATTGTATGGCTGGATACTTTCTGTACAGCATACCACTATTAGTAGCCCAGGGCATGAATATACCATAATTTATCTAGTCATAGCCCTATTGAAATATTCATAGGTTTTCAGATTTTTTAACTGTTATTAAAAAAAGTAGTGTTGCAATAAACAACATTCTTGGACATCTGTCTTTAGGTGTTGGTACTTTCAATTTTGTCAGATTCTCATAAGTAGGAGATCTGGGTCAAAGAATTATATGTTTTTAACTTGATTAAGCTTTTTAAACTTAGCTTTTCTGGTATTTATTAATGTCCTCCCACTACTGCATGATGGTCCTAAAACACTAACGTCTTTTCTGGTGGTGAGTCCTTGGTATTAGTTCTGGGAGAGCCCCCTGCTTTTTGTGGGCTGAGGACGAGAACAGCCAGCCAGTGAATCCTGCTTTCTAGGGTGTGATTACCCACTTAGCCAAACAGCAAGAACAGAGTATTAGCAATAACGTATCAAGTCTAGAAATCTAAGGCAGGACTTGTCCCCTTCTTGATTTTACTTTCACAGGACAAGGGCAGAAGTCTGCATTTGATAAATTCCTTCGAAGTCCATTATCATTGAACCCCGTTTGCACTAGGATACTGCCACTTCTCACATACAAAATGATGGTAGAGAAAATGATCAAAAAGCCCTCTGAATAGGTCTCTAGATTTAAATAAGGTGGCCGGAGGACATGCCTTGGAGACTTAGCATCTGTGTGCCCTCTTTTCATTGTACTTAATGGTTCCTGCTCAAGGTTTAATTGGATGTGTGAGGGTTTCTTGTAGGCAGATTAGAAGGATGCAACTATTCCTGTTTAATGACTTGCTTAATTACAATATAATGCTGGAAGATATCATAATTTGACTTACAGAGCTTTCTGTTGACAGCTGTGTCTGCTGATATTCTGCCAACCTACACGTCGTAAAGTTTGGTATTAAATCCTGGCATCTTGTGTCTGTCACAGAATTCTATATTCACTTTGGCATCTGGGACAGGGTTTATCCACAGAATGCTTCTTCCTGGCTCAGAAAATGCTTCCCATGTCAACAAAAGTCTGAAACTACATGGTTCAGTGCAGTGTACCAGTGATTTAAAACATGTTCTGTTTCTGCACATCATTTTGAATGTTTTTTATGGATGCCCATGACATGTTTTGGTTGTTTTGTGTCTTGAATATAATCCGTGACTGTTCTGTTTTGCTGACCACTGCAGCTCAATGCCATGGCTAATCGTGCTGCGGGGAAAGGCTACGAGAATGAAGACAATTATTCCAACATCAAGTTTCAGTTTATTGGCATAGAGAACATCCATGTCATGAGGAACAGTCTGCAAAAAATGCTAGAAGGTGAACCGTTGCCTTATGCATGCAATTTTTAAAACACAGTGAAATGTTTTAATGCCAAAATGGAATAAGAGTCTTGATTTTAAAAGTGTGCTTTTACAGTGATGCTGTTTATATCGGTGGGATAAGTTGGGAAGTGTATCATGTTGCAATGACTCTTTAAACATTTAACAGCCTTTCTTTTATTTTTTCTGTGTCCTTATGAAGTGGTTTCGTCACTTGGTTAGCAGTTAGGCACTCTCCAGTGGTCATTAACATCTGAGATAAAAGTGCTCAGGGATGTTTTCTCTTTCTCCCTCATAAAGTTAGTTTGATCCACATTCAAGATCATTTGGAAATAAAGCAGTCCTACAGTTAAAGCAGCAGCCCCACTGTTCTTGGGTGAGATGAGGTTCACAAACTGAGTCCGAGTGGCTGAATGGCCATACAAGGAAGGAGGATATTGTGGGTCCTGATCCTCATTTCTAAACAGCAGTAACCATGGCGATGTGCCCAGCATAAACCACCCCGTGTGCCCCATCACACACACTGACATACTCACAGGAAAGGAAATTACAAAGATGGCTTATGTAACATAAAAGAATCATTCACGTGGGCAAACCAGCCGTAAGCTGATTAGCAGAAATTCTGCATTTCAAGCAAAACCAGCTTCCTATTTCTGCCTATGCTCCTTGTGATTTTAAAGGCCCAACGAGGAGTCTGTTACCATGGTCCACTGCTTCTGGCTCTAGTGCCAATCACAGAGGAAGCGGAAGATTTGTGCCTAGAGAACCTGGAGAGGCTGTAAATGCTGCACTTGCACTTGGGGGGATAGCCCTGGAGAGATGGAACTGAGTGCTGTGGAAGTGCTGTCTGGGTCGGAAATGTGGGGTCTGGAATGAAGAGGGACAGACAAAGTGCTGAGCGGCTTTGTCCAAGATACACATTTGCTCTCAGTGCCTTAGGCAGTTCTCTGCTTAATCAGAATCACAGGGTGTCATGAGAGCCTGACAGGGTGGCTGGAGAGACTTGAATGTCACAGACAGGCCTAATTTCCATCGTTTTTCCTGGATGTCTTGGAACATCTCAGTCATTGTTAAACTTTGAGCCCATCAGTCACCTTTGGGGCTCTGCTACCACTGTAAATGAGAGAATTGGACTAATGACTCTTCCACCCGTGACAGCCTGTGAATCTACAATTTTATGCCCTTGGTTGCAAACACTCTAACACTGAGCATTTGAAAGGTTAGAAGAAATCTCTTCCTGCATCTGAAAAAGTCATGGCCCCAGAGGCATCTCCATCATACTTCCACGGGAAATTTGCCACATCTCAGGTGATAGTGACAGTACCTGGGCATGATGGTTTGAGCTTCTTTTTATTTTTCTTTAATTTTATTTTTATTGTTAGACTTATTGGGGTGACATTGCTTAGCAGGAATTACATAGGTTGCAGGTGTACAGTTCTACAGTGCATCATCTATCTCCTGCATTGTATGTTCACCACACAGTATGAGTTGTCTTTCCATCACCATATATCTGGTTTGAGCTTCTTAAACCTCTGGAGATTGTCATGGGCCATTTGCTTTTTAGGAGTCCAAAAATTGGGCTTGCTTGGTATTGTTATTGAAAGAACAGTCTAACATTAGTATGAAGAGTGTTCACCATAATCAGAATCATTAAAAGAAATGTAGATTACTATGCTTTATATTTTTCATTTAGTAATTTCATAATCTGACTTTTGAGAACATACATTTTCTTTTATGCAGAGTGTAGCTTCTAAGAGTGCTTACTACATGTCACTTTGACGTTAGTTTTTAAATTAGCATTTATTTGATTTCTTGTTAGGAACCATTTCTCTTGTCCTTATACCTGTGGTCTGACTCGCTGTTTCTGAAGGACATGCTCAAAGTTCCAGAGGGCGGTCTCTTCTCTGTTTCATAAGGGATCACGGTACCTCTGCATCCCTCTCCCAGGTCTGTGTCAGCGCAGTAAGCAAGGACAGCTTTCTGGATGCCTTTCAGGGGACTTGACCGATGTTTGACTATTTGTTTTGACCAAGTAAATCATAAACCACTGTCGAGCGTCAGCTGATGACGTGATGCAATCGGACCCACCTTCTGAGGCTTTTCCTCCTCTGAACAGCTGTCCTTGGCATCAGAGGTTTGACGAATAGTGTATTTCATCCATGATCATTTTTTTGAATTGTTTTTTGTTTTTATAACCAATGTTATTATCATAATAGATTCTGAGTAGCAGAGGAGAATAAATGTTAGCATTCTGGCTACAAATAGTTGTCTGTGAGAAAAAGCTGCAGGATATTTCATCAGAAGCTGCAGTCTAGGACCAAGGTCAGATCCTGTGTAGGTCCTTTATTATAGAGATGGTTTAATTTTGTTTGATTCAGAATAAATTTTGTAGAATGCATGCCTCCCAATGAGAAAATGATTCCTTTCAGTTATATAGTAATTTTATAATTTGTCAAGGGCTTTCCACAGTACTTTCCTTTTTGGTCATATAGATAATTGGTTTTTCTGTTAAATGAGAACAGGATGCCCTGTATTTTTTTTTTAATTGAAACAGTCAGTAGAAAAGCCTGGAATATAGGCTCTCTCCAATGACAAATTGTTATTGTCAGATGTGGAGATAAAAATTTCCTAGAGCATCCCAGTGAGAGGAAGGAAGATAGAGAGGTCTGTACAGAATTACTTTCACATCTAGGCTTGTTGAGGTTGTGCCTCTTTGTAAATGTCTGTTTTCAAGGCAGGTAGGTGTTCATGGGAAACCTGCAATGGCAGTGACATCTTCCTCCTTTCTCAGTCAACACGCTTCATCTTTCTCCCCACCACAAGTTTTGTGCCTGGATTCTACGTGGTCATTAGATTAGTATTGTTGGCCAGTGTATTGCAGATGACCACTTAGTCTTTGATTTATTCATTTAACTAAAAATTGAGCAACTGCTATGTGCTGGGAGCTCCCTCGGTATTGTCACTTAAATGGTTGTATTTGATTTTCACCTCAATAGAGTGCAGTACATGGTATGATCGGCTCTTTTTAGGTAAAGAAACTGAGTCTCAGCAAGGTGGCAGCTCACTTTAAGATAATTTTAAAAGATGAAGCAGTCGAAACAAATGAACACATAGAAAAACATTTAAACTTGCTCTGGTAATTAAAGAAATGGAAGTTAAAACCTCAAGGTACCATTTTTCACTTAATTTTTAGAAAGTAAAATATTCGATACTGAAAAGAATGTGATAAAACTGGTACTTTAAATATTTCTGGTGTCAATTAATTTGGCTGAGAGGGACAGAACACATTGCTTCTCCTTAGGGACTAATGCAAAATATACATGCCTATTTTTAGAATAGCGTTTTATTTATAATAATAGAATTTTGAAGCCATAGTACTGTTCAACAATAGTAGACTGATTAAATAATTTTGCTCTGTCTCTTGATAGAAAATATTACATCCATTAAAATAATAAACATGAAGAATATATGTGCATATTATAACAGGAGAGAATGTGTATAAATGTAAGTGAAAAATTCAGGTTGTAAATTGTACAAATAATTTGACTTGCCATATGATAAATCATATTTGTGAAGGAAGACTAGGAGAGAAGGCCTAGGAAAATAATTGGATGAGCATGGAAGGATGACTGGGCCCAGCAGGTGCGATTTAAAAGATTGAAATTTTTAGCAGACCCCCAAACTGTAACCACTGTTGTCATAGCCCCTAGAATTGTGGGCACTGGCCGTGGAGAAAGTTTTGCGCAAAATCAGGTGGCCCCAGGATGGTTTCTGACCTGCACCTCCGGGTAAAGGTGCTGAGGCCCGATCACTCAGAGCCTTCGCCGGGTGTGGGAAGGAGGGTCGAAGGCGGAGGAGCATCGCATTAGTCGTGGGAGGTGCGACCAGTGGGCGTTACCCCCCGACCCCCCGCGGTGGTCTCCCTGCCAAGATGTCGTGGGTGCACCGAGGTCAAGAAGGGGCACAGTTCCTCCCACACACGACCCCCGGTGTCCGTGCACTCTCTCTCTTTCTCGGCTCAGAGTTAGTTAAGGCTGTGGCTGCCCCCTCAGATGTCCTTGCTGTTTGACACTCTTGTCCTCCTCCCCTGTCTTTGTGATATGATGGCTAATTCAACCTTGAAGAAATGGAGTTCAACCCATTATAGACATTTCATATTTAACTTCTTTTCTTTGAAAGTATTTCCTACGACATTACCTACAAGTCTGTGTTTTTAAAATTCTCCGTATTCTGACTTTTCACCATTGCTTATTTCCTCAGATTTTTTACCTCTTAGATGAGACAGCCAATAAGACCTGGCTGAAAATCTGGTCATTACCTTAAAAATTTAGCAACATGGCATGGGTTTCCATATAGAAAACCCACTTTTCCATTAAAATGGAACTACATAGCTTCACACAGCCACGGTTATAAGGCTTTTTAATGAGTGCTCAGCTAGACCAATAGGTCTGTCCTTTCAGGCTTCACTGGTTACCACTTCATGGTCGTCGGAGGAGAGAAACGGGTGAAGAACGTGCACTTTGCTGTCTGGGGTGTTATAAGAGGATGTAGATGTGGCTGATAGAGTGCTGGATGGTATCAGCTAATCTGGGCAATATCCTCAGCCCTAAGGCACAGAGGAAAGAGCATGACTCTTTGGGTGTTACGTACTGTGGACCGGATTCCAGCCCAGTTACTTACCAGCTGTGTAAATGACAGTAAATCTAGTTAAGCCACACGTTCCAGTCTGAAAATTGGTAGTCAGTAATTCCCTGTATGGAACGTAGTGTAAGCAGAGCACCAGGCACAATACCTGCTTACAGTAAGGACATAATGAGCAACACTGCCATAGTTATCTCGAACATTCACCTCATCAAACAGTTATTAAGACTATATGCTAAGCATTGGAGGGAAAAGTACTTCATTTATTAATATAAAATGAAGTAACTGGTTTTTGATATAGAGCAGCAATCAAAGCAGGAAGAGAAGATGATGCTTGCTAATTAGGGATGTCCCTGAGGGCTCTGCCTGGGTCGGCGGGACTGCTGAATGTTTTAACTGGGTGTCAGAGCTGCAGAATTCTTTTCTGGGTGAAAGTATCAAAGGAGAAGACAAGAGAAAATAAAGTGACTTAGTGAGACCACAGTGGCTCTATTTTATCCTAATTATGCTTTATTTTCACATTCACTGAAACAGTTCAGAAATTAAAAATTTTTACCTACGGAATTACTGTCTTTCGTTGGTCATGATGGCTAGTTTTGGATAACGAGGACATTTGGATAACGAGTGTCTGTGGAAGAAGGTGTCTCCCCTGCAACTAAAGATAGATGTGACTGATTTTAGTGGCCGGGTGAGCCATTCTTCCCTCCGGCTGTAGTCGGGATTTAACAATTCAGCATTTGCTTGCCCGTGACAGCACGGTCTAAGACGCGATGAGCGTGGAGTGTTGGTCCTGGTGGCTTTCTCACTGACGCGTTGAGCATGGGATGAGTCCCCACCTGCTATGCTCCCTGCTGCACTGGCTGCTGCTTTTGTCACTTCAGTTAGTCACTGCCAAGGTCTCAGCCTCGCATGATTCCTGGGCCTCCTTTCCAATGACTGCTTCTAATATTTCACATCCACCTGCCTCCCCAGCCTTTTAGCACTTCCCCCAGTCTAGATTTCTTGGTGTCCCTTTGCTTTTAAGTTTCCCTTTCAGACTTTATCATTTTTTAAGCCCCACCTTCAATTCAGTTCCTGTTCATCCTGGCTCAGTTTGTATAGTGACTTAGTTATTCTCTATTTGTGAAAATAATATACAAATTAGAATTAAAGGAACTAGATTCCTATCACAATGTACTTGCTGTGCCATCAGGGTCTGGGCCAATTCCTCTTCTGTAAGTTGAGATAATCATATCTACTGTATGCGTAGATGGAAGGTGGTATTGATTCATTGGGAGAAAACCATGTAATAGGAATGGGCATATATACTTTTTAATTTATTTGTTGCAGAAATGCATCTTTAGACTCAAAACGTATATGCAAAGCTAATAAATGCTAATATGTCATTCTTTCATTAACCTGCTGCTTGATTTTTCTTAAGTCAATGATAATTAGTATTACTGGAACACGTGTGTGTATACATGCGTTCACACACATTTATTACTCAGTGGACACACACTCATGCACATAGTGTGTACTATTTATGCTACTAAATCAAGCAATGCTAATACAGGTTACAGAATTTAGGCTTACTTGCACCTCACCGTTTTATATTATCAGCAAATTCTTTAAAAGAAAACAAGGCTATACAAAAGTGGCTTTCATGGCCTTATTTTATAGATTCCAGAAAATAGCATCACAGACAAAGCTGGGATTGTTTTAAAGAATAATCCTTAACCTTGTTAGTGTCCTGTAGAGAAGCTGAAATATACCTTTCCAGCTAATGGAAAGTTCTAAAAAGGGCCCGTGTAGGGAGCAGAGCACCACCAACATTAATACATTGACTACAACTCCCCACAGGGCTCAGGAGTTCCTTTTGTGTCACCACAGTAGGCTCTCAGTGAGAGGGAGACTGCAAAGCAGGCTTAACCAATCAGTTCTGGTTTTCAGGCCATAATTAAGTCCTCTTTGAGTGGTTTCAACTGCTAGGATGTTCAGTGAAGGGAAAGAGTATTACCATTCTGCCAGTTCTCTGAAGACCATTTCATTGGGCTTCACTCTAAAATGTGAACGGGACAAGTCATATGAGGGCTGTCCAGAAAGCAGCCAACCATGTGTGATGAAAAATAGGGGCATTTATGGCTGGATTTTTTCCAAACAGCCCTCGTACATCAACAGAACTCAGGTATGGGTCAAGAGCGGTCATTAAGGAAGGGCCATGTACATCTCAACTTTCAATCTTAGGAGGCAAAGAAGACCTGTCCCCAGTGGAGACAGTTTTTGTCCTCACTGATACCCACTCCCCAGCTGTATAGGAAGAAGTGAGATTGGTGCAGGAAATATCTAAGGAAGATCATCTGAGGCTTATTTTCTTCCAAGAAAATGTTCTATTTCCTCGGGATCCATAATGATACATCTTTTTATGTATGTGTAGTTTATATATGTTTTTGGGATAAGTTGAAGTTATGTACAACAAATATTATTAGACCTGGGCATTAAACTCCTGGTTAGTAAGTACAGCACTCTGTAATCAGTGCATATGCCTCTGATGTCAGCTGAAATGAACTTCGTTCTGCAAAATGGTTTGTAAATATTGGTTCGGGTTTGGCAACAAGAAGTGAACAAATCAGTATTTCTGCCTTATCCTGAGTTTAGTCAAACAAACCAACTGGTTTATAGTTAAAATCCCAGGCACTAATTGTTCCAATCTCAAGTGTACCCCCATCTGTCCCTGTGTGTTCATCATCTCTAGAGCTGTTTGCTTTTAACACTGCACTCGACATTTGCAGGGAGGCAGGGGGCTCTCAGTGGTTACCTTGTGGCAAAACCTGGTGAGGTCATTTTGCATAACGCCTATAGTTTCAATGTTCCTGAACACCAAAATGTTAGACAAGGAGCCATTCTCAGTGTGGGAAGAAAGGAGCTGGCCTGGCAGGCGATGCCGCAGCCTGTTCCTTGCTGTGTGAGCACTAGAACATTCTCTCTGGCAGGACATTTTAGGGCCCTGTTCTGTGAGCCATCATTCCTCTCTTGCTTTTGGCAGAGGCGGGCCCCAGGTTAGCTGGAGGGCCTGGTGTCTTTATTTTTAACTTGCTGTCATTTCCATGCCTCATGGGGAGAGAAGGTGAAAAGGATCATTTGTTCTTGGGCTGAGCTTCAGAGGTTGGATGCCAAGATATCCCTCGGGCCCCACTGGACTTTCTGAAATAAAGGAGAATGCCAGTGTGCCCTAAGCCCTACCATAACAACTGGCAAGTTTAGCCTGTTTAGTGAAAAAGACCGTTTGCAAGAGAACATTCTCTGTGGAGGACTGAAAGGAACCAGCGGAGCCCTGAGATCCTACGTGGTGGAATGTGCATACTTGAGGATTAAGTTGAACACTTTGGGTCATGGCCTGGGGTTGGACTGAAAGACCAAACAGCAGGCACCTGGGGAGTGTCGAGATCTCACAGAAGGTGCTGGAATTTCACATGCTCCTCTTTGGGAGGACAGATCTCCATGGGCTGGGCTGGGAAAGCAGAGGTTGCACCATTTTAATGGGGGGTGTGGGGCTGGCATTTTGCCTTTGCGTCAGAATCAGAGGTCTGTATTCAGACTGAGTGAGCTAAGGGGCTGATCTGCCAAGGTGTGTACGTCCTGGCTCGAGTGTTTTCTCGCAATCGGCTTGGCTTTGACATCATCCCTTCCACATGTATTCCCCCAGGAACTGTGTGGCCTGCCTTAGCACGCTCCTCGGTCCAAGAAACCGCAGTCCTTTCCCACCGCCCCTTCCTGAGTGCCCCTTTGCCACCTTATAAAAACAAGCACTCCTCCCCCACACCCTCCATCTTACTATGATGTGTTTTCCCATGAGAGGGTACATCGTTTTATCAGCTATTGTAGGGGTTCGCGTGCCAAAATGCCCGAAGACGTCTACTGAGGTTACTCTTCCTTCAGCTCTCTACATCAGCGTGTTGTCCCATAGAAGTAACAGTCACACGTGTAGACATTTGTAATTTTAAACTTCCTAGTAGCCACGTTAAAAAGAAATGGGTGAATTCATTTTAATAATACATTGTATTGTATTTAACTTACACATCCAAAATATTTTCATTTCAATGTGTAGTCAGTATTTAAAAAACTATTAGTGAGACATTTTACATTCTGTTTTTTTTCACATCAAGCCTTTGAAATTAGGGCTACCCTTTACACTCACAACACGTCTCAGTTCAGACTGGACACACGGCAGGTGCTCAGTAAGCCACATACGATGAGTCGCACCTTTACTTGACGGTGCAGTCCTAAGTGATAAAATGCATAACCTGGATGCTGATAGTATGCAGGAGCCAAGCATTGAGATTGGTCCACTGGTGAGTTTTGACAAATAATGTAACTGAGATGGAGTGGGTGTTGCTTAAGAGCATGAACTTGGGAGCTGGATAATCAATCCCAGCCTCACCACCAACCAGGGGGTGACCTTGGACAAGTAACTTCACTTCTGTTTGCATTTCATTTCTACTTTTATACATTATAGTACCTTCTTCATGTGATTGTTGGGAAGATTAAAAAACTATTATATATAAGCCCTTAGGAGAGTGTCTGGCATCTGCTAAGCACTCTTGAAGTTTTGCTGCTATTATTATTTCTAGTTAAGCCCACCAAGGTGGCTATGGTGGCGGCAAAAATTCTAGGCTTGTTTGTTGGATGACGTGTGCTCTCCTGTCATTGATTACTTTGTGTTTTACCCTCTCTGCTTTCACAGGTTTGAGTGGGTTTGATACTTCCTCCCTCTCAGGACACCATGCTGGATGAACAAATAATAACATGTGCATTAATTATAGCTCCCCTTACTGAATCTTCTATCTACCAGTACAATTTTTATGTATTACGTCATTTCATCCTTCAATAGCTATTTTAAGGGAGGTGTTTTAGCCCCACTTTATAATGGAGGAAATCAAGGCTCAGTAACTGGCCCCAGGTGCATTGTTGGGCAGGGGCAGAGCCGGAATTTGAATGCTGGGGCATCTGACTCTGAAGCTCATGCCCTTGAACGTACCACATGCTATTGCCCACGTACATGCCATGATTATTACTAAGATGTATGGATTAGTTCACATAAAACTACAAATCTAAGTGAAACATGGAGGCCTTCCTGTTTCCCCAAGATGGCTGATTAAGCTAACATGAAATGCCTGCCCTCTGATAGAAACGCCTAGAAGTGCCCGGTAAATATGGCAAAAGGTTACCTAAATGAATAATAGAACTTACAGGAAGGAAGAACTAGCCACCACAGAACGGAAACTACAGTGAGATAGCATTTTACATTCACTAGGGAGGCTGTAACCAAAACCACCGATAGCAAGTCCTGGTGAGAAGTGGAGACGTCAGAACCCTCAGATATGCTGGTGGGAAGGGAACCCGCGCAGCTGCCGTAGGAGTGGCTGAGGCCGGGGTTACCACGGGCACTCCAACGCCTGGGTAGCCAGGGAAGTGAACCGTGTGTCCGCACGGAACTCTGTACCCGGGTGTTCGTGGAAGCAGCGTTCGTTACGGCCAAGACGTGGAGAGAACCCGTGTCCATCACCTGATGGACGGATGACAAAATGTGGTGTCCCTCTACAATGACATATTTGACCCCAGAAAGGATGAAGTACTGATATGTGCTACAACTCGTCTGTCTGTACATCTTGGGAACACACTAAGGGAAGACGCCGTCACAGCGGACCACATACTGAATGATACCAAGTGTCTGGAATTGGCGGATCGATAGCGAAAGAAAGTAGAAGGGTTGCCTAGGGCTGGGGGAGGGGAACTGGGGGTGGCTGCTCATGGGTAGGGGTTCCTTTTTGGGGTGATGAAACAAGTTCTGGAATTGATTGTGGTGATCACGGATGCATAACTGGATCTAAAAACCACTGAGCTGTACACTTTGAGTGAATTGTATTGTAAGTAAATTATATCATTAAGAAAGCTGTTAAAAAGAGGAAATCCTGAGGTGCCAGAAGTGAAGACTGTTAAGAGCTTGAGGCGTTTCCATGGTGAAGGGTTGGGGAGGGGACAGGGGTGGAGGGCCTTCGCCTCTGGAGGCTGAGGGCTTCAGATCTTGTTTAACTTTGATTTTTTTATTTTCCAATCAATGGTGCATTTGCAGAAAGTTTTACAACAAACCAAATAGTGCTGTTTATAACAACAAAACCGCCATCCGCTGCTTCAGCACTTCTTACCTTCACCTTGACCGCCGTATTTCTAACGTCCCCGGAGTTCACGGCTGTTGCTTGCGTTTTCCGCTTTGCGTGGCTCCGTAGACGTCCCCCCACCGGAGAGGCGCGAAGGCCTCCCCACACGGCCCTCTCCTCGGCTCACCACACGCTTCCCGCCGCCATCCGCCTCCCCCCCCCCCCCCCCCCCCCCCCCCCCCCCCCCCCCCCCCCCCCCCCCCCCCCCCCCCCCCCCCCCCCCCCCCCCCCGAGAGTTCAGTCACAGTTTCCATTAGCTCCTTACTCAGTGCGTGCATTATTATTATTATTGTGTGATATTATTCATAGCTGAGGCCTTTTGTATACTCTGGTTACATTTCCTTTCTGGTCTTCCCTGAAGTTAATAATGGTCTCATAATTTTGTCCGGCTCAGTTCTCTCAGAACCCCTGTCAGCCAGTGGTTGATCAGGGAGGCAGGATGACTGGTTAGGAAAAAGGTTTGTGGGAGGAGACACGGGGGGAGCAAGGGTGGGAGGAGGGTGATGGGGGGTGAGAAGAAAGTCACTGAGGACAGGCTGAGCCCCGGCGGGCGGGCGCGGCGGAGAGGCCGGCTGTCTCCCCGCATTGCGCGGCCCGAGGCCCAGTTCTGCAGCTGCGCAGTAGGTGGCTGGCCCTGCGCTTCCCGCTCAGGGCGAGGGTTTGGAAGGGACTTTGGGATCCATATTCATAATAATATGGTTTTCTTATGTAGGGGCTCTGCTGGGAATCTCGGTGTTAGGTCCGTCATCACTGCTGACATCTGTGACTCAGAGTTTAACGACTTGTTCTTTTTTGTGTGGCTTTTATGTTGCCGGGAGTGCCAGTAAACCCTCTTGTTACCTGTTGTGGGGAAGGACATCCGGTAGATTGAACGTGGTTGTGAAGGCTTGCTCTGTATTCCAGGTGCGCGGTGCTTTGGAAGCGCTAAAGTTGAACCTGGGAATTCAGAGTTGGAAGGGTACCTAGATATAATTTAGAACACCTTCCATGTTTTAAACATGGAGGCATTGGGGCTGAGCGTTGCAATGACTTGTGTAAGACTGTGCAGCTAATGACAGAGCTGGGACTAGGAAACAGGGTTCCTCACTCCCTGCGTGTGTCACTGCGTCAGAGTACAATAAAATATACTTAAACAAAATCTATGGAACATTATTTAGTTTTCCCTGGCTGATTTATAGGATTCCTCAAAAGGGCTTTATAGGTATAAAACTCATGAATACGTATTTGGAACATATTTATGGTATGCAGTCACAACACTAGCTCTTAAAGCTTTTGCATACTGTATGTTAAGTAAAAGATAAGCTCCAGAGATGAGATTGTGTCGCTGTTAAAGGTGGCTGTTACACAGCCACCTTTGTTGTGTAAATTTAGGCATCACTGGGATCCAGGGTTTTCTTCATTTTTCAGTCCAAGGGAAAACCCCTAACTTGATTCTCTGGAAGCAGTTCAGAAGGGTAGGGTCTCATTTTTATGTTCACATGCCTTACTGCCATTGGGGAGTTGTTGTTGTCAAAGAGTTCGATCGTTTCCATTGAAAACTTCTAGAGTCGTTCTATTTTGTGTTTTTATGGTCCTAAACTGAAGCGGTCGAATGATAGAGCATTCTAATTGGGAAAGTGCTGGAGTCAATTATATGATTTTCCCCCTCCCATAAACTCTTAACTCAGGCTCTTCAGCGGCCCATTTTGAATACTGGAAGGGTGAATAAATCTTCTCAGCTGGACCTTTACTATGGTAACACTCAATGATTTTCATTCATATTGGTGTTTAAGCTTTACTTCTACACAGATGCAGCAACCTTCATGACCAAAAGAGGTAGAAACGCCTTACTTCAAATGTTTTGATAGAATCAAGTTTAGTGAGCTTGGGCATTTTACCTTGTCAGAAAATACTACAATGAAAGAATCATTAGTGAAGTACCTGCACATATGATCACATGTAAAATAAGAGATTGCCTTTATTTCACTTTTTTAATAACATGATTTATCTTGCAGTGTGTGAACTTAAATCTCCCTCCATGAGTGACTTTTTGTGGGGACTGGAGAACTCAGGCTGGTTAAGGCACATTAAGGCCATCATGGATGCAGGAATCTTCATTGCAAAGGTATGCAGTTGCAGAGAAAATAACGGAAGTAGCAGATCATCTAGCACACTGACTTCAGAGTAGAGATCCTACCTCCTCACCATCAGCTGCCCTGTGCTAGGCACTGATGGGGGAGCTGCCCTGCAGCCCTCCACCAAGTTTGTCCTCTGAAGATAGGATTTTGCAAGAGAGAAGACAGTGCTCTTCTGGATAGCATGTCATCAGCACAGCAGTCAAGTGGTAAAATGTTTTCAGAGTATTCTCTCCAGTTAGGTGTGGTCCTAGACAAAGGAAAGCATTTTCTGTAGGAGACAACACCCAAATGTGAGTCACTACGGAGTGATGGAGGCCTGAGGATTCCACCTTAGCAAAAAGTACACCTTTTTAATGTTGGCGAAAGCACAAGTCATGTTCTTGAACCTGGCCAGGAGACTCCATTCTGCCATAGGAAGAATCTTGCTTCAATGTTCATACAGGCTATATTTTTTTTTTTTTTGGATGCATTGACTATTTTGTTACAATGTTTTTGTTTTTAGTTTTTTAGTTTTTTTTTTTTTTTTAATAAATTTCTCTTAGATTTATACCTAAAGACAACCATGTGTTTTCTGAAGACATGGTATGTTCCCCTTTATTAGATAATCCATTTATTCAACAGATACTTATTTAGTGCCAGGCACTTTTCTATATGCTAAGTAAGGATTCAGTGCTGAACAAGCCAGTCTCTTCCTCACAGAGCTTACATTTTAGTGTGGGAAGCAGAAAGTGAGTAAAATTGCAGGTAATGATAAATGCCATCATGAAATCGCCATTTCCTAATTTATGTTCCTGTCAAGATACTGAGCTAAAAACTGCATGCCCATTTGTGATAGCAAATAAATTCTTTTCTTAGCAAAGACTTGCTGCTATAATTTTTATCTTTGTTTTCTCCTCCTTCCTGACTCCTGGGCCCATTACTGGCTCTTACCCTTTTATCTCTAATTTCAGTTGTACAGTTTATGATTGTGTGTGTGTGTGTGTGTGTTTTCCTTTTGCAAATGACTGAGGCCTGCAGTTAGATCCAGATTTTCAATATTGGAAAGGCTGAAGGTGGAAACCCAGAGGGGAGACGAGGGGGTTGAAGGTGGGCTAGGTGTGTCCTGGAGCTGTGTTGCACAGCAAGTAGTACACATACTGAGTCGAGGTGACCTGGGCGGTGGTTCCGGACACAGTGGGAAGGGAAGGAAGTCCTTCAGCTGCCAGCACCACTGCTCCTCCCTTGGCTCTGCCCTAAGTGAATGGGACACGAACACTAACCACACGAATGAACTGTTGCTTGATTTTTTGTTTTGTTTTTTGCCTGGTTAAGTATAAAACCAAATGTAGTTCTGATGAGACTTTTCGTGTTTATAGCCCTTCTTTGTGACTCTTTGCTGGTCCTGCTTTTAGGCCGTGTCGGAGGAGGGGGCAAGCGTGCTGGTGCACTGTTCCGATGGCTGGGACAGAACGGCTCAGGTGTGCTCGGTGGCCAGCCTGCTGCTGGACCCCCACTACCGGACGCTGAGGGGCTTCATGGTGAGTGTGGCTGCCAGGGCGCCTCCCCACGCAGGACCCTGAACCAGCTGACCTCTCTTGGCAACCATCAGCAACCTGTTGTTGGTTTTTTCCTCATTAACATGAGGAAATCATCTGAGTCAATCAGCGAGATGAATTAAAGGGGAAAGGCGAAATAGGCTTGGAGTGAAGAGGTGAACTTCTGGGATGTTGGAACCAATTAGAATCAATGCTATAAAATGTGAATTTGGGGGCAAATATAAAATAGATTCAGTTTGTCACATAGTGAGTTTTATACATCATTTGCTCCTAAGTATTTCAAGTTTGAGGTCATGTGACCACATAACAGATAACACTTCAAAAAATAATTGGAGGCAAAATTTCCTATATTGAACATGCAAAAGGTCCTTGAGAGGAAAAACTTTTCACTTAACTGAAGTAGTCCTTTGTAACTCTGGATGAGAATATTGAAAATTTCAGTGTTTTTGTGTTCTTTGCTGAGAATTATGAGTGCCTCCTCTTAGGTTTTGCACCTCTTAGGTGTGTATCAAAACGTGATGTGCTGCTTCCAACTGCAGAACGTGTGCGCAGTGGCTCGGAATGGCGAGGCTTCCGCTAAGCTGGAACCATTTTCTTAAAATGACTGCAGGAAATTCTTAGTGACTGGGCGATTGCCTGGCTCCTGCCTTCTGAACCACGATTTGGTAGAAAGTGCTTCAGTGGATCCTGAAACCAAGCTAGGGATAGATGCTGACAGAAGAGGCCAAAGGGCGTATTTCTACTGGAAGATCTCCTTTGTCAAGTACTATCAGCTGACATTCTGGGGACAAGAGAGAAGGACAGAGACAGGTTTCCTCTCCTGGGCTTTTCTTCTTTTGTTTTGAAAGTGTCAGAGAGCCTCCAGGGACCTGTGACGAGGCTGCAGAGGGACGCTCCTGTCTCAGACCCTTCCCTTGGACTGAGGTTAGACGAGGCGGATTCCTTCGCTGATATCCGGGGGCTGCGCCCCACCACACCACCCGTTACCACCGCTTTCTGATTCTGCCCCGTCGGATTTACAAGCTGTCGAGAACCAACTTCAATCACTCGGCAGCTTTTTTAGAGGAAAGCAATTTGGAGCATTGGTGATACTGATGGGATTATTTTATTTGAAAAAAAGTTTGAATCTAGACAATTTGAAATTATAAACTCATGTTACCTTTCATTCCAATGCAAGGCTAAAGCTCCTAATATACCATTACCTTACAATTTTCTAATGTGTAGTAAAGATCACTCGGAAAACTTTCCTGTTTCTTGTAAAAAGGTTGTATTTGATACTATGCTGAGGGGTGGCATCACATACTGGTTAAGGGACGGGCTCTGGTGTAGAAGGAGCTCGGTTATGAATTAGCATCCATCACTTCCTAGTAGTGTGATCCTAGGAGAGCATTTAACCTTCCTTTCAGTTTCCCCTTCTGTAAAATGAGTGATTATACCGTCCTACAACAAAGTGAGGTCATACATGAAGCAGTGTGAACAGGACCTCATAAAAAGCACTCAGTAGTGATGACAGTACATTTTCATATATCCATTCCCAATTATTTTTCCTACGGATGACCTTAAACTTGGCCCTTCCACACGAATCTCTACATTGGTGGATAATGAATGCTCATTCATTTGCAGGTTACCCGACGATGGTGACTTCTGCTCCAAGAACCTTTGAGTCCTTCAACATTATTGGTTGTGATCTCTTATTTTTCTACGTTTGCTTCTCTCCATGATATTTATATTTTTTCTTGTGTAGGTATTAATTGAAAAGGACTGGATTTCCTTTGGTCATAAGTTTAATCACAGGTAAGAAGTATTTAAAAATCTGTTGTTTTGAATGTTTGGGGGGGGGGGGGAAGCAAAACAATAAAAATACCGTTTCTTAAGTTCTCAGTTAAATAGAGGAAATAACCTTATTTTTAAAAAGTTTGTTAGTCTTACTTGGAAAGTTAAATTTTGTTGTATACATTGTATCACAGAGAAATGAAGTTCTAACTGTGAGTACTCTTGGAAAGAATGAATGTGAAATTGTCCAGAAGAGACAGAATGCTTGTTCATTGACCTAGAAAGGATTGTCTCCCCTTCCTCCCACCACACATTTGCTTTACTAAATTATTCTTCAAGTGCAGACATTCCTTTAAGTTACAAGTTGTGAAATGCCTGTGGAACATATCTTTTTGGCCTTTCACAAAGAGAGTTTATTGGGTTGTCCTGAGACATGTGTCATAGGTGACGTTTGTCCCAAGCTTCTTGGGAGAGGTACGTAATGTAGAACAGTGTCCCAGTCTTTGGAACCAGGCAGATCTAGCTCTAAATTCAGGCTGTGGCATTTATTAGCTGTGTGGCCTTGGGCATCTGTCCTCTCTGAACACTGGTCTCACACCTGTGAAATGGGGCTGCCCTCCCTATTTCATAGGGTTATAGCAAGTGTTTTTAAAAATTGTAACTAGCCTTGCTCCCTGCCTGGCCTGTATACTAGGCTTTCAATAAACAGAATTTATGGTTTTTGGAGACACCAGCCTCCTTTTGTGAGTATTGATGATAATGTATTCTGATGTTCTCTGATCTCTGAGTATAAATGGTGTAGCTGGTTTGTCTAGTCTTTTGGGGCTAAGATTTAAATTTAGGCAGCATGCAAGTAATTTAGATATTCTGATAAACTTACTGTTTCAAGGTGTCTGCCTAAAATACATTCTAAGTTCATGGAGCCACCTATATTTATTTTTGTAGTTTCTGTGTTTAGCATTAATGGAGCATTCATTCTGTGCTTTTCTAGAATCCTATTTTTCATAAATAATTACTTGTCCAGGAAAGCACAATGATTCCATTTTATAAAGGAGAAAATTAAAGCCCCTAAATCAATAAAGTAACCTTCTTAAGATCACATTATTTTCAGTTTTGCGGGTTCTGCTGACAACCTGCTAGGCAGTCAGAACGTCCGAGATAGAGGACACGTGGGCAGGAAGAATATGGGAATGGTGGAAGACTAGCCGGATAACTGTTTTATGAAGCAAAAGTACAGGAGAAAACCCTTTTTAAGGCCCCCAAAGGTGAGCAGAACTGAAACTATTGAGAACTTTCCAGATACTTTCTAATGTTTCCATTCTTGGAAAAACTCTTACTTAAGCTGATGCCTGCTCATTTCTAGTCTTCAAATTGATTATCCCATTGCTGAGAAGGTGAGGTTCCATGTTATTTTATGTTTGACGGCACCCAAGTTACCCTTTGTATTCTTTCTAAAATTCATACAATAGTAGAAAGGACTAGGTGTCTTCATTTAAATTCTGGTCTAACTCTGAAAATAGTTTCAAGATTCTCTCATGTATTCTTGAAAAACAGATGATATAAAGGTACACTGGAATCTTTGGCCACGTGGAAATAAATTATATGATATCATAAGTTTTAATACTACTTTAGAAGTGGCAATGTCCCTAGAAATGTGAGAAGCCACAATTTTTTCAAGTTGTCTTTTTTCTCATTCCTTCCACAGACAATAATGAAAAGTGAAAAACTCTAAAGTTGCTTAAATATTTCTTCCCTCTCCCATTAGACACTAATGATAAAGTAGAAGATTAACCTCTTTCAAAAGTTCTGATATACTTTTAAAATCTGAATTAAAGAATACTTTTTTCATGGAAAGTTTCCTTTAATTTTATCTTAGCACTAATACTTTTTTTTTTGCAACTATAACATGAGTATATCCCATCTCTACCCAGACCTGCACTATAGTTGCTCTTGAAATTGGAATTTAAAAAGTTAATTTTTCCACTTCTGCATTCTGGATTTGTAAGATAATTATTTAAAAACTAGGGTTGCTTTTATGATTGCTTTTGCATTTATAGCTTCCTAATTAAAACAAAAAACTTGCCATCAAAATTGTCTAATACTTTATTTTATAGATATGGCAATCTAGATGGCGATCCAAAAGAAATCTCTCCAGTTATTGATCAGTTCATTGAGTGTGTTTGGCAGTTAATGGAACAATTTCCCTGCGCGTTTGAGTTCAATGAAAGGTTTCTGATTCACATTCAACATCATATTTATTCCTGCCAGTTTGGAAACTTCCTATGTAACAGCCAAAAGGAGAGACGAGAACTCAAGTAAGTGTTTTGATGTTTAATTTTTATCTAAAGTAATTCTGTGGCTGAGAATTTCAGATGGTCTTTCATAATTCTGAACTTATTTTACCCACGCCTATTCCTGACATCACATCATAAATGGTTTAATGTCATCAACTGACAAAGATAGGTACAACTTCATTTCCCCCAGTTTCTGCCTGATACCCAGACAGGCTGACAGACTTGACAAGCTAATATTGATAGGAAAGTTCCTTGAGTCAAAGAAAGTGACTTTTGCAGTTAAAAGGAAAAAGTTAGACATCTTTGGTGGCTATATTCTCATAATAGGAACTGCAAATATAACTGGGAAAGCAAATTTGAAGCTGAAGTTGCTCTTCTATTCATGCTAATATTGCGTTGCTTTTACCCAGAGGGAAAAAGTAGATGAAGCGTGACTTGAAAATAAATTATAAAAGTCAAAAACTTAAAAATTGCAAAATGAAGTATGAACTGCAAATGAGATAAAATTTTTGAAATTATCATAAATTAAAATGATTTAACTGTGGTATATATAGTATCAAATTTAATTTTGGAAATGACCAGTTAAAATAAAATAGACTCCACTAGTTTTATACTGTCTGAACAGAAAGAAAATGACTTTTTCTAGTGGATACTAGTTTATGTTTTCTCCAAGGAACTTCAGATATGCTTCATGGTACATGATAATGATTTAAAAGTACTGGAGTGCATCCTTTAAGCTTTCCTGCTTTCCTAGCGAGTTTTGTGGCGTGTTGTGATAGACTTAATGGTATTTGGGTGTGAATCTTGGCTGTTTCAATCACTAGCTATGTGACTTTGGGAAACTACTTAATTTCTCTAAGCCTCAGTTTCCTCATTTGTAAAACAGACATATCTCATAGGAGTTCAGTGAGGATTCTTTTTTTTTTTTTTCTTTTCTTTTTTTGCTTTTTGGTATGTGGGTAGCTCCCTGGCTGGGAATCGAACCCAGGCCACAGCACTGACAGCGCCAGCGCCGAAGCCTTAAGCCACTACACCACCAGGGAACGCCATCAGTGAGGATTAAATAAGAGAAAACACGTGCAGCATTTAGATAGTACCTGGCAAATAATAAAAGTTCAATGACTACTTGGGGGTAAAACCCCAGAATTACATAGCAGTCTTATTGTACACTCAGAGGAATTACACATCTTGCCCAGGCCAGTACAGAGTGGAGGCGTTGGGATTATTACAATGTTCTTCTGCTACACCATGAGACATAGAGATTGTAATTTCCCTGCTACAGAACAGGGACACATGACATTCAGATAACAATTACTGGTCTCCTTACAGCTTCAATATTACATATTCAACCATTTTTCAAGAACCGTAGGTCATTTTCAGGCTTATTTTCTTCATCACAGAATTCAAGAACGAACATACTCCTTATGGGCTCACCTGTGGAAGAGTCGGGCCGACTATATGAATCCTCTCTTTAGAGCAGATCACAGTCAGAACCGCGGAACCCTTCGCCTACCCACAACACCATGCAACTTCATGTACAAGTATGTAAACCTCTGAGACCTTACTAGGGATGGTTATGAAGTGAGACCTGGCACTGTTTAATATCTGGAAGCCAAAGTGTATGAAACACTGAGCTTTAAGGCTTTTCTGGACACAACACAGAGCAAAAGAGGATGCTTAAATATCTGACCTGGTATTTTTGCTAGTGCCTCCTCTTCCTCTCCTTTACCCCTAAATATAGAACTATCTTGAGAAGTTGATGTTTTGTAATGATGATATCTTAAAAATGTAAGTTCCAATTTATTTAAAAGTAAAAGAGAGGGCAGGAAGGAGGGATGGAGAAAGGAAGGAAGGAAAGATGGACTGAATAAGGCCAAGTACCTTATAAGTTAAATGCAGAATCACAAGTTCAGACAGTGATCATGACATAGCTTACCTTCTTTCTCTGCTGAATCAAGTCCTAGTGGAACTATGTGCCTTTGGAAATAAATTATATTTGGATGGGGACAGCAGCTTAGCATCCAACAGATTCTACATGTTTTGTGTAAAGCAGCAGTTTTGAGAGCTATTAAGACACACTGCAATCATTTGTACTGTAACTAATTTGTTATTAATAGGCAGTCAACAAATATTAAGGATCAAGCACTGTTCTAGGCACTGTAGATAAAACAATGAATGATACTGAATCTGCACTCAAAATACTTTTCTAAGTAAAGAGTGGATCTGCGGAAATCCCTGTGATAATACTATTTACTCCCATTTGTATTCCAGTATGCTCTGCTGTGCAGGATGAAAAAGGGAGAATTTATTCCAAATGCAAATATAAATTTTTGGTGGCTGTGATAAAAAAAGCTAAAAACCCTCAAATTTCAGCTCCCTTTACAGCTGAAAGATTCTATATGTTAATACCATCCTGAATTTTCCAAGTTTACTTCAAAACTAAGAGCCATTTTCTCAACCCCCTCCCAAAAAGAAAAAAAAGTAACATGTGGTACTTCAATCTGTCTTAGAGAGGTATAAGCCTTCTAATTCATTACCATATATACAAATTCATGAATTTACTCTCCCCCAAAGTTTACTGACTCAAGAAGGAGAAAACAACGTGAAATTATTACCTTAATTTAGTGGCTTTTTTGAGCCTATAATTTGCATTTGGTTATTCTTAAGACTGAGGGCCTCTGATGCTAAAGATGCCTTGGAAGTCTTGAGAATGGGAACTACAGAGTGTGATGTGGTGGTATCATAAAGCTCTGCCTTCCCCCCCAGGTTCTGGAGTGGAATGTATAACCGCTTTGAAAAGGGGCTGCAGCCCCGACAGTCAGTTACAGATTACCTCATGGCAGTGAAGGAGGAAACCCAGCAGCTGGAGGAAGAACTAGAGGCCCTGGAGGAAGTAAGACACACTTGTTCTTGTCAATCTATTTTCTGTGCTCATTTCTTGACAATCACTGCTCCATGAAAGCCTCTCATGACTCAGGATATGTGAAACGTAGCAACATAGCCATTTCTTGTTTTTAGCTAGTAGATAACCTGCAACACAACCCCACTGGGTGTGCACCCAGAAAACCAGAGCCCAAACCTAAGCAGCACTCAGTACACTTCAGACTGGCTTGTGGGCCACTGCCATGGTTTGCTGAACTAGTCGGCTGCTCCTACAATCGGTATCTTTGCTGTCTATATTTTGTTTTGCTACTGTTATTTGAGAATACTAAAATGCATTCCTTCTGAAGAATTCATGAAAATAATGGGATTCAAAGTCAAAGATTAAAATCAGAATTCTGTACTTACAGTAAAAATGTATTAATATGACATAAAAATAATTATATAATGGTATGAAATTCCTGATGCCTGGACTCTAAGACTAGCAAGTCTGATGCAGAATCTTTAGAGGGCCAGAATTGTGACTTGCCACCAAACTAACATGAGGCACAGGTTAGAGTTTTATAATTCTGAAAGCTCTGCCATTCAAAGTCCACTTATGTCATCACTGGGCCTGTTTTATTTACTTTTCATAAAGATATCCAAGCTTTATGAAAAGCTTAGATTCTACTTATCTATTTCAATATTCTTTTTGTTAAAAAGCTTCAGATTCTACTTATCTATTTCAATATTCTTGTTGTTAAAATACTAGTAAAATTACTTAAGACTATCTCAAGTACCTTAATTAAAAACCTTTTGTCCCTGCTCAGGGAACCGACAACAATAAAAACAAAACAAAAAAAAAACTTTTGCTCTTTTTTTCTTTATAATAAAGATAAAATTCTTTAGCTTGGCATTGAGATTTTCCCACATTTCAGTCTAACACCCTTTAAACTGTATTCTTCACTATTCCCTTGCTCCAGTTTAACTGTTCTCTGCTTCCTGTACCCCGCTGACACCTTGCTACCTTAGTGTTTCTTCTCACTGTCCCTCTTGTTGGAAATGCTCTAAACATCACCACTATGTCCAAGTTTAATTCCTTCACTGTCCCGTTCAAATGCTGCTTCCCCCTGAAGCTTATCCTGCACTCTTTCCTTTAACTGTACCACTCTGCCCTCTGCAATAAACCCTCCATTACATGAGCTGTGTCTCTATGATGAAAGCTCTTTAAGGCTAGATCTGCATTTGTCTCTGTTCTTATTTCTCAGCACAGTGCTTTTGCACTTAATATGAATGCTTTTTGAATGAATATATAATGAAATATATATAAGTTATAACACCATCCTTGCTGACACCAAAAGATGAAATCCAGTAAACTGTCCATCATCTGATCAATGGATAAACAAAATGTAGGATATTCATACAATGGATTATTATTCAGCTATAAAAAGGAATGAAGTGCTAATATTTGCTACACTGTAGATGAACCCTGAGAACACAAGCTGAATGAAGGAAGCGAGACACAGACAGCATGTAATATGTGATTCCACTTATGTGAAATACCCAGACTAGGCAAACCCATCAAGGTAGAAAGTAGGTATGTGGTTGCCGGGGTCGTGGGGAGTGACGGCCAATGGGTATAAGGTTTTCTTTGGAGATGATGAAAACATTTTAAAATCAGATAGTGGTGGACAGTTGTATAATTTTATGAATATACCAGAAACCACTGAACTGCAAACTGTATACTTTAAAAGGGTTAGTTTTATAGTAAGTCCAGAAGGTATCCAGCCATGTAATATGAAAAATAGAGTCATTTAAGGCTGAATTTTTTTCTGGATAGCCCTTGTATATCTCAATTTTTTCCTGACTTTTTAAAAATGCATTTTGAGTTCATAGGATGAAAATCACTATGTAAAACCACCCAGGCACAGAAAGAAGGATGAGCACTGATTACCAGTGCTCTACCTATGTTATGGTTTTTTGCACTTTATAGAAAACCTGTGCTAAGGGAGGTATTATCATCCTTATTATTAGATGAAGAAACTAAGGCTCACAGAAGCCGTTCTGTCCAGGGTCTCAAAGTCTACCTCTGAACCCACGTTCATCCAAATCCCATGTTCTTAGCATTACACCTAAATAGAAGGTAATGAATACTAAAGACATGCACACGTAACAAAAATAAATTTGATTTTTTTCCCTGAAATTGTTATTTCTTTTTTAGAGGCTGGAAAAAATCCAAAAAGTCCAGTTAAATCGCACTAAAGTGAAGAGTAAGCCAAGTGAACCCAGCAAACACTCGGGGTTTTCTACCTCAGACAACAGCACGGCCAACACGCCCCAGGATTACAGTGGGAATATGAAGTCATTTCCATCCAGGAGCCCCTCACAAGGTGATGAAGATTCTGCTCTGATTCTCACACAAGACAATTTGAAAAGCTCCGATCCAGACCTGTCAGCCAACAGTGATCAAGAGTCCGGGGTGGAGGATCTGAGCTGCCGGTCTCCAAGTGGTGGAGAGTGCGCCCCGAGCGAAGACAGCGGCAAGGACCGGGACTCGGATGAAGCAGTGTTTCTCACGGCCTGAGGTTTCCCGCTGGGGTTCCAAAACAAAGGACATGCAAGAAACACTTCCAAAAATAAGGGAACAGTGCAATTTAAGATAAAAGATAACTCAAGGAATGGTGCGTGCCATTGCAAATTGTAAAACGTAGTAATGAAAAGGGGGAAGAAGTTCGGCTCTTAGTTTCTTTAGACACTGAAGAACAGGAAGTAGCTATTTCTTTTATCAAATAAATATTAAGGAAATTCCCCAATTTGATAATCATTCTGGACCAGCTGTGTCCAACCTCTGGGCTTCCTGGGGCCACACTGGAATTGTCTTGGGCCACACTTAAAATATACTACCAGTAATGACAGCTGATGAGCTAAAAAAAAAAACAAAAAACAAAAACTCATGTTTTAAGAATTTGGATTGGGCCGCATTCAAAGGCATCCCGGACCTTTGGTTAGATATGCCTGGTCTAAACTACGAAAGTTTCATTTACTAAAAAGTAATCATCTCTATCATCACCTGAGGTTATCAATACAGATCTTCCTTGTCATAGCATGCATCTGCTCAAAAAGTACCCTGACCCCTTTCCTTCACACCTGCCATCATTTTCAGTTTTTCCCTTTATTTCACTTCCTGATGCGTATTTGTTTTCTAAGACATTTGATGTTATCTTCCTTCCTGACTCTGCTATCAGTGTTTCTAATAACAGAGCACAATGTTGAGGTGTACCTTTTGGTTAATTTCTGTAACGGCAGAGCTTTGTAATTGCTTAAGTTTATCTTTCAGGTTTAATGATCACTTTAACTTTTCTTTAGATAATATATTTTCAATTGTTATAATGATTTTGTTGCCTTTTTCTGGAATCTCTTATTTCTCACCATTTAAAGAATGCTAAAACTTATAACTCATTTTTTCTCTAACATGGGTCTAATACCTAATAAAGTAGAAGCAACATTTACCCTCTGGTTCTTAACTATGAATTCAGTTCATATTAGCTTTTTTATTAACAACCTTTTATTACTATTGCGGAGACCATGTAGTGTGGGCTACCTACCAGCTTGATCCCTGAAGTGTAACCATGAAAAGTTAGCAGGTGTTTCAGTGAGGGAAAATCCTAGAGAATTTAGTTGTCATTTCTATGTAACCAGTGCAATTAATTTTGTCATTTATCATTTTAGAAATTGTTACTGATTAATATTGTTTAACTAACTTCAGTAACATCTGTTAACCACTAACTGCTGAATTTGATAAGTTTTTGTTTTGCTAAAATACACTTTTGAAGCAGAATCATTCTCATCTATTGTTTAAAAAAAAAAAAAAAAGGAAAAAGGACTTTACTGGGTGACCTAAACTTTTATCTGAAAACATTCAGTGGTAAAAAGTTGCCAGGTTTGGTTGGAGCTATCATTCACACTGTATGATTTTCAATTATTAATATAATCTACATCAATACTTTGAGTATGTGAAAAATTTTAAGAAGTACAATGTATTACATTTTTCTAAAATGGGTAGAAAATAAAGAGAAAGGGGATAGGAGTGACATTACCAAGATGGTGACATAGGTCATTCCTGATTCTGCTCCCCTTCAGAAGAGCAACTGACAACTATTTATGGATAGGATGCACTGAGGGAAGCTGAGGCACCCCCTGCACCACAGAGACCAAGACAGACTCTGTTAGAGGGCAAGAAGGCTGCATGCTGATGGTATTGCTTCTCCCTCAGTGAGCACAGCACCAAGAGGTCTCTCCTGAGCCTACAGTTTCTCCAGTGCAAAGGGAGTCCCCAGGGCTGACAACCAGCATCCCAGCATGGCGAGCTTCATGGGATCCCCTGCTGTTTCTGCCCCATAAGGATCGAAGGGGAAGCTGTGGGGCTCCACCACTGGGATCTGACTGAGTTGGAGAAGTGAAAAGGGGCTTACAATGACCAGCACTCAGGTCTTAGAGTGAATTCCTACCTTCAGAGCCCAAGCCGTAGTCCCAGCCAGTGGCTTTGCTCATCTGCAGTTAGGTGAGTAGCACAGTCTTACCAGGGAATTTGGAGGAATGCAGGGCTGCCTAATTCCGGTTCCCAAAGGAGGAGCTCTGGCCCTGAAGCCTGGTCTTGTGTATGCCCAGGAGGAAGACCTGAGCCATACCCCCACTTACTGCAGATTGAGCCTCTTCACCGCCTGACCAGAAAACCTGTTCAGGAAAATCTGGGAGTTACCTGAAATGGGCTCTCTCAGTCCTACTTCCTTAGGCAGCAGCCAGAAATAGAGGCCCACCTGCTGCAGAGCATGGCCCCAGCCCCATCTGACAAGGGCAGGGGAGAACACCTGGAAGCTGTGTTACCCAGCAACTCTTGAACCAAGAAGTGAATGGGCAGAGCCGATTGCTCTCAGAGCCAAGCAAGCAGTCCAGTTTGGCCAGGGAACGTGGGGCATGGGTGAGCCTGACTCAAGACCACAGCAAAGAGCGTTCATTACTGGCGTTCAAGCTGCTTCTCCCACTGCACCCAAGCAGAGAAACTGATTTGTAGACCCACTTATTGTTGAGTAAGGCACAACCAGGGAACCTTCCAAAATACCTGGGAAGCTGCATAGCCCATCCAACAGCACTGTTTACACTGGCACTTGGACAGAGAGCACAGCTCTCTGTCTCTTCTATCTGCAGAGCAAAACTGGGGTCTCACCTGATCAGAATATTCAGTGCATACTCTTGTCTGATTCAGTCCCAAACAGCAAGCCATGAGGGCCTTGGGTCCCATCCTGCTGCCCTGCCACGGCAGTGAAGCTAATTCATAACCCCACACACTGCTGAATAGTCCCGACTGTCTCCTAGACCTGAATGGAGAATCCAGGCAACTGCGAAACCCATCCTACAACCTTACTTGAGTAGGTAACCAGCCAGCAGTCCTATCCAGCTGTTGTCAGTAGTGGCACACTCCCCGACCCCCGACCTCAGAGCCTGAACTGTTGCCTCATCCAAAAGAAGACCCTAATGGCTGCCCCACCCATCCAAGGACATAATCAGCAGACATGCCAGAAACCCAGACTAAGCTGACTGGTGAAGACTGTTTCTTCTAAAACAAACCTGAAAAGTCTGGAAGAAGAGGCCACTTACCCAGAAACAGGAATCAATGAAACCATCAGAGAAAACTAATAAAGCTTGAATAACTGATCCTAAAGAAATGGAGATCCATGGACTATCAAAGAATTCAAAATAAGCCTCTTCAGGAAGTTAACTGTAAGAACACACAGACAGATAACTAAACAAAATTAGAAAACCAATTCATCAACAAAATGAGAAGTTCAACAAACACAATCCATTAGGAAACACAAAAGACGAACAGCTATATGAAAAGATGCTCGACATCACTAGTCATTAGAGAAATGCAAATCAAAACCACATGAGTATCACCTCATACCTCTTAGGATAACTATCACCAAAAAGACAAGTGATAAGAAATGTTGGTGAGAATATGGAGAAAAAGGAATCCTTGTGCCCTGTTGGTCAGATTGTAAACTGGTACAGTTGCTGTGGAAAACCAGTATGGAGGTCATTAAAATATTAAAATTAGGACTATCATATGATCCAGCAATTCCCTTTCTTGGGTATAGATCCACAGGAAACAAAAACACTAATTCAAAAAAATATCTGCACCCTATGTTCATAACAGCACTTACAATAGCCAAGACATGGAAACAACCTAAGTGTGCACTGACAATATGTTAAAAAAACAAATGCTAAAATTCCTTTATAATACAAAAAACAAGTACCTAAATATACACAAATAAAAATTTGAATTAAAAAATTAAAGAGAAAGATTTTTTTCTCTGAAAGTTTGGGCCAAAAACATGGGTGCATATTAAACATGGGAGCTCATTATATCTGGCAAAATACAGTACATGACAACAACCTGGGCCACATAGAAGAAATGGGAAAAATTCTTAGAAACACCCAAACTACCAAGACTGTATCAGGAATAAACAGAAAGTCTGAATGAATTACTACTAGGGAGATTAAATCGATAATCAAAAATCTGAAATTAAGATAATTCCAGGACCAGACAGCTTCACTAGTGAATTTTTACTAAACATTTAATGAAAAATTAATGCCAATCCTTCTCGAAGTCTTCCAAAAAAAAAGGGGGGGGTGGTGGAAAAACACTCCCAAACTTATTTTATGGGGTCTTCCCCTGATACCAAAGCCAGAAAAAGACAATACCAGAAAAAAAAACTGTAGACCACAATTCCTGATGAACACAGACACAAAAATTCTTAATAAAGTACTGGCAAACCGAATTCAGCAGCACATTAAAAATATCATTCACCATGATCAAGTGGGATTTATACCTGGAATGCAAAGATGGTTCAACATAAAGAAATCAGTTAATACGATGAAAGAAGGAAAATCAAAGATGCAGAAACATCATTTGACAAAATTCAACATCCTTTCACGATAAAAATCCTTGACAATTAGGAATAGAGGAGCATACCTCAACCTAATGAAGGCCATATATGGTAAGCCCACAGCTAATATCATATTCAGTGATGAAAGGTTGAAAGCTTTTCCTTGAAGATCAGAAACAAAACAAGGGTGCCTATTCAACTTAGTACCAGAATTCCTGACAGATCATTAGTGCAGAGAAAAAGAAATAAAAGGCATCAGAATTGGAAAGGAAGAAGTAAAATTGTCTCTGTTGTAGATGACATGATTTTATACACAGAAAACCTGGAAGACTCAACCAAAAAAACAGTTAAACAAATTCAGTAAAGGTGCGGGATACAAAATTTAACATACAAAAATCAGTAGCTGTGCTATACACGAACAATAAATTATCTAAAAAAGAAATAAAACAATCCCATTTCCAACTGCATCAAAATAAATACTTAGAAATAAACTCAACCAAGGACATGATAAATCTCTACTCTGAAAACTATAATATGCTGATGAAAGAAATCAAAGACGACACAAATAAATGAAAAGGTATCCTGTGTTAACAAGGAAATAATATTATTAAAATGTCAATACTACCAAAAGGCATCTATAGATTGAATGCAATCCCTATCAAGATTTCAATGGCATTTTTTCTTTTTAACAGAAGTTGAAAGACAATCTAAAATTTATATGGAACCACAAAAGACACCAAATCGCCAAAGCAATCTTCAAAACAAGATCAAAGCAGGAGGCATTACACTTTCTGATTTTAGGCTTTATTATAAAGCTCTAATAATCAAAATGATATTATACTGTTGAGAAAACATAGGAAAAAGGCTCCTTGACATGAGTTTTGGCAATGATTTTTTTGGATATGACAACAAAAGCAAAAATAAACTGGTGGAACTACATCAAACCAAAAGGCTAATGCACAGCAAAAGATGAGAAAGTGAAAAGCCGACCTACATAATGGGAAAAAATATTTGTAAATCATATTATAAGGTTAATATCCTTAACATCCAAAATATATTTAAAAACTTGTACTTTTCAATAGCAAAAAAACCACAAAAAACCCCAAAAACAAACACATAAAAAACAAAACCAATTAAAAAGTAGTCAGAAGATCTAAAGAGACATTTTCCAAAAATATAGAAAAGGTTAATGGTTATATGAAAAGATGCTCAACATCATTAGTCATTAGAGAAATGCAAATCAACACCACATGGAGATAGCACCTCATTACCTCTTAGGACAGCTATCATCAAAAAGACAAGCAATAACAAATGTTGATGACAATGTGGAGAAAAGAGAACCCTTGTGCCCTGTTGGTGGGACTGTAAACCATTACAGTCACTGGAAAACTAGTATGGAGGGTTATCAAAATATTAAAATTAGGACTATCATATGATCTAGCAATTCTGGTTCTGGGTATAAATCCACAGGAAACAAAAACATTAATTCAAAAAAGATACATGCACTCTATGTTCATAGCAGCAGCATTTACAATAGCCAAGACATAAGAACAACCTAAGGATCAATCAACAGATGAATAAAGCTCTAGTGTGTGTGTGTGTGTGTGTGTGTGTGTGTGTACACAATATTTAGACATGAAAAAAATGAGAAAAACCTGCTGTTTATGAAAACATGGATGAACCTTGAGGGCATTATGCTAAGTGAAATAAAACAGAGAAAGACAAACACTTTATGATCTCACTTAATATGTGAAATCTACAGGAAACAAAACCCAAATTTACAGAGAAAGAGATCAGATTTGCAGTTAGCAGAAGTAGGGAGTAGGGGGTGGATGAGCTGGAAAAAGGCGGTAGGAAGGTACAAACTTGTAGTTATAAGTACTAGAGATGTAATGTATAGCATAACTGTAGTTACTACTGTTTTATGATACATATGAAAGTTGTTGAGAGTAATCCTAAGAATTCTAATCTCAAGGGAAACAGTTTTTTCTTTTTGCTTTCCGTTTTTATGGATCTACAAGATGAGCTGTTTTGATTTGCATTTCTCTAATGACTAGTGATATTAAGCATCTTTTCATATAACTGTTGGCCTTTTCTGTATTTTGGAAAATGTCTCTAGATCTTTTGACCACATTTTTCTTTTTTGCTTGTCATTTTTATGGATCTACAAGATGACTGATGCTTACATATATTGTGGTGACCATATCACAATATATGTAAGTCAAACCATTATGCTGTACACCTTAAATTTATACAGTGATGTATGTCAATTATATCTCATTAAAATTGGAAAAGAAAAGAAAGGGCAAGAAAGCTACAATGCTGAAATCTTTAGTATATATGCACATGTTCATTTAGACTACTCATTAGAAGTTAATCTAACACTAAAGCGTTACATTTATACCTCATTAAACTTTAGTGTGCTTTTTACAGGGCCTTGAAAGAACATGGCCAATTCAACAAGACTGAACTCTTTAACAGTATTTGTTTTAAATCAAACATCAATCAGAAAGTGATTTATTTTGGTCTGTTGGCTTGAAGCATGGGGAATAAACCAATGTAAAATTGACTCAAAGCAGATTACTTCCCAACTAGTAATATTTAGAGCTTAAGTGACTTATTATTTAGTGATATTCAGGAAAATTTAATATGAAGTATCTAAGAATTTTTATCATGATTCAGCAATCAACAAAAGAACTTTTTTAAAATAAAGAAGGGCGAAGAGAAGGAAAACCCTGTCATATATTTTTATTTTTTAAGAGCAGTTTCTTTTCCCCAAAATGAATCAAACTGTCCTTTAAGCATATATAAATTATACTTAAACTTACCTCTGTTCCAATATAAATTTCTTAGTTTATTCCTAGAAAATATTCCACCTTTAAAACATGTATTATCTCATTTATTTAGAAAACTCTTCTATTTTGAGATAATTAGCCTTTACACTTCTACCCATGACAATCCCCTACTCTAAATAATCTAGTAACTCCTAAGCTCTTTCATTCTGATCTCCATCTAGTCTTCTATTATATATTAAAGTAAAATAAAAATTTCTGCTTTAGCACGCATTTTGTTGCCCTTCTGGCACTGCTTCTCCAATATGGCCAATTTTAAGAAGATGATGATATAGCCATAAAATTATCAAGTCTCTTAGTTTCTGTTCCAATAACAGAACCCAAATTTCAGATTTACTCAAATGCAGACTTCTTTTCCACCCTAAATAACTTACATCTGAACTATTTTTTCTGTTAAATGCATATAATGGTGATCAAACTCTTTTTAATGACTGCGATGTAAGGAGGTTATCCAATAAACTAATTTTGGAAGGAGAAAACAGCTATGTTAACTGCTATAGAATGAAACTGGGACAGTTCAAGTTTAAAGAATAAAAAATGCTGAGATGAATTACTTTTTGGTTATGTAGAAGAGATTTACTGTGTAACTTTTTTTTTTTTTTAATGGAGAAGAAGGTATATAAGAACCTAAACACTTAAACCATATTTGATTTACATTGTATGGTATTTCCTCAATGCCTCGTTCTTAGTAGGTAGTTAATAAAATGAGTAGATCATATGAATTAATATCCTTTTAGAACGGTCATGGTCTACTGGTGTCCTCTAGGCTGTTTTCCGAGAAAACGACCTGACTGGGACTATTATGTCCTCCACTGCAGTGACTGCTGGGAAAGCTAAAGTTCTGCTGGCCAGTGCAGTGCAGAAAGACTTCTGAGCATCCAGAAGACTCTGCCACAAATTTCAAACGTTTGCCTCAGTTATCTGTAAATCTGGAATAATAATTATACCTCCCTTGACTGGTAGTTTTGAAGATTAAAATGGGATGCCTGTAGCACATTGCCAGGAAGACAGGTGATTAATAAAAGGTAATTTCTTTAGCCAAACTACATCTTTATAGTCCATGTGAATATTTGCCCTTCCATAAACATAGAATAAATGTTAAGTATATTTCAAGTGTTAAGAAAATAATCTTGTTTTTCCTAAAGCTCTATTGCCAAAAACACATTATAGGTAAAGAGAAAAATGAAGAAAAGTCAAGACTGTACTATAAGCTGGTATTTAGAAAGACAATCATATTGGAATGAAATTTAAACAAAAATATACATTAGGTTGTTTTGTGATTTAGACACTACCTTACTGTATATTCCTTAGGTATATAGATCAAGATTTTCTTCTTAATTAGCTTTTATAGCTATTCATAAACTGTGTTTATTCTGTAGCATGGAATAGAAGCAAATTGCTGAACACAGTACAAGTTAAAAAGACTACTGAATTAATGAAGAACTCCAACTTCCTAAAAATTAAATATTAATTTTATTACTATAGGTTTTCTCTTATGAAAAGTTAACTCACAGTAAAAGCCAGAAAATTTCATTGACATTTTTGTGTCTAGATTTACTATTTATTAACAAAGACTGCCTTTAACATTAGTAATTTAGAGAGCAAGTCCTTCTCCAACCACAAACCCATCAGATACTTACATAAAAAAAGTACCATGAAATTTTATGTTGGAGTAGTTTAAGTGAAAGGCAATTTTTTTCTATTAGGTAAAATATTTACCTATATTGATTCTTAAATGTATCTTTATTTTAAAAATGAAACAATATATAAGAGTAGCTGGTTTATTCTTCTGATTTATTGTACATATGAAAAGTTACTTTCTTGAGATGGCACATTGGCAGTTTTGGTGTTTCCTGACACTAGGAATATTTAAAACAAATTGTTTTTGAAAGTCTGATCATCTGGAAAAGAATGAGGAGAAATAAGAGTATTTTTATAGTTGAAAACAGTAATTTTTAAAAAAAATTTGAGGAAAAAATCTAAACAAACCATTTTTGTTAAAGAATTGAGGCAGTTTCAAATTATAAGTACAAATTTAAATGAAGTAATTTTATAAAATATTAAAACTAGCTGAAATCACATGCATAGGTACTTAATCAATGAGAGGAATAGCAGTGGAACTGAAATGATAGGATTTATCAATAATAAATAAAAAATTTTAGTGCAAATAGTACAGAAAAATTTCTCAAAGCCAAGATCATAGCAATCATTCTAATCTGTACAAAATCAGTCTCAGTTCTGTATACAATCTGTATAATGTATCTATAAATTTAGCTACTGTGATGAAATGCCAATATGCAAATCATAAATATAAATGTGCTTAGTTTTGTATCCCATTCCTCTCTGGGCAGTTCATGTTTTCAGGAAAATCTGGAAAGAAAGAATAAAAGAACTTAAGATTTAATTTAAGATAATAAATTTACAAACCTTTACATTTTCTTCCCATTAAGGTTTACTTATAAAAAGATAACTTGACCATACAAGAAAAGTAGGGAAAGGATTTTAGCATGTTTGTATAAATGAGCAATTACTCAATGCCCACTTTTTTCTCTAGCTGTGAGAAATGCACACTTGATATTAAAATCAACCCTTACCCTCAGGGACTGACAGTATGATTTGTAAAATAAGATATAAAACAATTGAGTTGTTGGCACTAATGTTAAGTATAACCAGTCTGAGAGATGAGGCAGATGAATCGGAGGTGAGAAATGCCTGTCATTGCCCTCCCTGTAGCCTGCTCCCTCTTTTAGGGAACCTCCCATGCTATTCTCAAAGTCCAGTCCTTCGGCGCAATCAAGTGGGCAGAGGGACACGACACCAATCTCCAGGCCGAACTGCTGAGGTCAGAATGGACACCACCTCTCCTAGGCCAGTCTCTTTCTCTAGGACTTGTGGTGAGACCCTTGTCCATCTCCACTGGCTGTTTGAACTGCCATGATATGATCAGGCCCATGGACAGCAATGCTTAAACCATGTACAAGTGTAGAGAAGAAAGGCTCTCTGTAGAGTAAGTGACCAAAGCAACTGAGGGTGAGAGACAGAAAGTAAGAGATGCAAATATGAGAAACAAGCGGCCTTGGAAAGGGTGTGAGAAAGAGGAGTGGGAAAGAGGAGCTACGTTGGTTATTGTGGCCTCTAGGCATGTTTTCTAAGGTGACAGTGGTGTACTTTCTTGTATGCGGCTCTATAATGTATCCCAGCATTATCCAGTAACACAGCTTTACATAAACATGTTGGGGTGGGAATTAGTTCTTGCAACCACATCATTCCCTGAACATGACAGATGGAGAGGAAAAGGAAGGGTGTCTGGAGATCAGGTAGAAGTGAACAAAGACATGGTGTAGAAAAAAGACTGTAACATGTGAGATAAGGGAAAAATGGAAAAATGGAAAATTTAAATGGATGATCTCAAATACATGTCAGATTATAAAAGGCTTAAAACCAGAAGAGAAATTTGGCATCGATAGTGTCACTGTGAGGGGCTCTTTATTAAGTTCTAGGACTGAGAAACCCTAAAGTCAGGACTGGCCAAAAAGTTATCAGAATAATCCTGGTGTGAGATGGAAGACAGACAGACTGGAAGTTCATTTTAAAGGAAGAAATGACAAAGGAGACTGGTGAGGAAAATGTCAACTAGGTGATGTGGTATACTCCACACACTAGCTAAAAGAAAGCAATTAATTATAGTTTACAATACATAAGTAGTTACCAAACGTTGATAAAACATTTAAACCAACAACATACTAAGAAAATATCCAAAAGATTTCTACTGGCTATATGCTTATGCATGTAACATTATACTTAATATATAATGCAAAATCATCTATATGTTATACAGCACAAAAAAAAATACTGTGATGACAGTATTACTCTTAAAGCTGGCTGAATAGACACTGGTAAGCACAGTTCAATTAAACCTTAAGACCCAAACCTTTTAGGGTACAATTTACCTATAGTGGAGCATGAAACTGGCTGTGCATTGCTATCACCTGTTGAAGTTTTTCTTCCTTGGCTCTTCTACAGTGGCAAATCTAGAAGATAAATAATTTAAAACACCAGTCACTTTTCCAGTAATTTTCCTACATTATGACAGAATTCTAAGTAAGATTCTTTTAATTTGTTGATATTCTTTAAGTTTTGAATATTACGGTAGTTTAGAATTTAAGTATTAAAAAAAAATTTTGTTTGGAAAATAAACTTTACCTGTAAATTTCCTGAATATAAAAATAACTCTGATCCTTTATATCAGTTCTGATTATACAGTTATTAAATATCTGTTTTAAAAATATGAAAATAAATCCACCCTTGTTAATCAGGAAGATTAACAAAAACTTAAAGGTACAGTTATATAGTACCAAAGAATAACAGATAAAAAATCAATGCCTTACTAATGCTATCACACATAGTCTTTAATGTCCCTGAACTTCTAGAAAAGTTGAAGTTTTTTCTCTCATGGAAAATGGGGATAATAAAATCTGCCCCACCTTTCTTAACAGGACGTGTATATACATATCATGGATGCTTTACAAAGTTTAGAAACATTATTTTTAAAATGTGATGTTTAAGAGAAATTAAATATTTAGGACTCTATCAAAGGGCAAGATACTAAGCAGACTTTTTAATTTTTCTTTAAATATAATGGAAAAATCATAAGTAACTATTCCAGGGTGTCCTTAATATTTAAAAATATTTTTAATCTTTAATGATAATTCTCTTTTAAAATGTGATACAGGCTATTTAGACTATGTTAGAACTACGAAGACTAGACTCACACTGATTTATTAACTTCACTACAGAATGATATAGGCATTCATTTCTGAAACAGCACTATTATCTACCTGCTTGTGTACTCACAACAAGCAGGTTTAAAGTGATAGTAGGGTGCTGCTATTATTTGCAACAGAAGCTCTTCAGTTTCCTCTCATGGCACTCAAAATTCCAGTTCAGTAATGTGTTAACATTTTTTTACTTGTGAATATACTTAATTTGATATTAGGTATCACTTGTACTCAAGAGAATTACATACTGTTCTCTTTTCCATGAAGCTACTCAGAAAATCATCTATTTCAGTTTTTCCCTCCAAGAAATCTTCGGCAATATTATCGGACTCTTCCTCAGCTTCATGTGCAGCTACTTTCAATCTTGCCTGTAGGGCACTTGCACTACAGCTCTGAAAAAGAAAATCAAGTACTATTATATATAAATTTATTATGCTCATTAAAAATCCTTAGAGAGAAAGAAAAATGAGGCAGAGAAGCAATTCATTGTATGCCTCAGCCTCTTTGTGAGGAAATCTGCTACCACCCGGTACCCAGCTTTTGGAAATAGGGGTGGATACCTAATACAAGACAAACTGATCCTTTGGCTAATAAGCTATTGAGGGAACCCAGACAGATCACTGTCCTCTCCTGGGGATTCAGGAATCAGATTATTGTGATGGGCACCCTCTAAGATGATCCCCAATGCTCCTGCCCTCCTGGTATTCCTGCCCTGTGTAATCCCCTTCCCTTTGAGTGTGGGCTAGACCTAGTGACTAGTTTCTAATGAACAGAATATGACAAGAGTGATAGGAGTAAATTTAACCAAATAGGTGAAAGACTTCTACACTGAACACTACAAAAATCTGCAAGAAACTGAAGACATAAATAAGTGGAAAGACATCCTATGTTCATGGACTGGAAAACTTAATATTGTTAAGAATACTATCCAAAATGATCTACAGAGTTAATTAAATCCCTATCAAATCTCCAGGGCATTTTTTCCATAGAGAAACCCACCTTAAAATTCACATTTTAATTTCAAGAGACCCAAACAATCTTGAAAAAGAGCAACAAAGCTGGAGGATTCATACTGATTTCAAATCTTACTATATAACTATAGTAATCAAAACAGTGTGGTACTGACAATAAGAGACATATAGATAAAAGGAATAGCAAGCCTAGAAATATGAGACCTGTCTGGAAAGTATCCAGCCATGTAATATGAAAAATAGATTTATGGCTGGATTTTTTCTAGACAGCCCTCATATGCCTTCACATATATGGTCAAGTATCTTCAAAATGTGTGCCAAGGGTCGGCTTTAGCTCAAGCGGTTACTTCGTCATGGTGCAACCAACAAAATGTGTGCCAAGACCATATAATGCATGAAAAGACAGTCTTTACAACTGGTTCTGGGAAAAATGGCTATCCATATGTGGAATGAATCTGAACCTTTACCTTACCTCATACAAAAATTAACTCCACATAAATCAAAGAACTAAATGTAGGAACTACAGCTATTTTTAGCAATAGTCATCCTAGTGGATGTTAGATGGTATCTCACTGTCATACAGCAACAAAACTACACACAGAAATGCACCATTTTATTACCATCCTTGCCAACACTGGATATCTACCTTTACAACTTTGGCTTGCACAGATGATGTAATTTTGCTCTTTTATAGTATTATTACTATTACTATTACTACTACCATTTAGGTTAAGCATCCTTTCAAATGTTGCAAATTTACTTACTCATTAAATAGTTATTGAGTATCTACTATGTGCCAAGCACTGGACTAGGTACTGGGTATACTGGAGAAATAGAACATAACAGGCTCCTGCACTCATGGCCTAGTGATGTGGTTTGCACACTTTAGAGTGTACAAGATCCATCACCTGCAAGGATTCTGAGTGAGTACATCTAGAGAAGAGTCTAGGAATCAAGGTTGTTTTTAAGCATTTTAAGAATCACTTCAAGCAATTCTTGTATCAAAATGGTCTGGGGGCAGAATAACTGTTACATCAAAATATTTACTGGACATTCATACTACTCCTTTTATGAGTTTCCTGTTCTTTCTTTTACCTGTTTGTAAGGGCTCCTTATGAACCAGTGGCATTAGTATTTGTCATATATGATACAAATATTTGTTCCCCCTTCTTCACTTTTGATTTTATGATTTTTAATATATACAAGTTTTAAATTTATATATAGCTTTGAAATCTGTTTTCTTTTATGCTTCTATCCATTGTATCATGCTTAGAAAGGATTTTCCCATCATAATCATAAAAAAAAGTCCTGGGAGATATTAATAGTTCTTTCTCATAACTTTATGTTTTCTACTTCAATCTTTTTGTGTATGATATGACATAGGAATATTTTTTTCCAAATGGACTGCCAATTTTATAATTTATTAAATCCTCGATTTTTTTTCTACTTATATACACAAGCCTGTTTCTGAACTGCATCATCTGTCCCATAGTTATTTTTCTCTTCATACAAAACTATTATTTAAATAATGTAGTTTTACATTGTACTTTGGTACTGGGAAAGGGAGGTTGTCTCCTTTGTTTCTTTTTTGTTTAAGCTCTTCTGACTACTTTTACCAATTTAGTCTTTCAAATGAACTCTATAATCTGTTAAAATTTTAAAAAACCTCGGGATTTTGATTGGAAGTATATTAAAATTTTAAGTTATTTGGAAAGAATGAAATCTTTATAATACTGTACCGTTCAGCCCATGAATAGTCTATGTTGCTCCATTTATTCAACTTTTGTTTATGTCATTCAATAAAGTTTCCTAACTTACTTTACTGGGTTCAGTTCTAAGTATTTTACAATTTTGTTGCTAATATAAATGAGTTTTCTTTCTCTACTTCATTTTGCACTGGCACTTGCTGGAATCTAGGGGATAACTTTCTCAACTTACTAGGATTTTTGCTTGTTTGCTTTTTGTAAACAACTGTTTCATTCTTTCTTTTACATTATATCTTTTCTATTTCCCATCTTGTTGCAATGGCCAAAACCTCACAAGCAATGTTAAATAACAGTGATATTGGGGCATCACTTATTCCTAACATGAATGGAATGCTAGAAATATTTAGTCATTAAGTGTGCTATTTGCTGTTGGTTCCTAGTATTTTTAATCAAATTAAAGAATTAATTTTATCTCTGTTTACTAAAATTTTGTATAATGAATGATGTTGACTACTGTGAAAAGCTTTGCAGCACTACTATGCTCTAATGTGCATCTAATAGTGCAGTTGATTCTCTCAGATTTTCTAGTTAACCGTGAGGGAGGACTGCTTACATTTGACTCCTGAGTCTGATATTACTTATTTAATATCCCTGTGCCTCAGCTTGCTCATTGGTACAATACTAAATAGTAATTAATACCTACCTCAGGGGATTTGAAGGGAATAATGGGCAATATATGTAAATAGCCTAGTGTAATGCAAAACACTTAATTGCTCAATGTTAGCTATTATTCTTTCTTTTATTCAAAAGGATGATCATGTCTGAAATTGTTATAAATTTTTATTTTCCTTTACCATTCTAATTTTGCTGTTGTTTTATTTCTATTTTACATTTTATTACACTGGCTTTACCTTTCAGAATTCTTGATTTTAAAGGAAATAGAATATTGTTAATTATGATGTTGGTCACTGATGATATAATCCTCTATTCTTTTTATTTTTTCAAAAATATGACTTGACTTTTTTGATTTGCACATAAATACATTTCTAACATAAAATCTATTATTTTTGGTGAATTATACTTTACATTTTTTATATATTTTTCAATTTGCTTACTTTTCTCTTAAGGTATCTGTACATAAAGTGAGTACAGAGTTAAAGTTTTTTGTTGTTAGATTTTATTATAAGAGTTAAACTAGCTTTACAAGAACTCTTCCAGAGAAATTATATAGAGGCGTATTTGGGGCCTTTAATATTTTTCTGTTTTGAAACTAAATATGCTCTTGCATGAGCACAAATAACTTATAATGCCTCATAACTGGGAGCTGTTCATCTTCATTTAAAGGTATCATGCCTTATAAAGTCAGACACTTAATAAATGCTTCCTGATAATAATGAAAGACTATGACTCACACACATTAAGATTAAAAATTCTTATACTAAAGGAAAACAGCTAAGCAATCAATCTTACCTCACTAAGTTCATGCTGCCTTTGCATCTTCTTTTCAAAAGTAGATTTCATTTGGGTAAGTAATTCATACTAAAAGAGAAAATTAAAATGTTGTTTTATTCTATTTTTAAATTATATAAATTCTTCAAAATGATAACTAACTCACCTTGTCTAAAACAGTTTGCCTTTTGGCTTCCAAGCTGGGCTCCAAAAGGAGATTTTTTCCTGTGAGATAAATTTCTTGTTTATTTCTAGGTAAAAATCACATTTTTCTTATGAAATTTAAGAAGTAAGGAAAGACATACTTGCTAGCTCCTCGATACTTTTTACTAAGTCTTCCTTGTCAGTAATAATTTGTTTTAGCTGAGGCAAAGTAAGAAACTGTTCTAGTAATATCTCCTCATGTTCATTCATATCTGTAAGTTGTGACACACTAGAAACACAACAAAAAAAAAAGTTAATGAATATCAGTAATCCAGCTTTTCTCCAAAATAGTTGTTCACAACGTTTCAGTTTTATTCAGCTGACAGGGTTCTACCTAACTTTTAAATGTATACGTACATAAGGAGGCAAAGTATAACCTTAAAAGCAAATAAAACATCAACCACAATAGAACATAAAGTAGTATGAATGTAGTGTCAAATTACTATAGGACTGTGAAGACAAGAGTGCATGAACAGCAATAACCACCTCCCAATTTTAAATTATATTCAACAGGCTTAGTAATAACAGCTTTGTGAGTATTGTAAACCTTCAACAGGGGTATACAGGATGTAATGCACAAAGTGAGTGGTCACAAAACATTTTTTTCATGGAGCATCTAAAAGGAGCAGTGTTCCATGAAAACTGGTACATTAACCCTACCAGCTGGCTATACCGATTTTTCGGTAATTTCCAAATCTGCCACTGTACCGCTGGACCTAATTTTCGGTACTTTGCCTCCTACGTGAAAAAAAATGTCTCCAAGTTCCATCTGATTCTCACCACTTGTTTGCATGTAACTGACATTTTTCTATATCATGTTGTTTTTTTCTCTTTAATGCTCAGGAGCCCAGGTATAGGGGACACTTAGGTTCAGGGCCTCAGGTCTGATAGGGTTAAACTTGAATATTACAAAGTTATTTGCCATAAATATGAGTAAAATTTAGCTTTGTAAAAACACCTTGTTATTATTTTATGGGAATTTCAATCTATTTTTCTATGTGCAAACTTCTATCTACTACAGGAATAACAGAAAGGTCTAAAATCGACCAAGACATATTTTAACATCTCAAGAGATAAAATATTCAGAAATAATTTTCACAAGACTGTAAGCCACAGAAGAGAAAGGACACTGTTACCCTGCTATTATATCATTTCCAGCATCTACAAAAATCCCTGGGTACATACTAGTCACTCAATAAACAAAACATACAAGACATAAAACTAATTTAGATTTATAAAACTTGTCCACAAGACAACCGCAATTTAGGAGTAGTGAGGATTTAAAAACTAGTTTTGCCTAATATGGATATGAAAATGATAATCTGGTTTGAAATTATAAATAAAACAATGAATCCCAACATTATTCTCCAAGTTTTTTACCTCAGTTCTGAGAGTTCTGGAAATGTATCAGGGACATCTGGCATCTTATAACCAAATCCATTTTGGCTTACCTAAAAAGAGTTTGGCATGGTATTAAATATCAGCCATCTTTTTGATGGCTCCTTTTACTTATTAATTTTTGATACACTACATCACATAACTGTTTTCATTATCACATCTTCATCACTGCACTTTGCACTTATTCACCATTCTTTCTTCACTGTATTTTTTCACTTTATTCTATTTGTTATTTTTATAGCAAGCTGGTCTGACCCACGACTCACATGCAGCCCAGGACAGCTTTGAATGTGGCCCAACACAAACTTGTAAACTGCCTTAAAACATTATGAGATTCTTCTGCGACCTTTTTTAAAGCTCATCAGCTACCATCAGTGTTTGTGTATGTTATGTGTGGCCTAAGACAATTCTTCCAAGGTGGCCCAGGGAAGCCAAAAACTTGGGACACCCCTGACATACACGGTTATCTTGTTTTTTGTTGGGTTTTTTCTTTTTTTTTGGTGGGGATCATGTGAGTACCTGTATTAGCTCTCTTTCTTGGAAAAGTACATGGCTGCAAAATAAATCTCTTAAGCACATCTGTGACAAGTGTGGAGAATTATCTATGTAGATTTTACTGATATATATGTAAATATATTTCTCTCAAGTGAAAGGAATTAAGTATAGGAAAACATTAATGAGCAGGCAAAAGTCTGAATAGTTACAAAATTAAGTTGAACATACCAGCAAGGTAGATAAGGAATAGAGTATCCATCGTTTGAATATAGATGACTTTTTAAAATGGAAGACCCATGAAAAATTATCTTGTAATTTTGCTTATACTACTAATTGTAGTTTGTTCGTAATACTCACTAATACAACGGTGAAAAATTTTGGAAAAATAAAATCCACTTGTGTCTATATTCTAAATTACTACAAACATAAAAACTAGTAAAGTTGGATAGAATGAAGTTTTATAAGTATTACTACAGGTGATACTCATTAAGAGTTAAAATGAAGATTTTTAAGTCCATGCTTTATGCACAAATATTAATCTCTGCCTCAGTCATCAGCTTAATTAAGGAACATACAATTTTTAACACCATAGGGACACCTGAAGACCTCAGCATGCTATAGCAGACCCTCCACAATCTGTTTCTCCTATAGGAACGTTTCTTGTGCCTATGCCTAGAATCTATAGGACAGTGAGAGAGATCTTTTATAGGCAGCTTCATGAATACACCATTCAGTTTATGCCTCCGCATTGCCTCTTCACAGAATGCTTTCCATAACCCCTTGTCATCTTGGCAAATTCATTATCATCTATCAAAACCTGGCCTCAAGCATAAAGTCATTCATTCATTCATTTCATCTGCCTCATTTTAATTGTATCAGCATGGCTTGAGGCATTCAGGATAAAGTAGTGAAAAACAAAGGCATCCCTTCTAGTCCCTGGGGGCACTGACCAATCCCTCAGCTGTCTCTTCTATTGGCAGTTCCTTACTTACAATTATTTGATTACATGCTGATCACCTCTGAGTTTGTTACTTGAGTTGAAGATGTGGTTTAATCTTTTTGTTTTGTGTCTAACTTAGTAGCTGGCACAAGGAGACATATAGTAAGTATTTGTTAAATGAATGAATGTTTGCAGGATAAAATATAGATAACTGAAGATACAAACCGGTCCTGAAGTGTCTGTTGTGGGAACAGGCAATGGCAAATTTGAAAGGACACCAAATGAAGGAGCAGCAGGTTTGGCTGTTGTATAACTTGTCGTAGAAGAAGAAACAGTGTCAGCAACAGATAAAGAACTGATAGTCCTGTTAGCTTCTTGTGGATATGGAGGAAGAAATGGAAAACCCTGAGAAGCATAAGGAGGCATCCCACTGGGGTTGCTGTATAGGCTAAAGAAGAAGAAAAAGGAACATTAGATTAGCATGATAAATTTATAAAGTTATTCCTAAAATGTTCTAAATAACAATGGTCATATGTTATAGATGGAATCTATTTATGGTAGGTGACACTTTATAATTATGTAACTGAATTAACTACTACATAAATTGATAAAATATGAACTCCCCTAAAAAGAATTTTGGCTTCCACGAAAAGAAAAATGTTTTAGAAAACATACAATTCAACTTGTCAGTAGAAGTGAACAGAAGTGAGCATTTCCCTAGCTGAGCAACTTCTACATATCAGGAAAATGAAAAAACACAATGAAGTGGGTAGGAGAGGTTAAGCTACAACCTTGCCATAAATCACATCCTCCGTGCAGTAACCCGTAATTGGGAGGGAACTCAAAATCTGAAGTTTCTCACTGAGCAGCAAAGGATTTGAACCCCACATAAGGCACCACAACTTTGAAGACCAGCCCTCTAAGCCGAGCCCCCAAAACAGCTAGCTTTGAAAAACCAATGGGGTTCACATCCCTGGGACAAACAAGGCTATAGCGAACTGAGAAACAATTATTAATTAAAGGGATTGCATTTGGTGTCCCCTGGTTTTGCAGCTCCCAGGGGATTTCCGTGGATTGCCTGGTACTGGGGGACCAAAGGAATATATTTCTCAGTTCAGTGGGACTGTAACATTTGAGAGACAGTTCTTGGCAGGCTACCTACCCCAGGGCACTGTACAGACAGCAGAAATAAACACACCCCCAGTCTTTCTGTGGAAGAAGTTGATTTGCTTGTCTAGGAGCTTCAGCCTGAGGGGCAGACCTCAGGTTTGGCAGAGATCTAGAGACTTACATTGGTGGACACCATCTTCGCACTTTCCCTCTTCCTCTCTATTACTTGCTGATATCTCTCAGAAAGGACTTATTCACTCATCTGGAACACAAATTTTTGAGACTGCCACCACAGAAACCCCTTCAGATCCCCTGAGTGTAAGAGTCAGCAGGACTTAAGCTTGCTATCTCACAGGACTGTATATACTTGCATACTTTAAAAGCTTCTGTTTGAGGGTCTGGCTTCCAATCAACCCTAATCTAAATGCTGAGATCCTACCCTTTGGGACTGTTCTGAACTGTTAGCTGTTAAAAATATAACAGACTGCTAGGACAATAACAAAGGTTTGAGAGACAACCAAGAACTAAGGCAAGGCTGAATCATAAAATTCATCTCCTACTTCAATTCTCACGATTGGGAGAGATGCCCGTTTTATCTTATGCATAGAAACCAACACAAAGAGTTAAGCAAAATAAAGAAATGTCCCAAACAAAAGAACAAGATAAAACCTCAATGAAATGGAAGTAATTTACCTGATAAACAGTTCAAAGTGATGCTTATAAACTCACTCCCTGAACGCAGAAGAATGAAGGAACACAGTATGAACTTTAACAGAGAAAGAGAAAATATAAAGAGAAGTCACAGAGCTGAAGAATATGGTAACTAAACTAGAATATAAACTAGAAAGATTCAACAGATGACTAGGTGAAGCAGAAGGAATGATCAGTGAACTCTAAGATTGAGTAGCTGAAGTTAACCCAGTAAGAGACACAAAAGGAAAAGAGTAATGAAAAATAGTTATGAATGCAAAAGGGGCTCTATAAAAAATTTAACAAGTTCAGAGATCAGAAGTAATCTCACAAGCTGATCTAAGTATAAATTCCTAACTGGGAAGATCATGATGGGTAGCCCCAGGTCTATAAAAAGTTTATCTTTGCCTTAAGCAAGTCCTATTGTTAGGCATCTAGGTTAACATACTTTGAAATGCCAGGAGTAATCTTCCTTTTCAGACCCCTCAGAAGGATAATCATCCTTAAGGGAGCAGCAAAGAATCTTATTAACTATCCTGTAATCCAATCGCAAAATTCCTCCCACCTTCAGGTAATCTTATTTCCAAATGTATAAAAAGAACTGTAAAATGGTCATTTGCAGGAACATTTGAGATCTTGCTTTCGGGCATGTCATCAGTTTGGCTCACATAAACTCTTTAAAAAAATTATCTACAGGTTGGACAGTCTTAACATTGATGAAGTGAAGACAGCTTATGGAACTTATGGGACAACAAGCAAATGAACATTAGCACATTCGCATAATTGAATATTCAGATAATTGGAGTCCTAAATGGAGAAGAGAGATAGAAAGAGGCAAAAAACTTGAAAAAGTTGAAAAGGGCACCAATTAACAAGAAAATAACCTCACTGGCAAAAGTAAATATGAAATAAAGTTAGTGGACTACCATTTATAAAGCTAGTATGAAGGCTAAAAAACAGAAGTAGTAAAAAAATCTGTAACTATAATAACTAAAGGATACAAGATAAAAAGATATAAAATGTGACATCAAAAACATAAAACAAAACAAAAAAAACCCATAAAACATGAAGTGGAGGGGGTAGAGTAAAAATACAAAGCTTTAGAATGTGTTCAAACAAGTTACTATCAACATAAAATAGACTTATAAATATAAGTTGTTATACATAGCCTCATTGTAATACAGAGGAAAAACCTATAGTGGATACATAAAAGACAAAGGAATCTAGTACACCACTAAAGAAAGCAGTCAAACTACAAAGGAAGAGAGTAAGAGAAAAAAAGGGAACAGAGAGGAACCACAAGACACCCAGAAAACAATTAACAAAATGGCACTAAGTACATACCAATCTATAATTATTTTAAATGAAAATGGACTAAATTCTACAACCAAAAGATAGAGTGACTGAAGCATTTAAAAAAACATAGGAATCATCTATACTGCCTACAAGAGATTTACATCAGATGGGAGGACATACGTAGACTAAAAGTAAAGAGATAGAAAAAGATATTCCATGCAAATGAAATCAAAGAAAGGTGGAATAGCAATGCTTATATCAAACAAAATAAACTTTAAAACAAAAGCTACAGTAAGAGACTAAGAAGATCATTACATAATGATAAAGGGGTCAATCAAACAAGAACCTAGCATTTGTAAACACTTATGTACCCAACATAAGAGCATCTACATATATCAAGGAAATATTAACAGACCTAAAGGGAGAAATAAACAGCAATATACAGTAAGAATAAGGGGCTTTAATACACTTACATCAATGGATCGATCATCCGGAAAGAAAATCAGCAGGGAAACATGGGCCTTAAATGACATGTTATACTATATAGTATTAACAGATATATACAGAACATTCCACCCCAAAGTAACAGACTATACATTCTTCTCAAGTGCTAAAAGAATGAGTATTCATGGAATGGTCTTTAGGACATCATTAAGGTAGACGACAAAACAAGTCTTAATAAATTTAAGAAGACTGAAATCAAGCATCTTTTCATGAATCTAGAATCAATGACAAGAAGAAAAATTGGAAACTTCACAACTATGTGGAGATTGAACAACATACTACTGAATAGGTCAATGAAAAAAATTTAAAAGCAATAAAAAAATACCTTGAGACAAAAGAAGATAAAAATAGAACATAAAACTTACGGGATGCAGCAAGCACAGTCCTAAGAGGGAAGTTCATAGTGACAAATGTCTACATCAAGAAACAAGAAAAGCTTTCTGTCCATGGATGCTGCTGAGCTAAGTATCGTTAAAGCCTCCCCTCCCGTGGTCATGTCTAAATCAGAGTCTCCCAAAGAGCTGCAGAAGCTTTTCATCAGCGCTTTATGCTTTGAAACAATCAGTGAGAGCCTGAGGAGCCATTCTGAGCAATGGGTGATGATGAGAGATCCAAACACCAAGCACTCCAGTGTTTTTGAGTTTGTCACCCATGCCATTGTGGAGGAGGTGGATGTGGCCATGAATGCAAGGCCACACCAAGTGAATGGAAGACTAGTGGAACCAAAGAAGGCTGTCTCAAGAGCAGATTCTCAAAGACCTGGTGCCCACTTTAACTGTGAAAAAGCCTTTTTTTTTTTTGCTTTTTGGTATGTGGGTAGCTCCCTGGCTGGGAATTGAACCCAGGCCGCAGCGCTGACAGCGCCAGCGCCGAAGCCTTAAGCCACTACACCACCAGGGAACTCCCTGAAAGCTTTTTGTTGGTGGTATTAAAGACAATGAAGAATACCACCTAAGAGATTATTTTGAACAGTATGGGAAAACTGAAGTGACTGAAATCACGACTGACTGAGGCAGTGGCAAGAAGATTGAGGGTCTGCTTTTGTGACCTTTGAGGACCACGCTCTGTAGACGAGACTGTCATTCAGAAATACCATTCGGTGAATGGCCACAACTGTGAAGCAAGGCAGGCTCTGTCTAAGCAAGAGATGCTAGTGCTTCATCCAGCCAAAGAGGTCGGGGTGGGTCGGAAAACACTGGTGATGGCTGAGGAGGTGGTTCTGGTAGGAATGACAACTTTGGTCATGGAGGAAAATTCAGTGGTTGGGGTGGCTTTGGTGGCAGTCGTGGTGGTGGAGGAGGATACTGTAGCAGTGGGGACAGCTATAAAAGATATGATAATGATGGAAGCAGTTTTGGGGTGGCAGAAGCTACAATGATTTGGGCAATTACACCATCAATCTTCATATTTTGGACCTATGAAAGGAGGAAATTTTGAAGGCAGAAGCTCTGGCCTCCATGGTGGTGGAGGCCAATACTTTGCCAAACCACGAAACCAAGGTGGCTATGGCAGTTCCAGCAGCAGCCGCAGCTATGGCAGTGAGAAGGGTTTAATTACTGCCAAGAAACAAAACTTAGCAGGAGAGGAGAGCCAGAGAAGTAAGTAACAGGGAGTAACAGGGACGCTACAGGTTCCAACAGATTTGGGAACTCAGGCAAGCACAGTGATGGTGGGGCTTAGATGCTACAAAGAAGACGTGTTTTAGATAATACTCATGTGTATGGGCAAAAAACTATGGAGGACTGTATTTGTGACTAACTGTACAACAGGTCATTTTAGTTTCTGTTGTGTGGAAAGTGTAAAGCATTCCAACAAAGGGTTTTAATGTAGTTTTATTTATTTAATTTTGCACCCATGCTTTTGATTGCTAAATGTAATAGTCTGATCATGACACTGAATAAATGTGTCTTTAAAAAAAGAAACAAGAAAAATCTCAAACAACATTACACTTTAAGGAACTAGAAAAAGACAAAGTCCAAAGTTAGTAAAAGGAAATAACAAAGATTAGAGGAGAAATAATATAAACAACATTGAGAAACTTTTTGCTAGATTCACCAAGAAAAAGAAAACCTAAATCAACAAAATTTTAAGTGAAAATGAAGACATTAAAAATAATACCACAGAAATAGAAAGAATCATTAAGAGGCTATTAATAAACAATTTTAGGCCAACACACTGGGTCACCCAGAAGAAAGGGAAAAATTCTTAGAAACATAAAAAATACCAAGACTAAATTGGGAAGAAATAGGAAGTTTAACTAGATTAATTACAAGTCAGGAGATTGGATCAGTAATCCAAAATCTTCCAATGAAGATACGTCCAAAACCATATGTTTTTTTTGTTGTTTTTTTTTGTTTGTTTGTTTTGTTTTGTTTTTTTATGTGGGTAGTTCCCTGGCTGGGAACTGAACCCAGGCCGCAGCACTGACAGCGCCGAAGCCTTAGCCACTACACGACCAGGGAACTCCCAGGACCATATGATTTTAATGGTGAATTTCTTTTTTTTTTTTAATTCATTTTTATTGTTAGACTTATTGGGGTGACATCTGTTAACAAGGATTACATAGGTTTCAGGCATACAATTCTACAGTGCATTGTCAACTTGATGTATAATAAGTTCACCACCTAATGTGACTTCTCTCTCCATCACCTTATATTTAGCTTCCCCCCTCCTCTCCCACCCCCTCCCCTTTCTCCCCTCCCTAACCCACTCGTCCCCAAATAAACTTAATGGTGAATTTTACCAAACATTTGAAGAAAAATTAATGCCAATCTTTCTCAAACTCTTCCAAAAACTCAAAGAGGAGGAAACTTCCATACTTTATTTGAGTCCAGCATCATGCTAATACTGAAGCCAGAAATGGATCCTACCAGAAACTGCAGACCAATATCCTTTATAAGCACAGATGAAAAAAATTCTCAATAAAGTACTAGCTAATCAAATTCAGCAGCATATCACAAGGTTCATTCAAGTAGGATTTATCTCTGTGAGGCAAGTATGCTTCAACATAAGAAAATCAATCAATATGATACATCATATTAACAGAATGAAAGAAAAAATCATATAATCATATTAATAAACACAGAAAAAGCACCTGACAAAATTCAACATCCATTCATGATAAAAACTCTTTAACAAATTAGATACAGGAGAAATATACCTCAGCATAATAGAGGCTGTATATGATAAGCCACAGCTACTATCATACTCAATGGTGAAAGACTGAAAGCTTTTCCTAAGATCAGGAATAAGACAAGGGTGCTCACTCTTATCACTCCATTCAACACAGTACTGAAAGTCCTTGCCAGAGGAATCAGGTAAAAAAATGAAACAAAAAGCATGTGAATTGGAAAGAAGTAAAGCTGTGTCTATTTGCAGATGACAAGATTATACATATAGAAAATGCTAAAAACTCCCACAAAAAGTAGTTAGATCTAATTAACAAATTCAGTAAAGCTGGAGGATACAGAATCAATACACAGAAATCTATTACGTTTCTATATACCAAAAACAAATTATGTGAAAAAGAAATTAATTTGTATGGACCACAAAAGACTCCAAACAGTCAAAGCAGTCTTGAGAAAGAAAAGCTGAAGGCATCAGGCTCCCTGATTTCAAGCTATATTACAAAGTTATAGTAATTAAAATAGTATTGCATTGGCATATAAACAGATACATAGATCAATGGAACTGAATAGAAAACCCATAAATACACCCACATATATAAGGTCAATTAATTTACTACAAAGGAGCTAAGAATGTTCAAAGGGGATAGGACAGTCTCTTCAATAAATGGTAGTAAAAAAACTGGACAGACACATGCAAAAGAATGAAACCGGGCCACTGTCTTATACCAGACACAAAAATTAACTCAACATGGATTAAAGGCTTGAACATAAGACCTGAAACTGAACAACTCTTAGAAGAAAACATAGGCAGTAAGCTCCTTGACATTGGTGTAAGCAATAATCTTTTTCTATCTGACAGCAAAAGCAACAAAAGCAAAAACAAACAAGTGTGACTATGTCAAACTAAAAAGCCTCTGCAGAGCAAAGGAAACCAACAAAGTGAAAAGGTAACCTACTAAATGGGAGCAAATATTTGCAAATCATGTAACTGACAAGGGGTTAACATAAAAAATACACAAAGAACTTGTACACCTCAAAAGAAAAAATAATCTGATTTAAAAATGCACAGATCTGAGTGGACATTTTTCCAAAAAAGACATACAGATGGCCAACAGATGCATGAAAAGATACTCAACATCACTAATTATCAGGGAAATGTAAATCAGAACCATGATGCGATATCACCTCACATCTGTTAGAATGGCTATAATTAAAAAGACAAGAAATAACAAGTGATAGCAAGGGTGTGAAGAAAAGGGAACCCTCAAACACTGCTGGTGGGAATATAAATTGGTGCAGCCACTATGGAAAACAGTACAGAGGTTCCTCAAAAAGTTACAAATAGAACTACCATTGAATTCAACAGTCCCACTTCCAGTTATTTATCCAAAGAAAATAAAAACATTAACTCAAAATGATATATGTACCCGTGTGTTATTTACAATAACCAAGATAAGGAAAACAACCAAAGTATACATTAATGGATAAATGATAGTGTGGTATGCATATACAATGGAATATTATTTAGCCATAAAACAAAAAGGAAATCTTGTCATTTGTAACAACATGGATGATGGACCTTGAGGGTATTATGCTAAGTGAGGTAAATCAGACAGAGAAAGAAAAACACTGTATAATCTCACTTACATGTAGAATTATTTAACAAAAAACAAACCAAGCTCATAGATACAGAGAGATTGTTGGTTGTGAGAGATGGGGGTTTGGAGATGGGTAAAATGGGAGAAGGAGGTCAAAGGGCAAACTTCCAGGTGTAAGTCATGGGATGTAAAGCACAGCATGGTGACTATAGTTAATACTGTACTGCATATTTGAAAGTTGCTAAGAAAACAGATCTTAAACATTCTCATCACAAGAAAAATTATTTGTAATTATTTATGGTAACAAATATTAACTTGATTTATTGTGATTTCTCAATATACACAAATATCAAATATTACCTTATATATCTGAAACTAATGTTATATGTCAATTGTAAATCAAAAAAAGAAAATTATTTTACATTTAACATTTTTCCTCTTAAAGAAGTTCAGAGAACCAGACTAAAACAGTAAGGGTAATTCAAGCTTAAACACAGATGAGAATTATCTAAATACAATATCTGAATTAACATAGTAAGTTTATATGGGTCAGTCACTCTTATATAAAGAATAAAAAGACTTATGTTTGTTTTAAATAAATACTAAATGCTAAATATTCTACTTTGTATTTGTCATATAATAAGAAACATATTTGATCTTTGACCAGATTCCGGGCACAAAGCTCCTTAGACTTTGATAAATGACAGAAACCTTGGTTGTTAATTCATAACACCAAAGATATGTTAATGAAGTGACTTAGGCTGGGTCCCCTGTAGTCTCAGGGTGGAGTAAGTCACCAGAAAGACCAAAGGACAGGTTGGAAATTTCAGCCTCATTCATGGATCTCAGGGAAGAGGGGGAATGCAGAATAAGCTCTACAGAAACTTTTGAACAATGAGATTTGATAAACTTCCCAGTTGGTGAATGTATCCATGTGGTAGGAAGATGGAGCATAGCAGTCCACAGAGAAAGAAGCTCAGCGTTCAGGACTCCCCCAGACTGCCCTATGTACCTGTTCATCTGGCTATTATTTGTACCCTTTATTATAACCTGATAAACATAAGTAAATGTTTCTCTGAGGTTTGTGAGTCACTCTAGAAAAATACCAAACCTGAGGAGGCATACTGGGAACCTCTGACATATAGCCAGTTAGTTGGTCAGAAGCACAGGTAACAACCTGTGGATTCTCAATTGGTGTCTGAAGTGGGGCCATCTTGTGAGACTGAGTCCTTTACCTGTAGGATCTGATGATATCTCTGGTTAGGTCATATCAGAATGGAGTTAAATTTGTAAGAAACCCAGTGTCTACTGAGAATTGGAGAATTACTTGGTGGTGTTGGAAAAAACATGTATCAGGGTATTGAAACATATTCCGAAATATATAAAGTTTGAACAATTTTTTAAACAGGAGTACTATTATTTCACTTAATGACAAATTAACATGACCTGAGTTTATGCTGGAAGAAAAAAACATCAGTCCGATTTTCTAATGTGTAATAATGATACTAAAATTTATATGGAAAAGTAAATAAGCACAAGACTTTGCAACTGCCTCAACAAATCAAATGTATTAATAACAGCAGAAGTGAACTGTTGCCTTGTAACTGCAGACCTGTCTGTCCCTTCATGCATTCCCCATGACATCCTAAGGCAGGAGCTAAGCGTGGAGGCCATGGGGGCATAGAGTATCTAGGAGACAGAACTGACCCTGACCCTCTCTCGGGGGTACTGTTCCTCCTTCACTCGCATACCTCACATCAACCTGCATGGCCCAGGGGATGGCTGGTTGTCAATGACAGGCAAAATTCCTCAAGGAAGGAACAACCTAAGGCAGGCACAGTCACACAGGGGCCATCAGGAGAGAGCTTAGGCTCAACAAAAGTGAGGCATAGACCCTGACCCTCACCCTCACTGAGGTTAACCTCCTACCCCCTGGCTGCCTTGTATCCCATGCTGCTCCAGTGATGACCTGATAGAATGATATCGGTCATGCTTCCTTAGAGATGACTTGGATACTGAGTCAACCCCCTGGGGTGGTTTCAGTACACTGAGTCCTTGGGCCTATGTGTTCTCACAGAAACACAATGCATGTTGGAACACAATGGGGACTTTCGGGAAAAAGCAGTCTCCTAGGTAACATAACTCACAGACCACGGAAAAACCAGTTTCACTTCCTTGTATGTCCACTGATAAAAGCTATGCATTGGATTGATTAGAGGCTGGTGCCCCTTGGGCCTGCTTGTAATATATTTTTGGCTATTGTGTTTCCTAACTTTGTGTCGCCTGTTTTGTGTTCCCACTGCTCGTGTCTTGCTGGACGCGACAGTGAATGACTTCAGCAGCTAAGTCACTAAGACTTTCCCATAGCTCTCTCAAAATGTTCACCATAGGAACCCAGTCACTATGTTGTGAGGTGACATTTCGGTAGGTATTCTAGCTGATGTTCCCAGGTAAGGTCTCTTTTGAGAACTCACCGATGATGAGCAGAGCAGACAAAAGCTCCCTCTGATGACCCCTTCCTGATGAAAGATCAGGGAGTAAAATAAATGTGTTTATTGTTTTAAACCATAATTTTGTAGGTAATTTGTTATGAACCCCTAACAACCATATCAAATTTTAGCTCCTGGAAGTGGAATGCTGCCATGACAAAATTAAAAAAAAAAATATATATATATATATCTCTCTATATATATCTATATATAGATATATATAGAGAGATATATATATATCTCTAAAACATAGGGGTGACTTCGGGACTGACCAGAGGTGAAAGCTAGCTGTACCCTCAGGAGAGAGTGAAAGACTAAAGGTCCTCAAAGAAACTGTTAGGAAAATTAAAAAGATCTAAGAAAATGAAACAAATGGAAAATGGATTAACTCCAGAAAAAAGCAAAAAGTTATACTATACAGAAATGTAACCACAGTAAAACTACTTGAATTTACCTGAAATTGACAGTCAAAGGAATAAAAACACCAAACATGAATTTAAGTAAAAATCATGGTATCATTTTACTGAGAAGATAAAGAAAAAGGGTTTATGAAAGATAACTAAAATCCTCATTAATCATAATAGCAGGTTAACAGATATCTAAAAATGAAAGGATCAAGAGATAGCAGTCTATATACATTATTTAAAAAGATTAAGATAAATATTAGAGAAGCAGCTAAAACAAAACACAGTTGCCTCTGAAATATGAATGTATTCTTGTGAAGGTGAGGTAGAAAGCAGAAGAATGTCTTTTAACATCTTTTGAATATTTAACCTATATTTTCATTCTTTTGATTGAAATAAATGAAAATAAATACATACGAGGTGGGACAATTAATTTCACGAACTCATCCTAGAATAAGTGCTACATACCTCATTGCTAAATATCACTATGGTCGCCTTTGAAGTACTACCGTTCGGAAGCTATGCAGTGACTCCCACGCCTAGTCTACCCTTCCAAGAATTTTGGAACTCTTTTCCTGGAATGGCCATCAGAGCTGTTCTTGGACCAAAATCTGACAATTAAGTTTGCAAACTTGCCACCATGTGCTTACACTGGCAAGTTCATGAAATTAATTGTCAGATTTTGGGTATGATGACAGTTCTGACAATCATTCCGGAAAAAGAATTCCAAAATTGTTTTTAAGGGTGGACAAGGCACTGGCGTCGGTGTGTAGCTTCCCAAGGGGAGTATTTTGAAGGTGACTGTAGTGATATTCAGCAATGAGGGATGTAGCACTTTTTCTAGCATGAGTTTGTGAAATTAATTGTTGGACCTCGTACAGTTTTGTTATAAATATACTTACTATGGAAATGCTGTTGAAGTAGGAGCTAAAACTGGAGGATTCTTCCAAAACTCATCCAATAGACTCTGAATAATTTTTCCAAGATCTGAGTGCATTGTAAACTGAAAGTAACAGTAATAAAGGATGATCAAAATCATGTTCAGAATAATATTGTAAGTCTCATTAGGATAACTTTACTCTAAAACGGGGCCACATTGGAAGAACTGTCTTGGTCCACACATAAAATACATTAACACTAACAACAGCTGATGAGCTAAAAAAAAAAAAAAAAAAAAAAAGGTTGCAAAAAATCTCATAATGTGTTAAGAAAGTTTACAAATTTGTGCTGGGTCCCATTCAGAGCCATCCTGGGCCACATGCAATCCACAGGTTGTGGGCTAAACAAGCTTGCTCCAAATTTAAAACTTAAAATAAAATCCACTTTTGCATGTCAAGATTAAACGAAAAGCAAATGATATTGTGTCAAATGAACATATTAGCCATTTGTAACGTAACAATATTCTCTAACAGAATCAATACCATAAATCAGGTTAAACGTTTTAATCAATAACGGAGCTGAAATATACCCACACTCCAATATTAAAAATAATTTGAAGGTTCAAAGGTAAATGCAGAGAGTACATTAAGTTGCAGTCCTTTCCCTCAATCATATACATATCCAGAGAACTGTAAGGTATATTTGAATTTCTTTTCCTAGTAACTATGGAAGATGTACTGTGAACCAAAGTTCTAACAACAATATGTCCTCATCACTGAAAAATAACCTTCAAATCAGTACTATCAATTGTATATAATGAAATTTTTTTGAAAACTGATTCCAAAATGAGATTTTAAATGTATTTTAGATTTCTAAAATATTTAGTAGGAAAGTTATTATTCTGAAATAAATATACGATAAACATACATTGCTTACTAATGGAGAGGTAACATACACTCCTTGTTTATCCATTAAATGATGCCGTACTGGTGGATAAACACTGATCACTGGTTTTTCCTGAGGAAATTGTGGCGGCAGCAATCTGGAAAAGGTAGAACAGATGAAAAACAAAAACATTATGAGTATACATTATATAGTCATAAACCTGAAACAAAGCTAAAAGCAAATTAAATTTTCAGGCTTTCATTTAGATTAATTATCAGTAATAAGTGCTCCAGCATGCTGTTGAGTTGATTGAAAATGCACAAAAAGATGCACGGTGGCAACAAGATTATAAAGAAATTCCCATACAATAAAACCTTAATGTAGAATATAGATACCCTGAATTACAGAATATTCTTCAGTCTGGCTATTTATTAGACCACAGGTCTGGCCTACTTTTGATTTGCCTACTTTTGAAATGGTGCCAGGAATTATTTCACTATCTACTAAATTTTTAAAGAGTAAGTGGATAAAATATAAAGTACTAGAATTGATATACTGTAGCTGTCATAATGCCTTAGTTCTATACGGCTCTTTTAAACGTCTCCATTAACACCTCTCTCCCAACTTTGAGGTCGATCACATGGTTTCAAATAAAGAACAGTAAATTCTCAATTAAAAAAAAAAAAAGTGAAAATCAATATCAGCCCTTTTTGAACTATTACAATTTCAAATTACGGAGTAAAGTCTTTAAAGATGGGATTTTATTGGCCATGGAACTGTTTTTCAAATCTCTAATACTCAGAAGAGTATGTCCTTTTAAAATGGACTCTGTTGCCTGTTGGCTGAGAAAACGATGTTGGCAGCAACGTAAAGAAGAAAATTGAGTCCTCATGGGCTTCTCCTACTTTAGCTCTACTTAGGGCATTTGAAGAGAGATAAACTATTTTATTTACATAGTTGAAGATGTTAAACTAGTTTGGTAAAAAAGGCAGTGAATAGCCTTTGGAGCCCAGCCAACTTGGGTTTGTACCTGGACTACGCTATTCACATGTATAAATTGCCCTAATCTGCAAGGCTATGAGGATTCAAAAAGTTCCTATATACCCAGACTACTTAGTGTAATGCTTGGCACTGTTATATATTCATCATGCTTTAATTCACTCATTCAGCTAGGATTTAATAACACCTTTCATGTGTTGTCACTATGCCAGGTGATGAGGATACGAAGATGAATAAGCCATGGTTCCTGTCTTTAAGTTTGGTACCTTTTTTCCTGGCCCAAGCACTGGCTCTAGCAGCCAGCCACCTAATGCAATCAGAGGTAATAACTTAATTCTTTCATACTAAAGACTAATAATTGCACTTAAGGTTAATTGGGTACTTCAACAATCACTTTGTCCAGACTTTTCTCTTTATAACTTAATAACCTCTTTACTGTATGTGTTTTCTTTAAAAATAATCAGCATATCAAATTCAGGCTTGAACTTTCTGGCTGATTCTGTTTCTGAAAACTACAATATTTTAACTTCTTTCTGATGTAAAGGTGAATATATCCCTAATGGTTTTCCGCACGTGATCCCTTTGATTGTCATTATCATGCTTACTCTTTCAGCCTACCTCCAGCTAAGACTTCATTTAGTGCAAAACAATGAAACTGATTACAGTACCAATGATTATTATTAGTACCTCTTTCTATTGTCTTTCCTTTTACAACTTCTTTCTTACAGCAATATACATTACAATTATGTCTTTACAAAACTTTTATTTCATAGAATTATGTAACTCAGAAATTATAGTTACTAAAAAGGGATCATTTGAAATAAGTTCACTTTAAATAGTTTACTCCTAATAATAACTAAGAAACAAAATAATAAAAATATTAAGTCCTATTACATGAAAAAATAGGATACATTTCTACTCACATATTAATGTTAATTGTCAAGTTGTTTACGGTGAATGGCAACCTGTATTCCACATCTTTCTGTATTTCAGCTATACTGTAGGAGAAAATTTGAGAAAAAAATTTACCTAAAATTATAAAACCAGTAATGTTAAAAACAAATGTTATATGTACCCCAATGTTCTTTGCAGTACTATTCATGGTGGCTAAGTCATGGAAACAGCCAAAGTGTCCTTTGATAGACAACTGGATAAAGTAGCTGTGGTACATATACACAATGGAATCTTACTCAGCCATAAGAAAAGATGAAACAGGGTCATTTATGACAACATGGATGGAACTTGAGACCATCACACAAAGCGAAATAAGCCAGACAGAAAAAACCAAGAAGCATACAATTTCCCTCATATGTGGAACACAAAGCTGAAAGCACCAAAGAAACAAAAACTCATGAACACAATCAATAGTTTAGTGGTTAGTGGTTATCTGAGGGTATGAAGGGATGGGGTGGGAGAGAAGGGACAGGGTCTCAAATATATAGTGATGGAAGGAGAACGGACTCTGGATGATGACACATCACACAACACATAGATGATGTATTATAGAACTGTATACCTGGAACCTATGTAATATTTACTAACCAAGGTCACCCCAATAAAATCAACAATAAAAAAATTAAAGTGGGAAAATCACACGTTAAATGTTTTTAGAGCCTGTTAAAACTACTTTTAGTTTTAATCACAAAATCTAGATAATCAATATAATTTGTATCTTGAAAGGAAAATGACCTAGAAAGGTTTATCAAATAAGAGCTAGTCAAGTGTGTGTGTGGGAGGAGGACAGATGTGGAGGTAAAGAGGCAAAGAATAACCTGTAATAATGCTAGACTGATTTCCTTATCACTTTATCTAACTCATCATTAGTAGGAGCAATTGTGAGCACACTCTTTAGTAACAGGTCTGTGAGACATCTGGGTTCTGACTATAACTGCCACTAACCAGCTCTGTAGACAGCAGGGGCAGTCTGGGTCTTACCAGCTTGAACTTAAAAGTCTGGATGAGATGTCTCTTACAGTCTTATGAAGGAGACTGCTGGCTGCTTTCCAAAAATAAATGAGTCCCTTCTTCCTGAGAGAAGTCTGGTTTTATTCTGCATTGCAATTGTAGCTAGTTGTTGCTATACACTTAAGTTCTAGCCAATAAGATATAGGGAATTTGTGAGGTAGAATTTCCAGTAAAGCATACTAAAGAGGAACAAAAAACTGATAAGAATCCATGTGCCTTTCCCTGGATCTGACAGCTAGCCTTCTAACCACTGTAATGGACCGTGAGTGATGCTGAGAACCGAAGCCAGGCACTAGGGAGAGCTAGGCAAAAAGAAAGAAGTAGCTTGGCTCCTTGACCATGCCACTGTTAAAATAAATTTCTTTTTATGTGAGAAAAATCAAATTTTTATCTTGTTCAACTCTATTTTGGGAGTCTTTGTTACTAGCAGGTGGATATAATAGCCAACTACTATTAAGTCCCTTATACTTAAACATTCTACATTCAGAATTTTATTTTGTTGTTAATTGTAGACATACATTATAATTTACCAACCAAATTTGGGGCAGGGGGGCTCACTTGGAATTCTAGCTAACATTCATATTTCCAAAGGGGGAAATGTTAAGTAGTATTAATGAGTTGTGGTTAAAAGGAAGCTTGACAGTCAAATGAACAAAAACATTTTCAAGCATGAATACTTTTGAAAGATCTAGCATTTACATATAATTTACTTTTTGTTCTTTTGGTTGCTTCAAAGAATCGTTTTAGCAAACCTGTTTATTTTTCTCTGTTTTTGGTCTATTAAATTTTTTGGCCTTCTGATAAAAACCTAGCCTCCAGAATATATAAATTTTGAGTAGCCTGGAAAGTTAAAAAATATTGGGATAGGGTTAGGGAAATAATAGATGTTAATAAGCTTTCTTCTCTGACATCCACAGAATGGGGTTATGACTAAGGAAAAGAAACAGCCAAAAGAGACTCAATAAGATATTCAATATTAGAACTTATACAATTTTTATCAAAGTTTCTCTTTAGGAACTAGGATACTGCTGGCTTCCTCAGTTGTATGAACACCATGCAATCTAATAGTTTTTTAAATTTTTTTATTCCTCTATATTATCTTATTAGGACCCTAAGGTGTCACTGCTTCAAGAATATACTAGTCACAAAAGCATCCATCAGTTCAAAGCCAAATAGTGCATCTTAGTGATTAGAACCATGACCTCTTATGTTAGGCTTCCTGGGCTCAAATCCTCCTCCTACCCACTAATGTATGTGATCATGGGCAAGTTATTTAACCAGTCTAAGTCTTACCTCTCAAATGGAAAATGGGGATGTTACAAATTATCTACCTACCTAAAAGAGTTGTTAGATTAAGTGAAATAATACACAAGAATATAAAAATAACTCAGGATCTCATATCCCCACTATAATTACTGCCAACATACTGGTGTATAAACTTTGTGGATCAAAAAAGGAGTTCTACAGAAAGTAACCTCACAGGGTGATCTGATCATAAATTTCTAACTGGACAGGTCATGGTGGGTAGACATGCTCCAGGCATCAGCTTCTTACTAAAAGGTTTATCTTTGCCTAAAGCAAGCACTACCCATTGCTTCTGTGCATCTAGGTTAACACACCTTTGAAATGCTCCCTTTCAGACCTCACAAGAGAGCACATAATCTTAACTACCCTATAATCTCATTCCACTTTGCTTCCTCCCACTTTCATGTAATCTTCTTTCGACTTCCTCCTTAATTTCAAATGCATAAAAGAAATTGCAAAACTCTCTCAGGAGCATTTGAGATCTTGCATCCTGGCATGTTGTCAGATTTGTTCAAATAATCTCTTACAAAAATTCTCTATGAATTTGGACATTTCTTACATTGACACCTTCTAATCTTCCTACATTCAGTCTTAATTGAAAACAAAAATATAATTATACTGCATAGACAATTTTGTTACTTGCTCATTTCCCACTCTATTTATTGTAGTTATCTTTCTAAATCAGTAAATAACATTTTAAAATATCTTTTAACGGCAGGATAATATTCTAGTATATGGTTCAACCTCTTCTCTGCCTTTAGATATTGAGACTGTTTCCAGTTTTTACTACTGTACACCATTGTCCGATAAACAGTCTTACAGCCAAATCTTTATGCTGACAGGCAGTACTACATAGTATGTAAACACATACACAAATTTTAAAGTAATACTATAATCACCCGTGAGACAAAATTTAAATGATTTGCCATTAATTTTATTTTCTAGGTTCTCTGAGAGAAGTGAATTACTGTGGGTTTTTACATCTCAGTGGTTCTGAATCTTTGGGACTAAAGAAAGCTGAAACAACAGATAACTTTATTAAGAATATGTGATTAAATGGAATCCTCATTTCTTTGATAGTCCCTAAAACTGTAACAAATAGAACTGAAATGCAAAAGCGGCACTTTACGATTAAAACATTCCTTTAGTAAAATAATCATTTCCTTTAGTAAAATAATCATTTATCTCCTACTTTATATTTTGTGTAAGCTTGGATTTCATAAGACTTGGCTCAAATGAATAGCTACCATGTATCCAGTATCTTGCAAGACAACGGAAATACAGAAATGAATATTGTATGGTCTTTTCTCTGAAGGGGCACATGGCGCGAAGAGAATGTTAAGTACCTAAAAAAGGCCAATTCAAGATACCCATATCATGCAGTTCCCACAGTGTTGGGTTAACTCAAGGACTGTTTTTGGTGAACCTTGTGCATAGCATAAAGGGTTCATGGAGATAAAGATTATAGAAGGAGAATAGATAACTTCCCTTTCTCATCCAGGAAATATCAAAATAGACCTTAAAAAAAGCAAATCTATAGCAGTGCAAGAAGGCAAATAGTAACATAAGCAGACAAGAAATTTTGAGGAATCCCTGAAAGATAAAAAAGATGGGATTAGATTTTAGGAAAACAGGAAAGAAAAGGATAGTAAATATAGGAACTCTGACAATCCAAATACAAGACCAATACAAAGTAGAAGCAGTCTGAAGGTCCTCCAAGCCCTAAACTAAGTCAATGTAAACCAAGAGTGTGGAAGGCAGAGCAGGATTTCTCAGGGTAATGAGTGGGGAGACATGTAACAGCATGTAGGCTACAGCACTCTTCTCTTCCTCCTGCTTGTTCAAAACCAGTAAACAGCAGTAGTATCAGCACCTGGAATAACAGTGAGGGAGTCATGCCTTAGGAAGGTTATCAACTCACAGGAAGCTGCTATTTCTGAAAAACAGCTATTAGCTTGCCCCATAGTGGAGCAAGTCATTCCTTTACATTCATCAGGGACCGGCTGTGATTAAACACTTAAGTATCCACAAAAAGTCAACAAGGAATCTCAAATACAAAAATGAACATATCTAAAAAGTTTGAACAAAGGTGATAGAAAGAGAAGTCACATTAGGTGGTGAACTGATTATATAACAAGTTGACAATGCACTGTAGAATTGTATGCCTGAAACCTATGTAATCCTTGCTAACAGATGTCACCCCAATAAAAAATAAAAATAAAAATAAAAAGTTTGAACAAAATAAAACTATGGAAGGCACGCACTAAACTCAACAATTCCCAAAACACAAAAACTGAAGGAAACAGTTAAGTGAGCAGACTTAATTAAAATCCTCAGAGAAACAAAAGAAAATAGCACTTGCATTCGCATTCCCACACACTCACACACGTGCACATGCATGCACACACACAATGGTTGACATGAAAATAAAAAACATAAAAAATTAAGACACTGGAAATTTAAAATAAACAGCTCAAATAAATGGTTTAGTACTCTGTTTGGAAAATGCCTCATACTATATACCTGTCTCTTGGAGAATACTGATGCACTTTAGCATATTGAAATTTTAAAGTACTTGATTTTGTTTTGTAAACTATTTATCATGGATCACTTATTTCACAGTATTTTTTGAATGGTGTTCTTGCAAAAACACAGAGAATAATGACAGAGATTTGCAAAGAACTATAGGAATAGAGAAGAAAATACCTAACTGAAACAGCAGTAGGAATGTGGGGTCTTCTAGGAAGAAAACTGTATATGAGCTATACTTAAAAGTCAAGTAAGAGTTAACCCTCAGGTAAATGAAGTGGACATTCTACATAGAGGAAAAACAATTAGAAGAGCTTCAGATATGAAATAGCACCGGTCTCTAAGGTCTCCATATCCTTTGCCATTAAAGGAACTTTACAAGCTCTGTCTGTTGACACCTTTCCATCAGTCACATCACAATCTTTTTTGATAACCAAGCATTAAGCTATGGAGGGTAGACTTTTCTGAGCAAGAGTTAGGAAACTACTGAAAGGATTAAGATTGTCAAATTTGAATTTCAGAAAGATTACTCTGGAGGCCATGTAGAAGAAAAAAATAAGGGAAGATTGGAGGCAGAGAGAACAGTTAGAACTCAGCAGTAGCAGGGACGGAAGACTGAGTGGAAACAGGATGACCAGGTTTTTGGCCTAGGTGAGCCACTGTGGAAGGAGTTTAAAGACAGGGGAGGGATAGATGTGGCTAACTGAATGAGCAATAAAGAAAGGACAAACTGTGTGGTAACTTTTTAAAAAAAATTTTTAAGTAGGTATGGACTGATACTAAGGGGAAATTAAAGACAACTCTTGAGCTGTTATGATCTGTTTAGAAAAATTTTCATTAAATGGTAACATGCTTTATAGTATCACATACTCTACAACTTTTAATCACTGTTTATAAATAGGCTACATAATCTAATGTATCAAATTAAAATTTACTTAGGGGATTGTTGGATATACATAATTTTAAAGCTCACTGTAATTTAGAGTCAAAATGTTGACATTTTGTAGATTTCTGTAGCTTCAATAGCCTAAGAAACAGCATTATTGGATTTTTTTTTTAAATAGAAACAAGTTAAGGTGATTTCCCTCCATAAGTTTTAATCTCAAATACCTACACCTGTTATATAATGTACATGAATGAAGGTAGTTACTTGAGGTTCAACAGGGAGTGACTGCAGTCCAGTAAAGGAAACAGCTATTTTTCAGCTGAAAGCAAATGTCACTATTTGGGAACTGGTGCCAAATCTTTCCAGACCTATCTTAAAAGAAAAGTTAGAGGGGGCAGGGCCATATAGGAAATCTCTATACCTGCTGCTCAATTCTGTTGTGAACCTAAAACTACTCTAACGCATAATTTTTTTTGCAAAAGTTGAAAATATTAATGAAAAATTTCAAATTATGAATGTTGGTAATGGATCCATTTAAAAAATATACAACACTGGACAGGTTAAAACACATGCATATCCTTTCATTACAAATGTTTTGTGTTAATCAAATTTGTGTGAGTCCTTATGAGCTGATAGTGAAATCTACAGGGAAAATGGTATGGAATTTAGACTTACTCAGAAACCCATGAGTTTAGAGGAAAGTCTTTGAACTGAGTGAGGGGTTAAACTTAACAGCTTGTAGGATAGAAAACTATACAATAACAGACTCTCCAAGGAAATCAGAAGGCTAAAGGTTTGGGCAATCAGAAAGAACAATGGTATCCAAGGACTGGCAGCAAAAGAACATCTCAAAACAATTTTTAAAAACTATGGAGACTGGCACTATTATTTCTAAGGTACGAAATAAAATAACTGCCATTTACAGAGTACAGACTGTGTGCCAGATAATATTTTAGTTCCTTTACATGTATTATATCTAAAATCCTTCAAAATTGGTACATTTCATTTGTGAAGAAAGTCATTTTCTGGAACGGACTTGCTTTCTGAATGGAGAGTCAGAAGTGGTCCTGCGAGACAAATGAGCTAGCTATAGGTAAGCTTGTGAGGGATTCCTGAACAATAAGCAAGGGCTAGAAGCATGCAGGCAAAAAAACACAAAGGTTCCAGGCATTCTGATTCTAAGCAGTGGAAAAAAGAATGTAATATGTAATATGCTTACTCTATGCCAGCTACTCTAATAAATGACTACATACATTACTTAAATATCAACAATTCTGCATTTATAATAGGAATCACAACTCCCGATTTTACAGATGGGAAGTGGAGGCTCAGACATAACTTACCAAGAGGTCATGTTACCAGTACGTGTTAGAGCCAGTTTTGGAATCCATGACAGTTTAATTATAAAGCTTTTATCACTTAAGTCAGGCTGCTTTTCCTAATGTCAATAATTTTGCTTACTTCTGTTTACATTGCTCAAATTCATTTTGTCTTTATCTCTAATAGATGCTCATATCGAGGAACCTGAGGAACTAAGAGACTTTCACAGTTGGTTAGGGCATTAAGAATTCAGGTGGTCAATCTTCTCACTTTTAGCAATCCTAAGGCCTATTAAGGTTACGTGACCATCCAAGGTTACACTGCCAGTTTATGATACATGAGTATGTCCTGACTTCTGGTTCAGGGCTTCTTTCACTAACACTGTTAGTCATACCAGAATAAACTAAAAAACAAAAACAATTCTGATAAACATTAACTCCCACATTAGATTTTTTTACTGAATATAAAATAAAAATAGCAACAATTACCATGTACTTGACTATTAAAACGAATGTAGAAATCCTTTACTTGAGAGAGCTAAACTCTCCATAAGTAAAAGTAACAAAGGATTACTATTTGTATACCTTTGGAGTTCTCTATTTAATAATAGGTAATAATTACCATTCATAACATAACTCCAGGCTGTGGTTTTTGAGCTAAAGAAATAATAAAAATAAGCTAATTAACTTTATATTGTGAGAGAAGAAAGCAGGATAGTTAGGATGGTAACTGTTGAGACCATCAGTTTTTAATATTTCTTGATTGCAAGGGCAATGCAGGGAAATACTTAACAGCTTCACTTGTGAAGAATCTTTAAATATTGGGACTAGTGAGTATCACCTGGGCTATCTCCAACTGCAAGTAACTGAGAAACCAGGTTGAAAGTAGTTTAAACAGTGAGGGGTTATTAAGCTGATAGCGTAAGAAGTCCAGACAGGAAGGTTCCAGAATTGGTTAATTCAGCATCAATATTATCACAGGCATTCCATCTTTCTATTCTATTATATTCAGTAGTCAGCCTATCCTCCCCTTGGATCCAAGCAGTTCCAGATGTTCCACATAACACAATATCCAAAACATAAGAGAGGCAACTCCTTTTAGACATCTGTATTATTGAGAAAACATTTTGAACAGCTCCCCAGCAGACTTCAAGTTCTCCTCCAACTTCCACTGACCAAGATCAGGTTAAGTAAGAGTCCTGCTTTCAAAATAACTAACAGAGGGAATGAAACCACCATCACTGGCATAAACAATCATTATTTACCCACTGGGGTTGAAAGACCATAGACTCCATTAAGTACATGGCCTTGCAGATGCGGAACCCAAATAAAAAAAGGTATTCTTCTAAGAAGTCAGGGAAAATGGATATGGGTGGGAAATCAACAGTTTCCCCTTGAGTGAGCTTCTTCAGGAAGTAGAAGAAACAACAGAATAAGTTTTACTCCTGCCCAGAAAGTCAGGAGTTTTAGGTGGTAAATTAAATACTGTAATGAGTGTTATTCAGAAAGTGGAATATATTACTTGAGCCTAGGCTAGGTAACTTTCAACTTCCATTTTCACAGCAAACAGGTCATTATGCTTTGGTAAAACACTTCTTGTCATCTATGACCATTTTCCATTTGCCTTACCTTACCACTAAGACTTACACAAGGAAATACACATAACATTCAGCTAACCTTTAAAAGACTCCTAAGGAACATGAAGAAGAATTTCTTAAGGCAACAAAAAAGTAGTTTACATTCATTACAGAAAGGTAATTAAATAAGCTCTTTCCTAAATTGGAATGTAATTATAAGAAGTTGAAAAATAAGAGTTGGAAGACAGATGAGAGAATGTGGTTGAAGAAAGGTTCTTGAGGAGGGCAGAAAAAAAGTCAGATAACTTTCACGGGCAGAAAAGAGCTATTGACCTTACATTTGGAGCAGGGATAGATGTGAAAAAGAGAGATGGGCTGTATAAACAGGATTTGATATTCATAATTTAGGAAGCTTTTTATTATTCATTAAAATATCATTCAAAACACTCAACTTTTGCAGATTGCACTTTCAGAATAACCAGTGTCATTCTATACAAAAATCTTCAAGTATAAATTGTATACTGCATATCCATTTTTATCAGCTAGCTTTAAAATGTATGTCATGAGTTAAAAGGGCAGACTTAAAAAAAAAGTGGATGTCATTTTTTTCTGGAATCGTACCATTTCTTGAAAAGTGGAAGTACATGACATACTTAATTGTTTCCAGAATTATCCAAGTTTAGTTTATGAATGTGTAATATTTCACTAAAATAAAACTTCAAGTATTGTTTTTAAAAGAACTTAAAGGACTAAAGAGTACTTCAAGTTAGATGTTTATAACATTACAAAATATGTAGATAATGTCACATGCCCAATTATGTCCTTACTTTCTGCCTCAAGAAATTAAAGAGATCCTTTCTGCATTTGACTCAAGAGTATTTACTGATCCTCTTAAACCAATTCCATAACTCCCTAGGTTAGCAACTCCAGTTTTAGAATCTCATCTTATTTGGGAGGCAAAAAAATAATACAAAGTAAGTATCAGATCAATCACTTCCCAGTAATTACCAGTCTTAGCAGCAAGGGACTTCGAAGTATTTCAAAAACTCAACTCCAACATCAAAGAACAAAAATTTGCCAGCAGTGCCAATAGTAACAGAATATACTAAAGGCTTATTAAAAGCAATTAATTCCAAAAGTTTGGTTCTAAGAAGTTATTTTGGCACTAGTAGTACTACTTTAGTATATAGTCTTCCAAGGTAAAACTAAAGGGGCAAACTTTTGTTGTTTGTTACAAATGAGTCATTTTATTTAATAAACATATCTTATAAGAGTAACTCTTGCAGGTTAGTACAGAACACAATTTAGGAAAAGACTGACTTCTAAGAACTTGGTGAACTTAATTTTCCAAAAAGAAAGCCACCACAAGATCAAAGAACATGCCACTCTTTCCTGTTAAATACCACATATTTGAAAGTTCTGAATAATTGAGGCAAAGAACCAAGAAACAGGTGAAGTTCAATCAGCAATAGGTCTCATTGTAGCCAAATCGATTTTGCAGTGAATTTTTCTTTTAACCATCTAATTTAAAACTATTCTACACTATAACTTACTTGCTTGGAAAAATTATTAATGTAACCAGATAAAATGGATCCTGTCTCACAGGACTTAATCAATTTTATTATCTCAGAATATATATTTTTAAAATTTATGAAGTTTCTTTCAAAAAGGGTTATCGTTGAACAACATATCTTTAGATTAAAATACATGCTTATGACACCAGTAAGTGCACTTGCATAATATATAATATAAAGAGGCAGTTCTAATATTTGAAAACCATCAGAGGCCACAGATAATTAGAATATAAAAGGCGGCAGCATACCAAATTACAGTGAAAACAGCTGAAATCGTTTGAATTCCAAAATATTTCTAATCTGACCATGATGAAAATGAAGAACTCATAGAAGACAACAGAACAATTCAGAAAAATATAATTCCTGATGTGGGAACAAGAATAATAGAAATGTACAGACTGGTAGTTGCCAGATACGAGGAGGTTCTTGGAACAGGGTAAATCTTTGCGATTTACAAGGACTGAGTACGTAACTCCCAGAGAAAAACTCGGTAACAACTCTGGCTTCCCTCTCCTTGTCTGTTGCGAGTTTTGTTTTTTAAAACATTTTCCACTCTTTGTGAAACGTGGATATTACTCTTCGCAATTCTTTTTAGCCAAGTATTTTAACAATTTGGCCAAAGCAGCAATGAGTGGATAAAAGGTTAGTGAGAAAACAGAACACAGAAAGGGATATTGGATATAGACCAAAAGACAGATTAGTCAGCAGCGATGTGTCAGAAGGGATGTGCAAGTCAAAATTAGAAGAACTGAGCAGTGGTAGAGCAAGAGGGAGGGCCCTGGTAGGGTCCGGAGGAATAGCCACAGCATGGGTCGGAGATGGCAGATCAAGCGTGAGACCCAGTACGAAGGAAGGTGTATCAAAATGAGGCAGCTGGTGGGGAGTCGGCCTGAGGAGCTGTGAGTGTGGTTAGGACTAGCCCGCCCTCCTGCCCTACTTTTCCTCCTGTCCAAGAGGCAGCGACCAGTCACCTGGAGTGAGAGTTCCGGAGGGACTCGATCAGGCGCTGCTTCTGTTGTTGAAGGCTGGTGAGGCCACCGGGAGACCCAGATGTGGAGGAGGAGGCGCTCTTGCTTAGGGGGAAGAGCCAGCTCATCCTCCACGAGTCCCCGGGCCCGGGGCCCTAGACGGCTCTGGCCTGCTTCTCCCAGTTGCTCAACCCGGTATTCTCCAGCAACAGAGGACCCAGCAGAGGCGCCCGGGGCCCAAAGTGCCGGGCGGCCGCGTCTTCTCTAAGCAAGGCCGGGTGGGGGGTGGTCCTCGGGTCCTGGGAGGTACGCTGTGTCTGCGGGCAGCTGGAGAAAGGAAGCTCGCGACCCGAGACAGGTAGTCCTACCTTCGAGACCCTGACGCCAAACCAGCCACTCAGGGAACCTCACCGCCCAGCGTTTTACCACCCCAGGCTCCGTCACCTGCGTGCCCCGCCCCATCTGCGTAACGTCATCATCTAGCGCCTCCGCCGGGACGTACGAGAAGCGACGGCGCAGGACGGTGCGGAGCAGCTCCGGCTCCTCTTTCCCCCTTGCTGGGCGAGAGGTGTCTATGGGGCATCCGCGGCCGCCGCCGCTACCTCCACCGCCGCTGGGTGCTGTCTCTATGGCGAGGAGGAGGAGGAGGAGCGCGAGCTCAGTGACACAAGTAGATCTTGCGTCTGCCGCAGACCTGCGGGGGGAAGGGCGGGTTGGGGAAGTAAAAGGGGTGAGGACGGTGAACCTGAGAGGGTGCTCGATGGCGCCAGCTGGAGCTTGACTAGCGAAGGAGAGTTAGGCGGCGGGCTCGGGTGGGGGTGGGGTTAAGTGGGGCTGGGGGGTATGTCAAGGGATTGGCGCTGAATGATGACGTAAAGGCATTGTACCTGGGGCTTCGAAGTTGTGGGGATGGAAATTGGAATTAGAGGGCGGTGGCCTACATACGCAGCTCTTCGTATTCCTTCACGCTGCAGTGCTTGGGAGTCAATCTGGCCCCAGAACGTCGTTATCAGCACCTTCGCACTGGCTCTCTGCCAGGAAAGAGAGTTATCTGTGACTTGAATGCTTCTGTACGGCCCTCTTTTCTTTGGGATCCTGCAGTACGGAGACGCTACCTCCAGTAATGAGAAAAATTTTGGTGCCTCTTCTGGGCTTCTGGAACTGTAGTAGAGAGAGCGCGCGCGCAGTGTTAAACTTAAGGGTCTTTCGAAAGTGTTCGTGTGTGTGTTGAGCGTAGTGAGCAAGGTTATAAAAGAGAAGTCGCCTGGTTCTTAGAGCACTGGGTTACATTTGTGAGTGCAGAGTTTAAAAGCGGGGTGGGAGGGGGGTAGTGTCATGATTCCCTCTTTTACCTTTGTTAATGATTTTTTTCAAACGTGTGAAAAATGAAGAATTTCCCTTCTCAAGAATCAAAATGTTGGTCTATACTGTTACATGCCATGAAACCCTTATGGGCCAGAAACGTGAGATTTATGTTTGGAAACCCGGGAAACTGCTCTGAGTTCTAGCAAATTAGAAAGAAACAATTTGAAATAATAAACACGCTATTTACTCCTTTCTCCTTCCTGCAGTATGGGCATTCAAACAGTCTCTGTGGCTATCTATTACAGCCTTTTATTTCATTGTTTTACTTTTGTCCCCTCTAATCTGGCTTGAATAAATGCCAGTGAAAGAGATTTTGTAATCAAACAGATTTTGAATTTTTTTAATGAGGAATAAAAACAAACATTACCTGTGTCTTAGTAACATCTGATATTCTCACGTGTATATCAGTATTTCACTTTTTGTTTTTGTCTGGAAGTAGATGTCTTTGTAAAGTTTTATTCAGAGAGTGAGCTGAATTCAGAGCAGTCTTTAGTGGAAAGAAGTGATTAGTATGTGCACATAAGAAAAAATACTGTTTTTACATAACATTGGTATTAGAAGCAGGAAACCTATGTTGTAATTCCTTTGTTCTACTTATTAGCTGTGTGACTTTAGCCAGGTCACTTCCCAAACTTTGTTTTTCTTAAGAATCAAGGGCTTTGAATAAATAATCTCTTAGGTTTCTACCAATTCAATTATTCTATGATTCTGGTTTCTGATATAGCTGGGTTTTATTTTGGTTTTTATTGTGACAGGTACACAAATAAAGGATAAAGTATTTTATGAAACAAATCTTCAATCAAATATAATATTTTGATGCTTGGCAGCTAGACTCTTTGTGCCCTCACTATGCCAGCAGCAACTGTAGATCATAGCCAAAGAATTTGTGAAGTTTGGGCTTGCAACCTGGATGAAGAGATGAAGAAAATTCGTCAAGTTATCCGAAAATATAATTACGTTGCTATGGTATGCCTGTGATCATATATCTTTAAAACACTTCTTATAAAAGGGGAAGAAGGATTTTTAAAGTCCTGAATTCAACCCTTCTGTTTGATTGTTTTTTTAATGGATTAATTTAATTCTGGAAAGCAAATTCTGTCCAACCAAAGACCATCTGGAACACACCACATGACCAGTTGGGTTTATTACTCATTGGCATGAGGAAAAATGCATACCATTGGAGGAACCACAGAGCATTTGAGTAAGAGAGTGTTAAAAAGGACTTAGAATTGGGATTTGTATTAGGTGGTTTTAGGGAGGCATGAAGAAAGCAGGACTTTGCTCTGGACTGGATGCTGTCGGGAAGGTGGGATAATTCTGTGGTAGGGTATCTTAAGTCTTAATTAGAATGAGAGAAGACTAGAGTGAGGCTAAGGCTATAAAGCAGCAACAGTCACTCACGTTAACCAAGATAGATATTTGGTCATTTTCATGCTTTGGAAAATGTTTATGTTTTTGTCTGTGTTCAGTTATGATTATAGAATGGCCTTGTTTGGTGTTGAAGTGTGTAAATGTTTATATTTGACAGAACATTAGGATCTAGCTACAAGTGCCAGGTCAGCACCTTGAAACACTAAGGCTTAACTGATAATACCAGATGAGCTCTGTAAGGGAGGAACTCCTAGAGGTCTTTTTCAAATGAAAAAAAGAAAAAATTCAGCTCTCCCAGTGAAACATTGTTGAGCTGAAATTTTTTGTTCAGTTTTTTATTACTTATTTTTTTAATTATCAGTGGAGTTTCATGAATATAGTGCTTTTGCATATACTTTTCAATCTGCCTAGACTGACTACTCAGTTGATTATCTTGCTTCTTTACTATTCTATCTCATAAATCTGTTATAGCGGCTCTGCTGTTTTCTAGATAATTTAGCTTTGTGAAGCATGGGGTTAGTGTCTTAATCATCTTTGTCTCTCTAATACTTAACATAACAAATAACATCCAATAAAGTGGTTGTTGAGTTGGACTGAATTTAGAGAAGTTACAATTTCTTCATTGTTTATAGTGACTTGATATTTAGATTTTGTCCTTAGTTTCCTAATTCGAATTTTAAAACTGATGTGTCATTTTCTCAGTATTTTTAATACAAATAGGTAAAAATGCTTCTCTGTGAGGAGGGGCAGGTTGATTGGTTAAAATATGAATATTTGAGTGTTGATAATGTTCTGTTTAATAAAGATGTACTTATGGTTACAATTGACTTTTTATCCAAAAGAAGTTGATAGTGATCACTTATTTCTCACATAATGAGTGACAGCATTAGAGACCTGATAACATTCTAGAGGAATGAGTAGGTGGAATGCAGTTTTTAACAACATGCTTTCACTAGGGTATAGAGAGGGTGCTGTTTTAGCCCAAGAAATTAGGAGTGTTTTGGTGTTTCAATAAACTGCCTGAAGTTGGAAAGTATGCCTTTTCCATTCTTTTAAACCAATTAGTTCTTCGTTGCTTTTAATGTTAGAATAGCATAGTTTCACTTACCCCTTGAGAAGAATGAATTTATGATTTTTCCTCTTCCTTGGGAATAGAGTTATGGTTGCATTTATCATGTGTTTCTTATACATAGTAATTTTTACTGATAATATTTAAAGTAGGAAAAACTCATTAAATTTGTAGAGTTGTATTTTATGGTTCCAAAAAGTAATGGTCTTCCTACTTGAAAGGTACTTTGTAATATAGAATATGAGTGTGAAGAATATCATCTATAACAGGATTTTTTGCCTTGTACCAAAAATTAATTAATTATTCTAACAATTTGTGGCCTGTGGTTTTTAGTAAATAATAAATTTTAAAACTATTTTACAGGACACCGAGTTTCCAGGTGTGGTTGCAAGACCTATTGGAGAATTCAGGAGCAATGCTGACTATCAGTACCAACTATTGCGGTGTAATGTAGACTTGTTAAAGATAATTCAGCTAGGACTGACATTTATGAATGAGCAAGGAGAGTACCCTCCAGGAACTTCAACTTGGCAGTTTAATTTTAAATTTAATTTGACGTAAGTGGGAAATAAATATAACCCAAACTTGTTTTTTAGTTTAATTTTAGGAATTTATTTCCTTGAGTGTGGTGAGTGAAATTCTAAATGAATCCAGCATAGTTATCCTGGAACTACTTACAACTTAAAATTTCAAATGTTATGTTTTTTATTTTTATTGGACAGAAAAAAATTTTTGATAAAAGAAGACTTATTTTCAAGTACCTTGAATTTTAGAGATATTATGTGAAAATGTACCACCTTTTTATGAAATTTGGAAAACTTTGGGTATTGAAAATACTTTTCGATAGAAAAAAATAACCTAACAGCTTTTGTTTTACTTTCAAACTTTATGTGTCATTTGAAATATGAGGGGGACCCAGAAAAATCAAAATGATCTTCTGGAGGGTGGGCCCTTTGTAGTACAGGCTTCCCATACCAGGTGAATGTTCTAGGAACCCATCTGCATCAGTGTACCAGCTGGCGTTGTGAGAGGCTGTGTTCAGCTTCAGTGATTTCTTTTTTTTTTTTTTTTTTTTTTTTATGGAGACTCTTTTAAGGTGTTTGCCCCTTTCATGATGGGTGATTTACACCAGTGGTCCCCAACCTTTTTGGCAACAGAGACCAGTTTCATGGAAGACAATTTTTCCACAAAAGAGGGGTGGTTGGTTTCGGGATGATTCAAGCACATTGCATTTATTGTGCATTTATTTTTATTAGTACTACATTGTAACATATAATGAAATAATTACACAACTCACCATAGTGCAGAATCAGTGGGAGCCCTGAGCTTGGGTTTTGATATGAGTCTACAGGCAATTGATTTATAATGGTCTTTGTTTAGTCAAACCTCTCTGCTAATGTTAATCCATATTTGCAGCTACTCTCCAGTGCTAGCATCACCACCTCAGCTCCACCTCAGATTGTCAGGCATTAGATTTTCATCATCGCTTCTCGGCTTTTTGGCTAAGATCAATGTGTAGATTCTCATAAGGAGCGTGCAACCTAGATTTCTCACGTTTGCTGTTCACAATGGGGTTCGCACTCCTGTGGGAATCTAATGCCACTGCTAATCTGACAGGAGGTGTAGCTCAGGTGGTAATGTGAGCTGTGGGGAGCAGCTGTAAATATAAATGAAGTTTCACTCGCTTGCCCACCACTCACCTCCTGCCATGCAGCCTGGTTCCAATGGGCCCAGGGTTTGAAGACCCTTAATTTGCACAAACAATATGCAGCATGATGATGCTCCTGCCCACATTGTGCAAAGTGTTCAACAGTTTTTGATCCAAAAATGGCGTGACCCCCAGTGCCCCACCCTCCCTATTCAACCCCATCTCATTCTGAGCAACTTTTTTTTGTTTTCCTGGATGAAAAAAGTTCTCAAAGGGAAACGTTTGCCATTGTGGCAGAGATGAAATAAAAAATGGCAGAAGCACTAAAAGGCATCAAAATTGACAAGCTCAAAAGCTATTTTGAGAGTAGAAAAATCATCTCAGTAAACAGATGTCACCCCAATAAGTCTAACAATAAAAATGAATTAAAAAAAAAAATTAAGACACAGTAAGTCTGAAAAAAAAAAAAAAAAGAAAAATCATCTCAGTAGGTGTATTGCATGAAACGTAGAGGACTGTGAAGGTGACTGAAGTTTAAATACACCATTTTTCATAAATAGATTCTGTTGTTTTGGGGTGCTCCTTCATAAATATATATTTTTGTTGTACTAGCTATTCTTGTAAAGAGATTTTGATTACAGTCATCTCCCAGTTTATTATTGGATCATACTTCAAAGGTAATTAAGACATTTCTTAGAAACTTGGTGCACGTTCCTTTCAAATCAATGTTATATAATGGTTATATTCCCAGGTCAGCCCACCAAACCTCTTATAAAACATAGTAGTACACTTGAAACTGGTGTTTCTTTCAGAATCTGGTATCTTACTTGCTATGCTCCATCATTGGTAGAGTAGTCCTGATAGCTTAGAGAAGTTTAGAGTGTATTGGATGAGAATGGATAGTTTACAAACTGTAAGTTGGGGAACTGTTTATTACATCTAAATATGTTACAGTATTGCAGTGTCCTTCCATTTGACTGTCTGTACTTGTGTGATACAATGTAATGTTTGCAGAATATATGGGACAACTAATGGTAGTGCCAATGTTACAACCTCCTTTTCTCTGTAGAACAGGATATTTAGCAAAATACATACATCAGATCTTCATAGAGGTTGGTGGTGTCAGTGGTGCTATAGTATGGTTTATAATTGCACTGTGTTTACCCTGATTCTCTGTTTTACTCTGTTGGATTTAATAATGTACTCTTCAGTTTAGTTGGTTGGAATTCCCAGCTTTCTCTTTCTAATGACATGAGTATTATAAAATATGAAATTCATTCCAAATGATAAAATATTTAATCAGTGCAATTTAGATGACAGTTCATTAATTTAAGTGAATTGAGCTATGTGAACTATGCAGAAAAAAATAATTTATACTCCTTTTTTTTTTTTTTTTTTTTTTATAACTTCCTTGGTCATTAAACACTTAAAGTATTCATCCAGGTCTTTCTCCTGGGGATTGGGATTTGGTAACTCTAGGTATGGTACCTAGGAATCCATATTTTTGGTAAGCTCTCTGGGTGATTGTTCTCATTGGGCAAGTTTGGGAAATACTCACTTAAATAGGGCAATAATAACTGTTCCACTTTGTGTAGTTTTTGACCTGGTGATAATAACATTGAACAAAACAGGCAAAAATCATTGCCCTCTTGAAGTTTACATTCTGATTAAGAGAGAGACAATAAACTAAAAGTAAAGGGAGCCTATGGCCCTGAATAATGTGAGCTGGAGAAAGAATCTGTTATGCCTTTGGTTGGTTATAATTGCTAAAGCATGTCTCCCATGTGTGCATCAGGGCCTGATGGTTAAGATTCTATTTGTGTAAGGTAGATATTTTTAGTTTAATAAGGCCAATAATACCTGTTGTTAATGAAAAAAAAACTTGTGTTGGGTTTATTCAGATAACCTTCCTAAAGGGTTTCCCAGGGGAAATTTTGACTTATAGTAGTTGTTGCGTTTTTTCTACTTTTAAATATTTCAATGGCTAGTTTTGTTAAAGACATTTGGAGGCAAGTTGATTTCCGGAAGAGACCATAAGAATACATTTTGGCCCAAGTAGGATGTTCCTTTTTGGTTTAATTCATTTTGCTAAAGCTTTTAATAGTAATGTCTTTTGCTGAATGGTTGAAGCAGTATTCTTACAATTTAAAAAATAAATAGGGGGTTTCCTGGTGGTGTAGTGGCCAGGTTTCGGTGCTTCCAATGCTGAGGCCTGGGTTCAATTCCCAGCCAGGGAACCCCCCACTCCAAAAAAAGAAAAAGTAAATAGAAAAATCTAATGGGTAGTGCACAAAGTACTTTCTCTTTATTCTCAGGAACACATACCTTCATTTTGAAAGCCTTTTTAACTTAATGTTTTGGATACTTATGTATGTTTACAAACTAGAGATGGATTTCTTTTTTGGCTTAAGGCGAGTCTTGAAAGATTGGCTTATAGTTGCATTTCCTAACTTGATTTTTAGAACTTAATTTTCTGGGATTAAGATTATTAGAAATTACTGCTCTTATAGCAGAGTCCTTCATTTTAAAGAGTTTACTGCTTATTGGAACCACTTGATTACTGAGAGGAGGCATTGTCTTTTCCTTTAATTTGGAATGCAGTTTAACTCAGTGACATCAGATGTTTTCTACTTGGTCTCCTTTTTTGGTATTGCTGACAGTATGCTAGAGGAAACCAGGCCCTCACCCTTGTGGCTACAGCTCCATCTGGCAGCAATGAAATGGCTGCTGAGACTGAAAGCCCCTGAAAAGAACATGTCTGTCACTTTGTGTTGTAGTCCCTAGTAAGAGAAAGACCCTTCTTTTCAAACCCAGTTAAATTTATTAACTTGTGAAAGGCTAATGAAACTGAGTTGGTAGTAAAGATTAAAATCTCACCATTGGATTGTTTGGAATGATTATTTAATGTCTGAACACTTTTCTGAAATAACAGACCTTTATATTATATTTTCTTTCCATATATGTGAAATATTGTAACAACTAGATCCAAATGAATCCTCCTTCTCATTTCTGGCACTGTAGTTGTAGATATAAGTCGAGAAAAACAATTTGAAGTATGGCACTTTTGAATGTTGTCTTTCTTCTTTTCCTGCCAGGGAGGACATGTATGCCCAGGACTCTATAGAGCTACTAACAACATCTGGTATCCAATTTAAAAAACATGAAGAGGAAGGAATTGAGACCCAGTATTTTGCAGAGCTTCTTATGACATCAGGAGTGGTCCTTTGTGAAGGGGTCAAATGGTTATCATTTCATAGGTAAAAAGACTTTTGTATTGCAAATAGCTTATGTGTTACTATTTCCTAGCTGCTTCACATTTGGCTTGGGTCACTGTTTCTTCAGTTTCAGACTCGAGTTTTACAAAGAAGTTGCTGCCTGTAGCAGTATCCTGTCTTACGAGACCAGAGTTGGTTTACTTAAAGGTTAATAATACAGGATCCATTTCAGCTTATGAGAGAGACAGTGTTGTAGAGTACATAGGCTGGAAAAATAAACCTTGGTTTAAATCTAGCAGCACTGTTTGGAATTTGTGTTACCCAGGGTTATTTAACATTTCCAAACCCAAGTGAAACCATTCATTCATTTAAAAAAAACTATCTGCCATATGTCAAGCACTGTGATAAAATTTGTAGGAATTAAGCTATGAACAAAAGAAACTAAAATCCTTGTCCTCAAGGACTTCACCTTCTAGTGAGAGTAGGCACACAGTTTTTAAATGATGAAATTATATTGTTTGTTAGATGATGATAAGGGCTATGAAGGGGAAGAAAACAGCAAAGGGAGTGCTAGGAGTGGATGTGTGGTAGAGTTTAATTTTTTGTCATTAGAAAATAAAACTAGATTGTTGAAGAGAATTTCTAGAAAGGAAATTAGTTTCATTTTGTAAAGATAGGCTTCTGGGTAAGAGAGAGAGTTTTTCTATGTAAGTGAAGTAAATTAAACTGGCAGCCCAGGAACTAAAAGGGACTTTGGGAGTGGTTTTATTTAGCCTTTTGTTATATTTTTTTAAAGCGTTATATCATGCAGGTGTTAATGTTCTTGTGCTTGGTTCACTTCACACGGTTTTGAAAAAAATAAGAGTCCTGACTTCTTTACAACTTCCACCTCTGGACTATGGAAGGATTTGTGAAGGACTGTATGTATTGTAAACTTTGGCACAGTACTAAGTAGTAAGTTTTGAGTTGGAGGTTCTTAAACATACTAATTCTTACCTTTTCGCTCTATTCTCCATGTAAGCCTGTACCTCAAGACAGAAAACTTAATATTTGAGGAATGTTTTTTGAGTTCTGTTTTTACTTTCCTGGCCATAAGGATACAAAAGAATGGGGAAGAATTATTCTATCCTTTTACTGTATATGACATGGTCTTTCATTCAAAAAGTAACTGAGCAAATGCTGTGTCATAGGTACTGCTATAGTAAGATGAACAAAAAGAAAGGGTTTGTGTCGTCTTAAGAATTTAGAGTCCAAGGGGTTCCCTGATGGTGTAGTAGCTAAGGCTTCAGCACTCTCAACGCTGCGGCCTGGGTTTGATTCCCAGCGAGGGAACCACCCCCCCCCCCCCAAAAAAAAAAAAAGAGAGTTTAGAGTCCAGATTAGACTCTGATATATTTGAATATTTGTCAAGATAAGTTAAGATTTTTAATCTATGAAATGTCATTTAATATTTCCTTCATATAATAATATAAGCAATTTATAAATCCAAAACTCTAATATAATCTTCTTTTTACTAGTAGCAAGCAAATGCTGTCTTGACTTACATTTTAGGTACTGGCAGCAGAGTTACTTCCTTGCCAACTGTTTATTGCTTATATCTTGATAATTGCTTAGTGGTCTTCAGTGGTACAGCTTTTTCTTTTCTTTTTTAGATTAGAAGTAAAATTCTGAATATTAAATGAAATTTTGTTTGTATCCCCTCTAAAAAATATGTTAATAACATATCAAATATTAGTTGAGTTCCAACTATGTACAATAAAAAAAAAGGATACTTTTAAAAGGTATTTTAAAAATGCTCTGTGCCTTTTAAACTAGCGGAGAAAACCATACATGCATTTAAAGGATAGTATAGGAAAACGACCCGTGGAAGCTGGGCAGACATCTGTAAGGGTCCTCGAAGGAAAAGGGAATGGAGTGAGTGTATGTAACTGTGGCACAGGAGTGTAGAGGGCTATAAAGCTGTGGAAAAAGCAAACAAGGGGTATAGGAGATCTTGTTTTGAGATTGTGGGAATTTGTATTTTTATTCTTGAGGTAATAGTTCTCTGCCTTTACTCCTTTCATGTGCAGCATTTCCAGTAGTGTTTTTTGGGGATCCATGATGAGATAAGAACAGAAAGAATTTTGGGGAGAGTGAGTACTTATTAACAAAGTCACTTAAGGGAAGTGAAAATAATTTGGTAGGGAATTAAGTCTTTGGATTTTTTAAGTGTATGACCTTTTTGTTAAAGATGAGAAAATCTGCATTGTTTTTGCCTTCTGAATGCCAATTCACTTGCTGTCTTTTGACATGCTTGGCCAACTTTCCATTCATCTTTATTCCTCCATCTCCATAGTTGCTTAAATTGTTTGAGACATCAACTGTGGGCAGTTTGATACACTTCTGGTTGATAAACTACTATTTCAGTGAAATAGTAGTTTAGTGACTACAGGCTTGGAGTGGTGGTAGAGATCAGTGGTGGCATACTGATCCCTGAATAATGACATGACAAAGTCTTACCACTGTGTGTAAGATGATTTTTTAATTATAATTGTGAACATGTTGATTTTCTACTATTTTTTCCTTTGGTTGATTCCTTTTTTGCTTACAGTGTGACTCACTCAAAATTTCCATCAGAAAAAGTTTTTCATCTCTTTTTTATTTATGCTCCTTCTTCTGTATTCTTTTAACCCTTTTATAGTGGTTATGACTTTGGCTACTTAATCAAAATCCTGACCAACTCTAACTTGCCTGAAGAAGAACTTGATTTCTTTGAGATCCTTCGATTGTTTTTTCCTGTCATATATGATGTGAAGTACCTCATGAAGAGCTGCAAAAATCTCAAAGTAAGGCTTCGAGTGGCACACCTGGTAACTGATACATAGGATTCTAGGCTGGGATGTTGATTTAAACGATATTTTCAAGTTTTATGTTAAATGTACTTATATTATTTGGTTTTTTTCTTGCATAAATAATGCTTTATAGGAAATCCTTTTGCAAAGCTTTAGTGAATGTTGGCAAAATACATTTTCAGTGAAATTCAAATTAGGGAATCAGAGTTTTGTCATTGCTTGCCAGATTGAAAATGATAAACCAGCACAGAAACTGAGGTCTCATGCACATAAGTGCAAGTTCTCACTCTCCCAACATGCACATAACCTGTCCTGCAAGATGGTGGATACCATGCAATCCAAATTGGCCAGCAATGCACAGATGTGGTCAATAGTGTGGCAGAAAGTTCCTCCTTCTGCTTTTATCAATGGCTGGAGATTATTGTGTTGTGTCTCATCATAGGAAAGTGTTTCAGGGATAAATTACATATTTAAAAGGGTTTTTTTCCCCCTGGCTAAAGATGTCAACTTGTTAGTAGTTAAGTACTAACTACTAGTAAATATGTAGGTCCTGTCTAGACAGTAGCTTACATTCTGACACTGCTTAACATGTACAATAATTTACTACTTATGAACATCAATTCTTTCAAAAGAAAAATTTAATAAGGAAAAGTGCTCCTTCAGTTTGAGAATGAATTTCACCTATGGTGGCCCAGACTCCTAAAGTGGGTTTTTTTTTCAGGCGTATTTATATTTAAGCTGTAACTGGGTGGGAAGGGGAGATAAAGGGTCATTTAAGTCAAGTGGTTGCTTTATAGAACCTACATCAAGGTTTTTAGAAGTACAAGTAAAGTTATGCTTTTAGGAGATGGTAAAAACATTAATAAGAGTATTACTTTAACACAGAAAGAAATAATTTAGAAATTGAATAGGAAACTTGGCTTTTTATCGATGAACTGAAAATTGTAAGAGAAGCAGTCTTTTGGCTGAAGTCTGCTTGTCTTATAGGATATAGCATATAACCTTTCTTAAGAAAGATTATTTCATGTTTGTAGCACCTGTGAGCAGCAGAGTTCTGTGCAATTTGTAGAGACTTCGAGCTGTGACTCAGGTGAACTTCGAGTGGGGTATCCAAGTTCTACTCTAGAAACTCTTTCCATACCCTGAAAGCATCACATGCTGATAATCCAAGAGCTAAATGTTGTACTGTGACTTTGGAATTGCTTTTTAAAATTGACATGTGTGTATAGTGACAGTTTCAGAAACAGGGAACCAAATTATTCCTCATTAAGTATATGTTATTGGAAAATTTCTAAATGTACAGGTATTCTAAATATACCTTGAGTGACCTGTGTTTAAAATTTAGTTTCATGACAAAGGTGAATTTGACCTATAGTCCACCATAATGATTGACCCTATTCTGTTCCTCTCTTAAGCAGCTGCTAATGATACCTAATCCTCAGTGCTATTTTTAGCACAGAAGCACCTGCTGTGCAAAGCTCTGTTTCAAGCTTTGATATAGAGAAGGGCTAGTTTGCTATAAGGCCTTAACAATTTAGAGAGGAATTTCTTTGTGTTTTGTTCTGTTCTTGATGTTTCTTTCTTTTCTTTCCTCCCATTCTCCTTCCCTTCCTCACTATATCCCTTCCTTCCTCTTTCAACTTCCTTTATTCTCTTTCTCTTTCCTTCACTCTCATCATCTTTCTTCTTTAATCCTAGCAATATTAACATAGGCAGATTTTTAGTAGATCCTTCTAAAGAGTTGTGTTCTTAAAACAGCGCATACTCTTTTTTAACTAACAAAACCATGGTTAAACACTTAGAGATTTGATTAATCATAATTGCTTTGTTTTGTAGAAATTATTTAGATGAAACTATTTAGAGATAGCTTGCTAGGCATCTTAAGAAAATTGGAAAGTACCTTCCTACAGTCATTTTTATACTAATTGATTGATGGCTGCACTGACTGAACGTACTTGATAAATGTTACCCTGTGTACCCGCCACCTTGTATATGATGTGCTTCCTCTGTAGCTTGAGGGAAGTTATTTGCCTCTCACATGTCTTAAAGCATAGATAAAGATAAATTTTTCCCAATTAAAATTTAATTTTCTGTTAAATTATAAAAGTCACACACATTCAAACAAATATGTTAGTATTTGACATTCTCCGGTTTGTTTTCCGGAGTCTTAATAAGATCCATCTATACATTTAGAAGTTCATTTATATTTTGGTCAGTGTCTAAGTTATGTGATTTGTGAAGTTAGGCTTTGCAGTGTTTGTGTTTTGACAGGCACTTTTTCTGTCTTCTAGGGTGGTTTACAGGAAGTTGCTGAACAGTTAGAGCTGGAACGGATAGGACCGCAACATCAGGCAGGATCTGATTCGTTGCTTACAGGAATGGCCTTTTTCAAAATGAGAGAAGTATGAAGACATCAGTGCCTTTTTCTCAGTTGGTTGTTAGTTTGAGAACATTCAATATCTTATGGCAAAAGTTTTGGGACAATAAGTACTAATTAAGTAATGATACAATTAGAGGTACCAAAGAAGGCATAGCTACCACACTTGCATGAAAATATTCAAAAGTAAGTTGTCTTGAAATGTAGTTCAAAAGGAAATGAAAAATAATAAATTCTTTGTAAACTAAAGAATTAAAAAATTTAAACTACCTTAGAAATCAACTAGGTCCAGCCATATTATTTCTTAAGTGAGAAAACTGAGGCCAGAGGTTAGTAACTTTTATCCAAGGTCACATATGTTATTAGTAAGGGAAAACAGATTTCTTTCTATAGACCACATCAGTGCTGCTTCTGCCAAATCAAGGAACCCATCATGTGTTAAGTTTCCCCTGCATTGTCTTATCTTAGGCATTAAACTGCTAGTAAAAATATTATTTGCTCAGGCCATTCTTCAGTATGTTGAGGATTTTTAGAGTAGCACTCCTGCTTTTTAGTAGATTGAGTCTTACCAAGAGGTTAATTCTAAAGGGGTTATTAAGTCTGAAATAGTAGTTGAATCAAAAATTATATTGGGCAGACCCTCCCTTAAGTGGTAAAAGGCAGAAATATTAGGTTGGTGCAAATGTAATTGTGGTTTTTGCATTGTTAAAATTTGCCATTTGATATTGGAATACATTCTTAATTAAATGTGGTTATGTTATACATCATTTTAATGCGCATTTCTCACTTTATGTTTTTTTGCTAATGACTTATTACTTGCTGTTTATTTTATATTTATTTTAGACTATGGAAATGATGTTAGACAAAAAGCAAATTTGAGCGATTTTCTTACTCGAGTTCAAAATGGGTCATAAAGCAGCGGAGACAACTTGCAACATCAACAGCAACACATTTGGCCCAGGAACTGCTAATGAACATACAGTGTGATGGTGGTTCAAAAAGTTTTGCAAAGGACACGAGAAGATGCTCTTGAAGATGAGGAGTGTAGTGGTCTGCCATCAGAAGTTGACAGTGACCAATTGAGAGCAATCATCGAAGCTGATCCTCTTAAAACTATACAAGAAGTTGCTGAAGAATTCAGCAACGACCATTCTATGGTCGTTGGCATTTGAAACCAATTTGAAAGGTGAAAAGGCTCGGTAAGTGGGTGCCTCATGAGCTGACCAGAAATAAAAAAAATCATCATTTTGAAGTGTCGTCTTCTCTTATTCTATGCCAACAGCAATGAACCATTTCTCTATCAGATTGTGAGGTGCAATGAAAAGTGGATTTTATATGACAACCAGCGATGACCAGCAACTAAGAAGAAGCTCCAAAACACTTCCCAAAGCCAAACTTGTACCCAAAAAAGGTCATGGTCACAGTTTGGTGGTCTGATCCACTGCAGCTTTCTGAATCCTGGTGAAACCATTACATCTGAGAAGTATGCTCAGCTAATCAATGAGATGCACTGAAAACTGCAACACCAGCAGCTGGCATTGGTCAACAGAAAAGTCCCAGTTCTTTCCACAACAGCGCCTGACCACACATCTCACAATGAATGCTTCAAAGTATGAATGAATGGGGCTGCAAAGTTTTGCCTCATCTGCCATATTCACCTGAACCCTCGCCAACTGACTACCACTTCTTCAAGCATCTCGACAACTTTTTGGAGAGAAAATTCTTCCACAACCATCAAGATGCAGAAAATCTTTTCCAAGAGTTCTTCAAATCCTGAAGGACGGATTTTTATGCTGCAGGAATAAAACTTATTTCTTGTTGGCAAAAATGTGTTGATTGTAATGGTTCCTATTTTGATTAATAAAGATGTGTTTGAGCCTAGTTACAATGATTTAAAATTCACGGTCCGGAACCACAATTACTTTTGCACCAACCTAATAAATTTCTCAAAGAAGTTAGGTATGGAAGAGCAAAACTGAACCCAAATCTACTCTTAGGTAAGTGATAGCACAGGTATGCCTCGCTGTATGTAAATGCAGAGAAAAAAGTTGATTGCACAAAAACAAAATGGACTCTTTTGCTTACAAAAAAGTTTTCCTTTTTACAAAATATTTACTGGAAATTTTTTTTTTTTTAGTATATACTCTTAGACATTAGAATTGACTAAGAACTCTTGGAAATTTAAAAGTTTTTGTAGAACTGTATTAATAGAAAGCATAATAGCTATTTTGCCAAGTGGTTTTGATTCAGAAGTGATTTGGACTGTATTCATGAAAGTAATATGTGTTTTGTACTTCTTTTCAATGCTACATTAGAGAATTAAAATAACCTTTTGGATTTTCAGCTTTGCATTTTAAAAATGCCTTAATGGTTCAGTTAATGGTGGATTCTACTGATTAGTTATCTTTATTTTTCTTGGCTTCTTCAAGGATAGTAACATAGTGTGAATGTTCAGATATTACTGTCCAGAACATGGTTAGCCAACTCAGCCTTACACATAGACTTAAAGCTCCTTATAAACCTAAACATTTTCCTTCCCATCACTGGCTATTTTCATATATAGCCATTGAGTATCATTAAATTAGTGAAAAAAAAAAGTCTACCATTTTTTCCATGGTTACAGATTCTTATAAAAATGGTGTAAATATTAATAGGAAAGACATGCCTTTGTAGTTTCTTTGCACTTGTTTTCCTTTGGTTTCTTTTGAGCTCTGTACCTCTTGAGAACCTCAGTTTTATTCATTGAATTTAATTGTGTGGCCTCAAAGGAGCACTGTAGAAAAGAGCTATCATTGTATTCAATGTAATAGTCAGTACTTATGTTGCTGAAATATAAATTACCAGTGGTACCTTTTGGTTAAAATTATCTTTTTTTTTTTTTTCCAAAATTCCTTTTTAGATGTTCTTTGAAGATCATATTGATGATGCCAAATATTGTGGTCATTTGTATGGCCTTGGTTCTGGTTCATCCTATGTACAGAATGGCACAGGGAATGCATATGAAGAGGAAGCCAACAAGCAGTCATGACATGAAATAGTCCTTTTATTTTTATTTTATTTGAGCTACACACATGCTTGTATATAGGTTTTATCTCTGGTTGAATCCCTTGAACAATAGACAGTACTTTTTTTTTTTTCATAGCCCATTTTATTTTCTACCTTTCAGTACTAAGTATGACCATTCCTACTTCAGATCTTAGGTAGAAAAGCATTCAGGTTAAATTTGGCCTTAACTTAATGTACTTGTTAGTAGGTATGTGTGACAGAGAGTGGGAAAGCTACATCATTTAAACTTTACCTACTTGAGCTTGGTTTGTTTTTCCCCTTTCCTAAATTAACTAGCACTGATTGTAATTTATTTCCCTGTTTCATGTCTTCCTTCCATTCTGCAGAAGTTTTAGCTATTTGAGATTGTGGACCATCAATTTTGCACTTTAGAGAGTGATTCTGACTCAGATCTTCTGTCTTACCAGAAATTTTGGCTTTTCTTGCTCTTATCTGGAAAATTGACCATCTGCCAACTTAATACAGTATTTACTTGTTTTTTGACCCATGGAATATAGCACATGCACTGTGCAAATGGTTGATTCAGCAAGACTGCAAAAAACAAAAAGACAAAAAACTACTGAGGAGCTTAGTAACTGCTGTTTCTGTACGTAGTGTTTAATCTAAGCACAGCTAGTGTCTGTCAGTTTCTAATTGGCATGTGTAGGCTGCTCTGTGACTGAAGAATTTTTCAAACCAGCTTTACACCCTTCAGGACAAATCCCCTGTGATTGGATGTTTGTTGTCTGCCAGGAAACTGGCACCCAGGATATTGAAGCTGCAGTTATTTTACGATAGCACACTTTCCCTTAGTCTGCTGCTTTTATTCCATCTCTGGTTACCCTTATTTCTAATTTTTTAAAAAAATTCATAGCCATACTTAATGACGCTCTTGATTTGTTGATTCCACAAATCAATTTCATTCAAGTCCAAAGATAACAAGTCTTTAGGTATATTTTGTACCAAATTAAATTGGAAGACAAAAAATTGTGCTTTCATAGTTGTTACAAAGATAAATAATGACAAGAACTGGTGCAGAACAACAAAATACAAAAAACATATTAGCTATATATAGCTAATACGTACAGCTGATAAAATTACCTGAGGAGTGTAATGCTTGTGTATTTTTTTGTGTATATCTTTGCAATCTATTTTATATATATTGACAAAAGAGACTGTGAAGTATTTAGCCATGCAGAATATATGACCAGACCAGAGCATGTGTAGAAAGACATTTTGGTAATCATTAACTCTACCCTGAAGTGATGGACTACAGGTTATGATGTGTGTTATCTACACTTCAAACGGTAATGTTAGCAAATCTCCAAATGTTAGCCACATCGGTTTGTTTTCCTTGGACATTCTTTATTCATCATATTACAATGCTGTAACTGGGTGGTCCTTTTTAAACAAAACATTATTTGCAAAACAGAACGTATTATTTGTTTTTAAAGCTTTTGTAAATAAAGGCTTCAGAAATGTTTTCTTATATATGTTGATGACTGGTAATTTTGTTTTGGAAATATTTCTTTGGGGGACACTTTTTTGTGGGGCTGCTGAATGGGACTCAGTAACTTCATTAACTATAACTCATTATTAGCCTCTTAAAAATCAGTTTGAGCCTTATGCATTTCAACATTTTTGGCTTTTTTTTTTTTTTATCAGTACCTCAACTAGACATTAAGAATTAATTTCTGTCTCTTTTCAGGAATGCATTTAGTCTGAAAGATTTACAAAGTAAATGCATTTGGTATAACTTACTGTGACTTCTTTTAAAAGGTGACACAATATAGCAGGCATCTGATTGGTTTCTTTTTATTTTGATCTTCACCTCAAAACAAGGGAGTGAATTATAAAGATTGCCTTTTGAATAGCTAGTTACTGAATTTCATAGTTTATATCAATTTTGGGTTTTGACTCTAAGAGGAAATATAATTTATAACTTCTATAAGGAACATTATGAACTTTACTAAATCTAGCTTTTGCATAAGAGGTATTTATTTGGCTGATAGGTTTTTATTGTTCCTGAGCCATTAATTCTGGACTCACCATATTCTGTTAAATCAACTAGAGCAAGGGTCAGCAAACTAGGGCCTGCAGGCCAAAACCAGCCTGCTGCCTGTTTTGTATGACCAGTGAGATAAGAATGGTTTTTACAGTTTTAAAATGGTTGGGGGAAAAGTGGTATTTCCTGACATGTGAATATTATATGAAATTCAGATTTTAGAGTCCATAAATAAAGTTTTGCTGGAATGCAGCCATATTCCTCGTTTATGTAGTTGATGGCTATTTTTGGACTGCAGTGGGGAAGTGGAGTAGCTGCCACAGAAACTGCCTGTGACATTTTCATCATTACACATTTCTGTTTGGTATGCTAAAAATCAGTGATGGTAGGTATGACTTGACCACCTTTGGAGTGCTGTGATATCTCTGTACCACAATATATTATTATTTCTGTTACCAGTTCATCGCAGTGTCAAACAAGAAAAGTGCAGTTTGAATGGTTTGCTTTAAGTCACACTGAAGTATGGGTTATGTCAAATTACTCACATGGTAAAATACTGTTTATCATGCATTGACACTATAACTGCTAAAAATACATGTGTTGACATAACCAGACTAAGGACTCATCACAATATTCCTAGCTCATGGGAAAGCAACAGTCAGGAGAATTAAAATTTTTTAAATAGAATATGTCATTACAGCATAAGTATTTCACAAAAATAAAAAATGAAAACGTCGTCGTAACCAAAGTATGATTACCCATTGGTGACCCATTGGTTAGCTAAGCAATGCCATTTACTGATGGTGAATTATATTGTATCTTTTGAATGCAGTAGCCCAAGGAAATGCATGTAGAGAAAAATAAGACTGTTAACCTTTGGATGAGAACACTTGCTTAAAGAGTAACCTTGGGCACAAAATCAATACATACTTACAAAGTGACATGACAGTGAGTGTTTTTCTTCGGCTCTTAATTATTTGGTACTGCCCAGTCGTTACTGTTTACTCAGGAAATCAATGCTGAGTATGAAGTGACTGGAGAATTAGTTTCTATAGTCTGAAACAACTACAGGTGAGAACATTTTCAAGGAAGTGGAGAAGTCAGTAAGTCAACTTGAAGTGGAATCTACTAAGATGTCATAAAACTGATGGTGGTAAAAATGTACATGGAGCAGAGAAAGGTTTGGTTGGTCAAATTTAAAATTGTGAAAACAAGATGTTTTGGTTTGGCAGGGACCTGTTTCACTTGTGTCATACACCTTTGTTTTTTTCAAACAATTAACACTTTTATCTGGTGGTGTATATTACTGCAAAGGTGGAGAAAGATTAAAACAGTCAATTAGCTGAAAGTACATATGAAGTCTGACAATTTCACAAACTCATCCTAGAAAAAGTGCTACATACCTCATGGCTGAATATCAGTAGGGCCACCTTCGAAGTACTCCCCTTGGGGAGCAATGCATCAATGCCAACGCCTAGTCCACCCTTCAAAGCAATTTTGGAACTCTCTTCTGGCATGGCCATCAGAGCCATCGTCTTATGAACCTTGATGCCCTGAATGTCCTCAAGATGTCTTTCTTTCAATGTTTCCTTTTCCTTCAGGTAAAGAAAAAAGTCATTGGGAACCAGATCAGGTGAGTAGGGAGGGTGTTCCAATACAATTATTTATTTTCTGGCTAAAAAACTCCCTCACAGACAGTGCTGTGTGAGCTGGTACATTATTGTGATATAAGAGCCATGAGTTGGCAAAAGTTCAGGTCATTTTCATCTAACTTTTTCACACAGCATTTTCAGCACTTCCAAATAGTAAACTTGGTTGACTGTCCAGTTGGTAGAAATTCATAATGAAAAATCCCTCTGATATCAAAAAAAAGTCAGCAACATGGTTTTGACTTTTGATTTGAACTGATAGAACTTTTTTGGTCACAGAGAATTGCGTGACTTTTATTGTGCACTTTGACACTTTGTTTCAGGGTCATAATAGTACATGCACATTTCATCACCAGTGATGACAAGGCCTAAGTAAGACATCATCCTGCCTCTCTCCAAAAGGCCTTGGCAAACTTGGACTCTCCTTTGCTTTTGTTCATCTGTGAGCTCCTTGCGGAAAATTTTTGCACACACCTTTCTCATACCAAGATTTTCAGTCAAACTTTCCTGTTTCTCTGTTGATGTTTACTTGGTCTGCTGTGCTTCTCACAGTCAGCCAATGATTTTGATGCACAATTTGATGATTTTTGCAATGTTTTAGTCAGTTCTTCTCATTACTGGCTGCCTGGGCCTCTTCATCAGTGATGCTTTTTCTCAGAAAAACATTTAATCCATTTGTACACTGCCATTTTCTTCATGGCATTATCCCCATATGCTTGGACTAACACGTCCCTGATTTCACTTCCACTCTTGCCAAGTTTAACAAATTTAATGTTTGTTTTTTGCTCTAATTCAAGCTCTGGCATTCTCGCAATGGCACACAAAGACATGCAGCAATAATAATGAACACCACTCAGCGAGACAGCGCCACGTGTTGGCACAAACAGCTGTGAAACAGATAGACCAAGGTTATGAAACCATACCAAGTTGAACAGTGCTGGCAATGAAAGTGCATGGTGCTAGGTTCATGAACTTGATTGTCAGAACTCGGTATACAGACTTTCCATTGGTTGATTCTTTATAACTGTCCTGGGATTCATATCATCTGTTTGCCTAAGTATAGTTTTTAATGAACTTTAAAATATGTTTGCATGTTACACTAAGATTACTATGTAATTATGATTGCTTTAATATTAAACTTTGACACAACAAATACTTGATTATCTCATTTAAGATGCTTATAATACTAGGCTTTATAGGGCTATATTGACAGGAAAAAAAACATGAAATCTAAACTGACAATAGCCTAATTTTCATAGCTGAATAAAAAATAAGAACTGAAGCTTTTCATGTTCTTTTTTAATTCAGCATCAACAGAATACTTTGGAGCACTGTTTTTTCTCAATTTGATTAAGCACCTTTATCTATCAAATGAACTGTTAAGTATTAATAAATTCAGATCAGGATGAGCTCCTTACATCATTAAACCTTCCCTGGAAGATGCAACATAAATCATAAAATAGTACTTTATGAAGTATCCTTTAGGAACAATGAGCTCTTTTATGTAACATAAACCAGAGCTTAAAGTCACTTACCCAAAGGCTTCTTTTGCTTTAACTGGGACTCAGAAATAAGTAATCTCAAAAGATGAATAAGCTTAACAGATGCCCCTCCCCCCCAACTTAAACTAACTACACAAGTAGTTATTTCCTCGGTTTTCTGCATAAGTATCTTGCCTAGAAACATGTTATTAGTGAAAATCCATTGTCCAAATATGTCCCTTTGGACAAAATGTTAGCAGACTAGAATTTATAGTCTGTGGGAGTGGGTGGCATGATTATACTGGCAGATACTTTCATCATGGTTAAGTGGATTTTCTTTATTTACCATTAATATGGTTCATACATGTTTGTGGATTTTTAAAATTCATAACTATTAAAAATATTTTTACAAGTAAATATATGATAATATGATGTGAATACCAAAGTATACTGTATAACTTCAGGATCAACCCAGCAAGTTTACATGTATTTCAAAATAGGGGAAATTTGCTAGTCATAATATAATAAAGTAACAGTTTTTTCTTAGGTTGTTTTCTTGAGCATAAATCATGATTACTAGCTTAAGTTTTATGAACATGGTTTATAAATCCTCGGTATTTTATTTCCCTAGTGAGGATAGTTTTGTCAATCATATACCTTAGTTCTAATACTTGTCTCTTTCTTTTTTTGGGGGTGGGGGGGGTGGCTGGTTCCCTGGCTGGGAATTGAATCCAGGCCGTGGTGTTGAGAGCGCCGAAGCCTTAGCCACTATGCCACCAGCGAACCCCTAATACTTGCCTTTTGATTATGGTGTACTTGACTTTTATAGTCTATTTCCAATTGTCCTCGGAATCATTTAACTACTAATGAGCAATTATCTCATCTGTCATCCACCTCTTCTCAAAAGACCTAAGAAATAACCAGGTTGTAGACATGAATTTTGCCTGTAGCAGCTCTGCTAGACTATTAGGAAAAGTGTATTTGTAAAGCAAGTTAGATCATCTGTGCAAAGGCAACTTCATAGAGACGGCTAATAAAGGTGATCAATCAGACTTTATTATGGTAGAACGGGAATTCGTGGCTAAGTACTTCTTTGAATGTCTCTGCATTTTTTTTCCTTATCTTTAAAAAAACAACATTTTTTTTTGCCAAAGAGAGGCAAATAGTTAAGTAATGTATATGAAGCATCTGTACAATATTTTAAATGAAAAAATTCTTAAATATTGATATTTATATGGTACAGTCTCTAAAAACAGAAAAAATCAATCATCAGTTTAATGGACTATTGGAACAGTTGATGTCTTCAAGTTTGAGTTAAGCAATTAAATTTTTAAAGTAAAATGTTTAAAATATTTCAAGATACATTTTATAAATATGTACAAAATGTAGGTCTATTTGATGCTTTATTCGCTCAAGTAAAATACTACATATCTAAAGAGATAGGCCATTTTCTCTAAAAATTATAACTCCCTAGAATTAAAAACAAACTAAACAAAATACCCTTTTAAGATTATTCACTGTATGAAAGAAAAATGGAACCATTACAACTTAAAGAAAAAAATTTATTTTAATAAATGTTTTCAAATCTGATTCTAATGTGTACTGATTTATGTATTTTAATAATTACATGATAGACCTAAAGGGGGAAAGGTTAACAGTACTTTAGCAAGGTAAAGAATAAAAATCCCTCTTTTTCCCCCTAGTTTCTAGCTGACAAGAGGGAACACCTAACAATCCTGTTCCATAAAAACACCTATATTACTGTGCTTTGAAAAATATCTGTCTACATATAATTCTTACAACATCACGTGATTCTGTTGCCCTTAAGACTTCTAGCAGTAGCTATAGGTTCCAACCTGGCACTTTAGGTAATGAAAAATGATGACCAAAAAATGCTTTAAGTTAAGATAGAAGTTAAAATGTATCTTCTGAAATTTCTTGAAGCAGATTGTCAGATCAAATATTTAGCTAAAAAATCTGAAAAAGACTGCCCTCCTATTGTTAAAATAATTGCACTAAAATGATCTATAAAATGGACTGGGCTGACCTTGGTTCTTCCATTAACTCATTTAATATAAAACTCTTATTTTTAGCAAGGATGAGTAATTGCAAGGATCTATTACTCCATTACCCTCTGGCCTTCTAGTCTATTTTGTGTTGAATTTTTGTCTAATTCAGATTTTGAAAAGTTTAACACTATTTCTCTTTGATTAAATACCAGTTCCTTAGCTGTGTGGTCTTAAAAGGTAATCTGCTTTAAATTTTGAAAATCAGTACCAAAATGTATGCAGCTTACTCTAATCATTAACATTTACAAAACTTACACTCCATCAAATTAAAAAAGAGTAAAATAAAACATTTTTTTACATAGTGCATACAAGGCACAAGAGCTTCTTAGTATATTTACTGAAGCCTAACATTTTGGCATCAACAAACACACCACTTAGTTTACTCTATCTAAACCTCAGGTTCCAAACAGCATGCCATTTAGCGATGTTGAACTAAATTTCCAAAAGTATATGATTTTTTGTTTGATTTGCATAATTTAATCTTAGGTGTTTGAAGAACTATACAGTTTAACTGTCATACTGTTGATGAGAGAACATAGGAATAACATATAAATGACGGATTAATCTATTGACCCACCAGGAATTCTAACAGACATTCAGTATTTTTGCTATGTTCAATCAAAGAAAAAAACTAAAAATTTTTAAAAAGCCAAACTGGCAGAAGAATATCATAAACCAATCTTTATAATTGTTACTACAGATTTTGCCTGAATTTAAGAAGATTTTTAAAAGAGATGAAAAATACATTTCAGATGTAATAGAAATGTATTCATGCTGACATTTTCTGGCTTATTGCTTGCTTATCAGTAAGCTCAAGCTTCAATGATCATACTTCTTTTCCAGCAGGGAACAAAAAGTTAGAATTAAAGTCTAGCAAAAACTGGATGATCTTCAACTGCAATTCATTTTGAATTTGTAATGGATTCATAGTTATTACAGTTCACTCGGTCTGAGGCTGGATTCATGTCAGAGGGACTTAACAAGAAAGTCTGATTTGCTATCTCCACCTCATACAAAATGAATAGATTTTACAAATAAAGCTTATCAGTATAAGGTGACTGACTTGAAATCTTAAATTTCAATATCCTAGTCTTAATTTTTTATTATAAAGTCAGGATTAATGGGCATTTTATGTGATAAATTATGCTACCCAAATATTTGGGTGAAAACTGGCCCATGAATTTATTTGAAGATTTCATGGTAGAAGGTATTTTCACCCTTGATTCATAAACCATAATTCATTTTAATATTTCACAGGAATTTGTGTTAGTTGAAACAATTTATATGTTGAATAAAAATGTGATGTTTTAAGCAATGGCTTTGAGAGAACTAATCAATTCATATTCTGCATAACCAGCCACAGGGACGTGGGAACGACTGGCCAATGGTGTCTTCCTGTGGGAAGCCTCTTCCATCCATCCATAGCATTGAAACCTTGAAATGAAACAAAAAACATAAAACTTGGATTAACTACAAAAACAAAAAACAAACAAAACTTAACCAACTCATTCATTCAACAAACAGTTCATTCATTGTGTACTGCAGTAATATCCTTGTTAAAAAATGAAATGTTTTCTATACTAGAGGCTCAGTAGATGATTTCTTGAATATAGACTTTGACATCAATACTTCTCAAACTATAATGTGCACATGCGAGGCCTTGGGATCTTGTTAAAATGGAGAAGATGCAGATTCTAATTCAGTAGGTCCAGGGTAAGATCCAAAATTCTGCATTTCTATTAAGCTCTCAGGTGAAGCCAATGCTACTGCTTGGGGCCGAAAGTTGAACGGCAGAGTTCTCGGTTATTCTGCATTTATCTGAGGTCAGCAGGCATTTAGGAGTGACAACTGAGTTCAAAGGAGAAGTCAGGAAAATAATTTTGAAATGTCATGTGCACAGAGGTGCAACATTTTTTTGTTTATATTGTATAAGAGAGACAGTTGGATATGCTAAATTTAATCTACACTTTAGCACTACCGTGGGTCTAGGAACATTATAACTATTTGGGAAATAGTCTTAAGAAGTATTTTACAAAAAGGTCACAGATCTTTTCCTAATGTAGTTCAAAAAGAAAGGACTATGAAGATATCATTTAGTAATATAATTAAATTAAGCATAACAATATCAGGTAATACTGTTCAATATGAATGAATTGCAGTCTGAGATGTAAAGCAGAAAAAAAAACTTTGAAAAACTACTTGGAATATTAACTACCTTAGGAAAACTCAATTTTTTTAAAGAAACATTTTACCGTCACTGGTTATATCAATAGAATGAAAAACATTACATCAGAAAATCACTATGTTTTTTCAGTGTAGCTGATCCATGTTGCCATTTGGTTATTATGATCACTAATATCTTATATTCAAATGTAAGAAAATCAAGTTTCTGTGAGATTTTTAATTTTAATTATGCTATTTTATCACTTATTTACGAAATATTTACTTAGAACCCACTATGTGTCTGGTACTATGCAGTGTTGAGAATAATGATGAACCCAATACAGGACATGTGTCACAATACTGGGACATCTGTATGACATGATGTTACTAAGTAAACTTGTAAAATATTTAACATATGACCTCACAAACAATGGTAATTATAACTAATAATTCAAAATACTCAAAGAAAACATCCTGTGAAGCTTTATATGCTTTAGAGAACTGCGAGGTCTGACAATTAAGTTCACGAACTTGTCACCACGTGCTTACGTTGGCAGCACTGTACAAACAACTTGCTAAGGTTTCATAACCTTGGTATATCTGTGTCTCACAGATGTATTTATGTCAACGTGTGGTGGAGTCTTGCTCAGTGGCATTCATTACTGTTGTTGCATGTTTTTTTTTTTTTTTTTTTGTTTTGTTTTGTTTTGTTTTTTTTTTTTTTGCTTTTTGGTATGTGGGTAGCTCCCTGGCTGGGAATCGAACCCAGGCCGCAGCGCTGACAGCGCCAACGCCGAAGCCTTAAGCCACTACACCACCAGGAACTCCCTGTTGTTGCATGTTTTTGTGTGAGAAGGACAGAGCTTAAATTAGAGCAACGAACAAACATTAAATTTCTTGTTAAACTTGGCAAGAGTGAAATCAGGGACATGTTAGTTCAAGTTTATGGGGATAATGCCATGAAGAAAATGGCAGTGTACAAATGGATTAAATGTTTTTCTGAGGGGAGAGAAAGCATCACTGATGAAGAGAGGTCAGGGTGGCCAGTAATGAGCAGAACTGACAAAAACATTGCAAAAGTTTATCAAATTGTGTGTCAAAATCGTCGGCTGACTGTTGGAAACACAGCAGAGAACACGTACACATCAGTAGAGAAAGTTAGGTAAATCTTAAGAGATTTAAGAAAAACTTTTAAGAATAAAAATGGGTTAAAAATAAACACAAATTTAAAAACTCAGATATCATAAAGCACTTCGACACAGATGAGTTTGTTTTAGATGCTATTCTATTGCTTCTCTTAGACTTTAGGATTCTAAGTTGCAGTTTTGTAAATACAGAGTTTTATTGATAACTTTAATGTTAAACTCTTTATATCGTGTTTATTATAATGGTACACACAGTTGTTTATTTTGTTTAGATGTTTATGGCTTTGTTCCAAAGGGGCTCTTCATTGTAGCTTTTTATTAACTGTAGGCTTGGAACTATAAGTTTAAGAAAATTACGGTTTAAAGAAAATTATTTGGAACACCTATTATTTTAAAGATAGCACATACTCTGGGTTTCTACTATGACCAAAAATAGGGATGACAGGTTTATACTAACAAGATATAATTATCTTATATTTAGATTCTGCTAATGGATGGTCAAGGACATGACCACTGTATTTCCAGAAGGATAGGAAAAAATATAAATAAAAAATTGCACAATCCTATGAAATGACAAGATAATTGTCATGTTAAGTTCAATACTTTAGGATTAATTCTTGTCATTTAATGCATTGTTGTAAAAATAAAATTTTTATCAACTTATTTTTATTATTATCAAGGTAACCTAATACTAGCTAATATGTCCATATTCAGAGGTCTCCAATATGATTAATACAGTCCCAAGGGTCAGTTAAGACATTTTTAAATATGAATCACTCAAAAATAAATAATGTTTATGGAAACTATTTGCCCTAAGAGAACTGAAAAGTGTTAAAAATATAAAACAGAATAAAGGAAAAACTTATCTTACTTTCATAAAGAACAAATTTATTTTGTTTGAAGAGTTAAGTCTCATTCTCCATGGTTAACGCAGGATTGCTCATACCTTCAAGGAAGAATATAAATTAGCACTTTTTTGCATTTGAACAAATAGACAGAGACTTGCTTATTCATCTACGAATCTCCCCAGTATACTTACAAAGGTGCCTTGTACAGAGTGTGGGTGTTTATAAGATGGTCATATAGGCAGTCACGCGCACACACACACACACACACACTTATACACACTCACACTTGTCATATCACCTTAAATCAGTTTTCTAATTCATTGACCTACCTCCTTCTAGTCAAACTAATCTTTGAGCCCTTTCTCATCGCATCCCTCTCATGCTTCTCTTCTTTCTCTTACATCATCCTTTAAACTTTAAATAGTTTCTTATTCATCCAGCAAAGTACAGAAAAATTAATCTAACATGTCAAATAGCACATAAAAAGCAAGAAATCACTTCATACTAACGCAGAACTATGAGTCATGAATCCTTTCTGAAAGAAAGAGCTCTTTGTCTCTCAACCCCCCAAAACGGAACCCCAACTATACATTATTCCTGTGTCTCTAAGGAAACTGATGGATTCAAAGGGCAAAGAGGTGTCATCAATTTTTGTTTAGGTAATGCCTGGTTCTTCCCATAGATTGCAACATGAAATGTAAGATTTGAGGGTGAAGAGAGACCAAATTATGAATACTCAAATGATGGGGATCTTTGGAGCATATATATCTTCTTTAAGAACAGGACTTTCTAAAGAAAGCCTGTGTTTTAAAAGAATAATGATCTTAGAATTTTTACTTAGGACTATCAGTTTGTTTATAATCATTACTAAATCCCAAAGAGATTTAAAATAAATCAGTAAATATTTGAAAGTGAAGTGAGCCAAAATCAGGTAGCACTAAGAGAGAGTTTGAAGATAAGACTAGAAAGGAAGGAGAAATTTTTGAAGAATTAAATTAGTCAACCTGGAGATTTTCCCGCCAACAGTGCCTTAATCATGGATGCATGGTTTTGAACTCATTTGTAGGGACACAACACACACATGCTCACACCCACATACATGATCACACTGTCTTGTTCAATTCTTCCCAACACTGAGAAATACGTAGCATTTTAAATATAAGGTTAGGTAACTTAACTATCATACCCTAATTAGGTGCCTAAATTGGGACTTGGAATTAGGTCTGTCTGACTTCAAAGCCTTGTTTATTCTTCATCAATAAAGAAGTAATCAAGAGATTAACATCAATAACAATAACAAGAGAAATACAAAGGAATAACAGGTAGCTATATTTACAGCAATTAAGCAATCACTTTACTTTGACATTTTGAAATTGGATAGAAATCTTAGAGTAAAAGAACTGTGTAATTTAAAATCCTGTTCAGCCAGATATTTTTCAATCTTTTGTCTGAACTGATCATATTTTTCCATTTAAAAAAATGTATTTTGAGTTTATTTCTATCATTTTTTGTTTTGTTTTTGTTTTAATTCTATCATTTAATATGCAGTAATAAAGATTTGGTTCTTTAAACTGAGAAAGAAATACAATGTAGATCGATCTTTCACAAAATGATGTTCTACGGCCTACAGACATGAATCAAAGTACTTCACAAATAGATATTACCGAAAATAATTCTAAATTTACACTGGGAGTCTGACTTCAAAGCAGGAAAAATTGTATAGGTAATAGAAGGAAATTTTTCACTACTTTCACCTTTTAAACACAAACTATATTTTAAAAAGCCAAATAAGCACACCCTTACCAGCTTTGCCTTTTCCCAGGTTTGTGCTGCCTTCTGTCCAAGACTGAGAATCAGTAAGAAGGTGGCTCTGCGACTCTCTCAATGGCTTTGCAGGAAATTGATGGTTTTCAGGACTGAATAATAATCATCATTATCACAATCACCACATTAACTCTTGACAGTATTAAAGTGAGTGTATCTGTAAGTATGGGACTCATACCACTCCCAGTGCAAGATAATTACAAAAGTTACCCAAGAGAATCTGGGAATACAGGAACAATTAAATCATACTGACTGACAGGAAGAAGTGTTCTCTCTTTAATTCTCTTCTCATTCGACTGATTACAACAAGGGGACAATTTTTAACTCTGGCAAATTTCCAGTTTTAACACAGAGACTAGGCCTCAGCCTCAGCCTTTAGTAGGTGAGGGAGTCTAGATAGAGAAACTGAGAGTATTTTATTAGTAATTTTATGTTTTAAAGTTAAAGACTATGATAAATTATACTAGTTTCTCATTCATGACAGTGATATAAAGTTTGGTTTAAAAATAAATTTCAGTGTCAATTTAAATAAATGTACTAAAGAAAAATACTAATTTTTTTAAGTGGTACATGGGTATGAAAAAAATAAGAAGGTGAGGGTAGAAAGATAAGTTTGAGGAAAAGCTAGTGTTTCTAAAGTGGCATAACTGGTCTTGAACAAAGAATTCTATCTTCTTTGAGAAGGCTGAAAATACAAATTTGGGCATTATCTTGCAGGAATGTTGAAAACATCTGACACTATCAGGTCTTACAAACCTGATGTTTTAATTTGACCAAATGAAGAGTCTTAAAAGAAGAATTAGGTTTTAAAATTTAAGTAGACATGCCACATATCAACATATTGGATGGCATGAAAAATATACATAAATTAAAATAACATATTTCACTTCAGCAAATTATTGGCATAAAAACTATTATTTTAGAATACCCTGAAATAGTAATTATAATAATGTTCAAAACAAAAAAAACTACTTAAAATTCTTCCAAGACTAATTTAACATATTTTAGTTGTCTATATTATATTTTTAAAGGATATACTTTTGCTCTTTAATAATTACTTCCTAACTAAAATTTGAGAATATTTCCATTTTGTGCAGCTTTAATATACCCTTATTAAAATTTTGAAGTCAAATTTTATTTTTAAAAAAGCATATCTCCCATTCATATTAAAAAACCTTTTTTACTCTAATTCTTATTATTCCTCAGGAAGGAGCCATATACCAGATACACTACTAACTAGGTCCTGGTTTAGGGACTCCTTGTAGATTGATTACTGCTAATAGGACTTTAACAACTGGCAAGGATCCATTTATTCAATGATATTCATTGAGTTCCTATTACATCAATGAATAAAGTCTTTGAGCTCATGGAAGCTTTATTGTAATTGAGGGAGAATAATAAAGAAATAAACATATAGTAAGTCAGGTGACAATATAAGCTATGACAAAAAAAAGGTGTATGGGGAAGTAGAAAAGCAGGTTCCTATTTTACAAAGGGTTTTCAAATGGGGTCTCTATTGTGAAGTTACACCTGAACAGAAAGCGAACCAAGGGGAGGCACATATCATTCAGAATTCTGGAGGAAGAACGTTTAGGAAAAGGAATGACCAAGTTCAAAGGCAATAAATAAGGGACAAGCTTGGGATATCTGAGGAACCACAGATCTGTGTGTCTGAGGACTATGAGTGATGGGAAAGTGGTAATAAGGGCTGGTATCAGAGAGGGGCTGGAGGCAAGAATAGACGGGACAAGGTACGGACACTGGTTAGTCTTTATTCTAAGACGGGAAATCATGGAGGGTTTTGAGTGGAAGAGTGACAAAATCTGATTTGTGTTTTAAAAGGATCACTGTGACTTTGTAATGGAGAAGGACTGGAGTAGGGCAAAAATGGAATTAGGAAGATCAGTTAGGAAGGAATTGAAACAACTTATGTGAGAAATGAGATAGATATATTTTCAGGGTGCATCTGACAGGATTTGCAAATGGAGTAAACATAAGGTAACTAAAAGAAAGGAATCTATGATGATTCCAGAATGTCTGGCCTGAACGCCTGGGGGAATGGCGGTCACGAACACAGATACTTATATGGAAGGATGGAGGAAATCAGGTTTAGGGTGGGAGTGAGGGTGTAGATGGCTGGAATCAAGAGTTCTGCTTTGCACATGTTCAGTTGCCTATGATTTTAAACATTTAAGTTGGAATGTTGAATAGACAGTCAGATATAAAACTGCAGCACAGAGGAGACACCAGCATAAACCACAGAAATTTTAGACAGTCTCATCGGGAGACTTTAAAAAATCCTGTAAAAGAGACTTTAGCTGTCAAAATCCAATTGCCACATTTAAAGGAATAGAGGAGAAGCCTGGTCCCTGACCTTTTTCAAGCCTGGTAACAGTGACAGAACTAGGATTTCTCTCAAAGCCCATGGTATACTTAGGAGAGATATTATCTCTAAAACTCAAATGGTGTTAAACTACAAAAACCATTTAACAAAGGTAAAAAACATTATTGAAAACTGTTAAATTTTGTAAAAGCTTGAAAACATGCTCTAAATAACTTATTAAAACTAAATTTTTCTGTATTGACATATATAAGAAAAATCATTAACATTTAACTCTGAGGAATTTTTCAAAACTCACAGGGCATGACCCAATACAACTCTGGTGCCTTTGAATGTCCCTGTGGAACCCATCAAAATGGCCTCCTCATTAATTGATAAAGAGTCTAGTCTATATGTCACTCACTCTAGGGATGGGGTGGCAAATAAACTTTCATCTTGTGACAATTTGAAATAATTTGGAAGGGCTGTCCAGACCGCTGCCTTGATGCATTGAGAAGCATTCTTAGGTCTGCCAGGATGCACAGGAGAAAGTACTGTGATCAATAAAAAATTTGCAATAGATGAAAGGAGTGTGGGTATAGGTACTGTGCACATGGCATTTTGGTAAATAAGAAAATCTCTAATGAAATTTAACTAGGAATGCTGTTGTGGTTATGCTTCTGCTATTGACTTTCATTCAAAATGAAAAGTGTGGTCATATTAAAATAACTGTCTTAAAGATATAAAAATTAGTGTTTCATATATATATATATGTAGCATTTTAAAAGTTTAAGTAGTTTGGCCTTTTGTGAGTTAGTAGCAAATTTCAGGTCTTCCGAAAAGATCTGATAGACAGGAAACAAAATAAGTCTTAATGCAGGGGCAAAGCCTCCAGACCATGAATTTCTAAGACCCCTTCCCTGCTCTCGCCAAGGAAATGGTTCAGACAATGCTTAGAGGTCTTTAAAGAGCACCAAGCATACGGGGCACATTGCTAATGGAACTGTCAGGCAGGCGTCTGGGACTACATCTGGTGGCCAAAGGCCTTATCTAGGGATGTTTTCTAATTTCTTTAGAACAACTGCCACGGAGAGGAGGGACCTAGAGGGTCAAAGGGCAAGTTTACCTTGTCTGCTCACCTGATCACCAGGGAAGCTCATTTGGACTTATTTTTATTGTTTCTTTTAAGAATTACATTAAAAATTCATAATATATGTCAGTTGACCAAAATGTACAGAGAATTAATGCTTACTTACCCATTACCCAGATTAATAACAGAAATTTACAAGTATAACTGAAGCTCCCTATGTGCTCCTACCCAGTCATACTTTCCTTCCTCCTTCATTCCAAGTGGAAACCACTGCAGTAAATTATACTATACACTTGAAATTCTTTTCAAAGAAACATATAAGCAAAGGATACATGAGGATAAAATATATTATTCAAAAGTAAAATAGAAGAAAATGGGATTACTTTTTAGATGTTGAGTTCAGTCCTGCAGGAGTAGATGGTTGTTCAGGATCCTGGTTAACAAGGCAGGTTGGAAAGGAGCAGCCATCACCTAGACTATAATTAAAACCAAAACTTACAATTGAACAATAAAACAGACAACAGAGTGAAACTCTGTTCATGCTGATGTCTGCGAGCAGGACTTAGTTATATTATGGACAAAACCTGTATCAGACACTGGTTTGAATACAGTATGCTTAGGGAGATGATGAGTTCACAGATTTCTACACTGATATATATAATCATGAGTCATAAAATAATACTTTAAAAAGAGTTCCTATGCAGAATTATAGAGTTCTTTTGTTGGATTACTTTCATGAGTTTAAAACCTGAAAATTTTTACAATAAAATACCTTGAAAATATGGGTAGCAACCAGTACTTCTTCTCATCACCAAAAACTTGTCGCATATTTTTACTGAAACCCAAGCTGAATCCATTCTTATCTGTTCCATGTCGAAATACTGGACTTCTAAATGCCTCTATAAAAGATAGTAGAGCGATTACGTGAGTAAAGAATATATCAACTAGTGATCTTATATTTAGAAGTGACTGAACTAAGCAACAGAATTTGAAAATCAAAGGCTAGTCCACTGTGAGTACTTACGTGCCTACCAACAGCTCTGCAATATAGATTGTTTATTCTGTTTCAAAATAATCATAAGGTATGATTATATTTGTTTTAATTTTCAAGTAGCCTTTTAATTAGTTTAGCAACACATGTACATTGCAGAAAATTAGAAAATACAAACAGGCAAATTAAGTTAAAACTTTGTATCTTCTAGCTCTTTATATAATAGATAGGTGGTTGGATGGATGGATGGATGAATGCATATATATACATACAAAGCCACATAGTTTTTTAAACCAAAATGAGACTCCACATAGATTCTACAACCTGGTTTTTATAATCAATAAGTTCTGCTTTCTCCTTTCATTAAAATCACATCCAATCATACTTTTTTCCCAGCTGACCGACAAATGTACTTTAAAGCTGGTTTGCACAAACCAGGATCCAATGCAGAACCATATATTGTGTCTGGTTTTGCCCATTCTGCATATGGAAGCTGAGGTTCAGAGAGGTTGTGGGACTTGCCCAAATCACACAGCAAATAAATGTCAGATGAAATCTGAACGAGGTCCTCAATGTTCTTTCAACATGCTAAATGTTCTTCTTAAATCATGCTGAGATGCAAACATCTAAAATTTTATTTTTGGAATATGAATAAACATAGAAGTATAATGAGTTTTGTCCATTATTGAAAACAGAAAACTCTTAACTAGCAGAGGAAAGGTATTATAAAAAAGAGGGGCAATTTGCAATTTGTCACCCTAGGTTATATAACTTTATATAAAACATTTTTATATAATTAAAGGACCATATTGTACAGAGTAAGTCCTTTCAGCATTAGAAATTCAATCTAGAAGTTTTAGAACTTAAAAGCTTCCAGAAACAATTCATTTACTTTTGATCAATTAGCTTAATTGTCCAACATATAATCTGAAATAAGACACTTTATTTAGAAATTACTTTATTACACCAATTTTCACCCTAATAGTATCTGATGTAATAAGATTCCACCTGAATATTAAAAACAAACATTCACTGACTATATGCTACAATTAATCTTCACTGATAATAATGGAATCTCACAGTTTGAAGTATCCTTTGTTTCGTTCTGGACTCTCAATTGGTCTATATTTCTATCCTAATGCCCATATCACACTGTTTGGATCACTGTAGATTTGTAGCAACTTTTGAAAAGAATAAGCATCTTGTTTTACTTTATAGCAGATATGCTTTTGTTATTTGGGGCCCTTGAAATTCTAAATGAATTTAAGGATCCGCTTTTCTATTTCTGCAAAAAAAAGCCATTGAAATTAAACAGGAGTTGCACTGAATCTGAAAATCACTTTGGGTAGTGTTGCCATCTTAACAATATTAAGTTTTGCAATCCACGAAGATGGGAAGTCTTACCATTTACTGTACTTAGGTCTTTAATGTCTTTCAGCAATGATCTGTAGTTTAACTATACTAGTGTTGCACCTCATTGGTTAAATTTATTCTTAGGTATTTTACTATTTTGGATAGTTGCAAATGGAATTGTTTTCTTAATTTCCTTTTCAGATGGGTCATTGCTAGTGTGTAGAAATACAACTGGTTTTTTGCATATTGATCTTGTGTCATGAAATTTTGCAGATGTTGTTTATTAGCTACAATTGTTTTGTTATGGATTCTTTCAGGTTTTCTGTGTACACATAAGATCATTTGTCCAAGATGTTTTGGCTCTTTCCATGACTGACTTCTTAGGTTAAACATGTTTTCTTTTGGTGAGCTATTCCCTGATCACTGCCTCTTAATAAGTTCCCTTCTACCATCTCCAGCCCTTGATTCATACCTCAGCATCCTGTTTGTTTCTGTTAAAGCACTTTGCATTTTGTAATTACCATTATAATTGCTTGTTGATTTTCTGTGCTCTCACTAGGCTGTTTTGCTCTTGTCACCACTGAATATACGAAATGCTTTATGTACAATGGACACTCAATAAATATATGGAATGAGTAAATTTGTTTATATCTACATCACAACCCACAAAACAATGTGGGAAATAAGAATGATTTTTACCACTTACGGAAAGGTTGTCATTTCATAATATGGCAACTTTTGATGAATAACTATGTATTTAAAGGTCTGTTAACTACAATAATTGGATACTCACCTAATGTAGATTTATTTTTGCTGACTAGCCAACAATGATAGCCAAACAGAGAAGACAAGCTGACAGAAAACATAGCTGCAGCAAAGAATAAAAACATAATATGGAACTTGGCTTGAGTATCAGGTAGACCATTCTATAAAGAAAGGAAGAAAATAAAATGTTTTGTCAAAGGGTATTTCCCTACGTTTAGAAGATTTCTTTTTTTGCTTAAAGTTTTTCTTAAATTTAGATATAAAGAAATATACAAGGCTTTATATTAAAACTTTGAGAAAAAAACATATAGCTCAGATTAAAATATATGTTTACTGGAGTATATGGAAAAGATATTCAAATCTGGGATATTTATTTTATTTTATATAACCAAATCATAGAAAAATTATGGAAGTATGGTAGTATGTGTATAAACAATAAACAGTAGAAAGCAAGATGAAAGGAACTATAAAATATACTTCTGAATTTACTACCTGAACATGTTTTAACATAGTATAGATTTATAAATGTTTACATAGTTTTATTAAAATGCCAGAAAATAAAGGTAAAACAATTTAGCTGCTATACTCATTTGCATTATTACAAATGACGGCACAAGTATAAGAACACACTTAAACAACACATCCACAAAAATGCTTCAAGCTGTTTTAAATAAGATAGCATCACAAAGAAAGATAAACATTAAGGCATAACAGCTGTCTAAAATAAACCTTACAATATCCATGAAATAAAGCAGGCCAACTCATTATGTGTAATGTCCAAAGAGACCTGGAATCACTCTAGAATGGCAGGCTTAGGGCTATGGACACTTGGTGAAGCAGCAGAGCTGCTAAGAGGTGTCCCCTTCAGAAACAGAAGGTCATATGGTTTAATATCCTATAGTATCTGCCAGATTGATACATGTCACATGATCTCACTAATAGCTTTGGACAGCAGAGTCCTCACAATGAAAACTCTGGTCATTCCTTTTCAAATATATTTATGGTTGGAACTAAAACCATCCACAGAAATGAGGAGCAGTGGGGTGACATTCTCTCAGACATTCACTGGGGATTGTTTTTCAGGCTGGAAGTGTACTTGAATGTTAGAAGTATGCCCATGCACCTGGGTATTCCTAGTGCTCAGTGATGTAACTGGCACATATTAGGCATTCAATAAATCTCTAGTACTGAATGTGATTCCAATCTCACATAAATGATTTAGCAATTCAGAAAGTCTAACCACAATAAAGAATAATTTTATGAAAAAACAAAGCAATCCTTGTAGACAGTAACTTTTTTACTATTGTTGGGTGTTCACTGAAGTATCTTTAGATATTTAAAATACTCCATTTTAACTTTCTTTTGCTCACATTTGAAATAATTAGTGCAGAAAACAAATGAGTTACCTAAAGCCTAATCAAGCCATATTTAATAAAAATTTGGGACATTATAGACATAATAGTTTAAAAAAATAATCTTTTTACACATAAAGAAAACACTTCTAATTTTTAATACTAAAAAGAAATCTTCTTATACAGTAAATTTTTGTTATTCGCAGTGGTTATATTCTATAAAATTGCCATGAACACTGAATTTGGGAATACTGAACCATTTCTCCAGGAAAAATACAGGGTTAGGTTTCTGTGAGCATCTGGCCACAACGTTTTTGTCAACTAATCAACACATAACCTTGTTTCCTGCGTGTTTCTGCTTAAAGACACCTTATTTAATATATACTGCTGATTCATTAACAGAGAACTCACACCCATCCTCACTATAACTCATGCCTGAAGGAAACTTATCTAACACACATATTCTCCATAAAGCACATCACAGTCTTTTGTTCAGAAACACCAGACAGTACTTCAGCACTATGCTTGGACCATTTTAAACAGTGAAATCACCAACAGAAAGCACAAAAAATGCAAGAAACATGGCATTAGATAGACTGAAAAGCACACTTGTTTAACAGTATGAGAGTTGAAACAAGAAGGCAAAGTGTCGCCTTATTTGATCTCATCTGGGAATGTGCACAAGGGGTAACTCAAACTAGTAGCCACTTAGTGCATGTCTGCAAATGACAATAAAAGCTCTGTGAGTATTGATTTGGGGGTTATGGATAAATTTTAGCAAGTTGGTGAATTCACAAATACAGAATCTGCAAATAAATGAGGACTGACTATATATAAATGAGCTCTATTCTATAAAATTAGTGTCTGAAATAATTCATTAATGAAAATTTATAGTTAGAATTTTGCCTACTAAAAGAAGTCAACAAGGTAATGACTTACTGTCCAAAATTTGATAAAATACTGTAAATCTGTAGCAGCAATAAAAAGGCAATACAGCAGAGAATAAGCCAAGAAAAGGAGGAAAAATTTATAATTTGAAAATCCGACACAATTGTTCACCCTGTTAAAAAAACAAACAATTTTCAGTGAGTTTTACATTTTCAACCTAGGTATACATATGCTCAACCTTATCACAGTGTTTGGTTTCTTATCATTTGAAAATGTATTGGCATTTCCTAAAGTGTAATTTATAAGATTGCTTTACATATACAAATGTCAAAAATCCATTTCACTGAAAAGGAATTTCTATGTTTAGATTTCTAAAATTTGTTATGTAATACTGCTGTATTCAATCACGAACCATGTACAGTTGACCTTTGAACAACACAGGCTTGAACTGTATGGGTCCATTTATATTCGGATTTTTTTTTTTTAATATGTGGGTAGTTCCCTGGCTGGGAATCGAACCCAGGCCACAGCGATGACAGCACCGAAGCCTAGCCACTACACCACCAGGGAAATCCCTCGGATTTTTTTTTTTTTTTGATAACTTTTCCTCTCCTTATATGTTTTTTCTTCTTTCTGAATCTTTTAGAGAATAAATTTCTTCAAAAATGCTAGGTCACCCAACCTCATACATTTAGTAAAATTCAGGACTTATTGATCATAATGATTAGAGTTACTATCAGTCAGGTCATATTTAAATGATCAGAATGCAAACCACTGAGAATCTATTTCTAATTCTTGACTTGCCTATTTGATAAACCAGTTCTAACCTCCGTTCTCTACCTCTCGTTTTTTTTGTTTTGTTTTGTTTTGCCAATTTCCTGGAGGAAAATAATATTTCTTAGTTGTATTACTTTAGTATTTTATTTTTTATTTTTAAATTACTGTTGACATTCAATATTATTTTATATTAATTTCAGGTGTACAGCATAGTGTTTGGACATTCATATAATTTATGAAGTGATTAGACTAGTATCCACCCAGCACTGTACAGTTATTACAATATCATTGATTATATTCCCTATGCTGTACTTTGCATCCCCGAGACTAGTTTGACCAATCAATTTGTACTTCTTGATCCCATCACCTTTTTACCCAGCGCTCCCTCTCCTTCCGTCTGGCAACCGTCAATTTGCTCTATTTATGCATCTATTTCTGTTTTGTTTGTTCATTTATTTTGTTCTTTAGATTCCACATATAAGTGAGATTATATGGTATTTGTCTTCTCTGTCTGACTTACTTAACTTAGCGTAATACCCTCTAGGTCCACCCATGTTGTTGCAAATGGTAAGAATTCATTTTTTTATATGTATACTCAGATTGGTTTTTGTTTTTTTTGTTTTTTTTGCTTTTTGGTATGTGAGTAGCTCCCTGGCTGGGAATCGAACCCAGGCCGCAGCACTGACAGTGCCAGCGCCGAAGCCTTAAGCCACTACACCACCAGGGAACTCCCTCAGATTGTTTTCAGTAAATATACTGTCAGCATTCTGTATCCCTAGGTTTCATATCCATGGATTCAACCAATACTATTTTGTACACTTAAAATTTTGTTAGGAGGGTAGATCTCATTAAGTATTTTTACCACAATAAAAAAAATTAAAAATAAAAAAATGAAAAGGCAAACATTTACTTGGATTATGAATAAACTGGAAATTTAGGAGGGAAAAGAAAGAAAATATTTATATTTTTTACCTCAAACAATAGGCAAATAAGGCAAAGGGAACAGCATTAGAGTTAGCATATGAGGTTCTTGTATATAACAATTCATAAAGTTAAAAACTGTGGATGCATACTGCATGAAAACAATTATATTTGCAGTCCTAGAGATTCCAGTATGAGTGCAAACCAATTACTGAGATTGTCTTCTATGTCATCTGAGTGAAATAATGGCAAGAAATAATATAGCAACAGTTCCATATAAGTCTAGTCTAGCTGTATTTTTTTCTCAAAGGACAGAGCATATTCCTTTGCTTACTTGAGGTGATTTCAAGAGGAGAGGACATACCCAGAGGCTGAGGTGCTGTAAGACTTTGAACAAAATGAATGAAGACAAAGACTCTTTTATGGAATAGGGGGAAATGAGAAGGGATAGGAAAGATTGCTTTTCTTCCTATAGAAATGTAAGAAGCAGCTTTTATAGTAAACAATAAGTAGCATTTTTATAGAAAGTAAAACGGTTTTTTAAGCAATAATCGCGCCTTGGATAAACCTCATTGGCTATGATACTGCCACTGTGCAAAGCTAGTAAAATGATTTTGATAATAGATTTTATAACATCTAATTTAGGTTACTTTAACTTCTACTTATGAGCATGATGTAATTTGCCATGTCAGAGCCAGGAAACATACAAGTCAGTAAATAAAGACCAGGTATTTTAGTATTTGATACGTATTTCATACTTAAGTAACTATAACAATATTTATTTAATATTTAAATTTAATACTAATATTTTTTCGTGGGTACTAGAAATAATACTTGTACCTTTTTTATTTAGAACCACAGTGTGTTTTTTATTTCAAATTTGAAATTTAAAAATAAATAACAAGGGCTGCTCCATTCAGCAGGCACCAGGTGAATAGGAGGCCTTTGGAAGCAAACCCTCCATCAACTGACCTGGCTACTGCTTCCTGCAGAGAAACGGACAGAGCTGAGATGGTGGCTGGGACAGTGGCTGCAGCAGGGGAGGCAACAGTGCAGAGGGACAGTAACACAGAAGTTGAAAGGTACTGCAGTCAGTTCATTCAACTGCTGCACTGCCACTTAACGGGTGAGAGTGACAGCAAGTAGTATAGAGGCGTGCCATCTGAACCCCCTTTTAAAAACTCCAGAGTCTTATAGCTGCTCCCCTTCACTTATTTAACAGGGTCTTTCAAAATCTGAAAGATTATCAACTTGTGCTATAAGTTTCTTACAAAGCCAAATTAATGGCAGGATTAGAAAGAATGCTACCGTAGTAAATTACCATTTTCTATTTTTGCAATTCTGTGAGTATAGCAAGGGCATGGCAAGCTTTCTAGAGTGTACTAGTTTGGGATTAATCTGATTATTTCCACCTCCCACTCCTTATCATCACAATCCCTACTACTTTAAGTTCGAAAAATTGGAATCAACTCTATGCACCTCATTTCTTTACCACTCTGCTAAATTATATCTAGACTATACCACTACCCAGAAAGAAGGATGTCTTAGTTTGGGTTCCCCCAAGGCAGACCCTGAAAAAGAACTTAGATAACAGTTTATTTGAAACAAGGAGGGGAGAAAATCCAAAAAAGTACGTGTTCCTAACGAGTCTCTCCCTGGTGGAGGGTGGCCTCTTGAAGCATTAATATCCCGGGCCTTCTGGGCTGTCAGGCGTGCAAGCTGAACAAACCCAATCAGATAAAAAATACTCTCAGGCAGAGAAGCAAAAAACAAGGTGTCTGAGGTGGGGAGTTGTCAATGGGCATGGGAACTGCCTACTGCAGGTGCAGTGAGCTCACAGGTGTGTCTTGGGGCTATGGGTGGGGCACTGACAGCAGTGCTGCTGGAAGGGTCAACAGAGCAATATAAGGACATTAAGGCTACTTATGATTGAAGATATGGCAGAGGGGGGAACTACTTGCTGAGAATGAGAACAGAATGAATGAAATGAATGAAAGAACGAGGAATGCAAAAGAAAGAATACAATGAACATTAATACAAACGGAGGTTATTTATTGAGATCTTTCTTTGAGAAGAACATTGTTCTCCTGCGTGTTAAGGAGCCTTAACTTGTAAAAGGAGAACATCTTGGGGGAGAAAAAGAAGGGGTATCCCGGAGAGGGATACAGAATATTGTAAACCTGACATTCCCCTGTTGTTTCCTGCAGCTAAGATAACCGTTCCTTGTATGTATAGGTTTCAGCCTACACCTAGTGTACATTTGTGGGCATGTCTCCTTTCTCAAGGGCCACCCCTGAGAGAAGACAAAGCTTGTGGAATAATAATGCTTTTTCTCTTCAAATCCAAGCTGGCTGGCAACCGCAGTGTGATTGTCAAAGGTATGTCCACACCGGGATGAAAAATTATGGGAATGGTAGAAAAATAAACCTTCATTAGTTAATTAGATCTTTCTAATAATCCTCTGGTAACTCACCTAATTTCATAACTCAGAAATTAAAAAAAGATATTAATGAATGCTAAAGGGAAACTGTTGTGTAAACATACTCATATGTGTATATTTGCATATTTGCCATTCTACTCCTTAATGCCAAGTTTTATGTAAAACAAATGGCTAATGTTTTAGATGAATTAATTCTTACAAACCTCCAGTGAGGTATTTGTGTATAATTTATATGTATATTTTGGTGTAATTTCTGGGGAGTATTTTAGAATCTCTATATTTATGCTTGCGCATATAAAGAAAACCATTTGTTCTCAGCAAATATGAGAAATTAGCTTTCAAATTGTTACACTAGTGGTTTTAAGATTATTTCATAGAAATTCTCCTGAACAAAGGCTCTTTTGAACTAATTAAATAAATATCAGCAATTAAATCTGAAAGTACCTCCTAGATCAGCTAAAGCAAGGTATCATTTAGAACAAGATTTAAATAGATAAATACTTCCATTTTTTGTTATAAGGGACAAAAACTAAAGTATAGAGCCATACTCACCATGGGCAATGGTGATCCATTTTCAAAATACATCTAAAAAAAACCAAACATATACACACAAAACTCAACACCCCATAAAAATTTAATCCTATTAAATTACAAGTTATTCCAAAAGAGCCGTGACAAGTAAAATATTACAAAATTATTTACTTATCCGAAAACTTAATAATAGCAAAAGTCTTCGTCTGAAAATAAATACTATAGCCAATTTCATCTATGATGCAATGACAGAACTTTAAATTCCAAATACCCATGCTTTAACATGCAAATCAAATAACTCACTTTCTAAAAACATGCAATATGTTAATATAAAACTATTTTATGCTAAAAAATGTACAAAATGTGAACAGATTTACAGAAAGTCTGTACAAAACCTTTCCTTTAATATCAATCCTTAAGCCAAGAAGTACTGTTCTTGCAGTTATATTAAGTATATAATAACATCTGACTTTCATGAAGTCAATTGAGTTATCTTTACAAAGATGGGAAAGAGTCACAGAAGAAAAATACTTATTAAATCAAACTAGCCAAGTCTGAGCAGCTAAAAATCATGCACTTCACTCATGTCAGCATGAATCTGGGGGCAAAGGGACCACAAATTATGACCCTGAGCCACACTTGTATAATGCAAGTGATTGTTCCAGTTGTTTCCTAAACAAAGGTCTGAGAAGCATGGATAAGGAGAGAAAGGAAATAATCTAGAAGACAGTGAAGAAAGAAATATATTAAAATTTAAAACCACCAGCATGTAGACACATTTTAGAAGTAAAAGGTCTTCTTACTTATCGCAGACGGAACAGTGATGGCAGCGATCTGGTTTTATAAGTTGGCATCTGTCACAATATCGGATTGCTAGGAACAGAAAGCTCCACTTAGCCTTAGATTTAACAGTGAATTGAGCATGCACTTAAATGGCTTTTACCATCTAACCAAATTTAAATTCTAAACAGCATACTGAATTTAAATTTGGTAAAAATGAGATATTTGACTCCCTTTTTAAAAAATACAGAAATGGAATGGCTTGCCTACAGCCTCAATTCCCTGGAGAGGTTTCCCAAGAATAGAAAATCGTTTAGGGAAATTTTTCTCAGGTATCATCAATTGTCAGTGGTGACAGTAAGGTTCACAATTACAAATATGTCCATTTTTATCCAACTGAAGAGAATGTCCCTTCAATTAAATCAATTATTTCTTGTACCCTGCCTGGATAACTAGGTGAGGATACAACCACATTTTAGAAACCTTATGCAAAATATATTGTAGAAATTTGTGAATAAACTCTGTTATGTTGCCTAAGTTGAGAAAGATCTCACACCTTCTCTGTTGGGGTGAGATACAAGACTTGAAGAGAGTGCTGGAGGAAATACTGACAATGGAGCGCTTCAGTTACTGTAACTGAGGTCCTGATCCTTTCTTCTCTAATATGGCATCAAAGACAGTTATGGGCGGCTGATGTGGAAAGGCCATTTCAGTCCACAGTCATCTTTCAGGATGCAAGCAGGCTACCAAAATTATAAAGCAGTTATTAAGTGGGCAGTCCATTAGGTTCGGTAAAGCCAAACTAATGAATTTAAAATTTGGAAAAAATACTTGCAATAAATAATTGCCAAGGTTATATTAGCTTATATTATAATCTCTGAAAAAGGAAACACTTGCCATAAACTATTGTAAGAATGAAATGAGCTTTTCTTAGATAACAAGGCCAAGATGGAGTGGTTTTTAATACTGATGTAAGTTCTTAGTCATCCCCTCACAACTTTCTCTTTCAGGAACTGCAGAGATGAATGGCACGGCCTTGTTGCTCATCTCCTGAGTGAAGAAGTTCTACAGGTGCATTCCCATTGATGCCATAAGGTCTCACTGGCTCATGCACAGTCTTAGAGTGTAAGGCAGTGTTGTCCAGAGAAATATAATGTGAGCCACATGTGTGCTTTTAAATTCTCTAGGAGCTATATTAAAAGAAGTAAAAAGAAACAGGGGAAATTAATTTTAATAATATATTTTATTTTACCTAACATACCCAAAATATTATTTTAGGATATAATTGATAGAAAAATATGAACACCACATTTTATGGTTATTTTCATAGCAAGTCTTTGAAACCTGTTATGTATGTTACACTTACAGTCACATTTTAAGTGCTCAGTAGCCACAAGGGAGCAGCAGCTCCATAATAAGTAGCACTGTCGAAAGTCACAGAATTTTCAGGTGACGCTTGCTATGCAATGATAGATTCTCTCCAGATAGTGATGATCTCTACTTTAAAGTACACTGGGGGAAAAAACCTTTCAAATCATAGTGGGCAATAACTCACAGAAAATCAAAACAAGGTAGAAATAATTTTTTTTTGTTTATAGTCTTTTATAAACAGAAATTTAGTCTTTTAATAAATAACCATTCTGTGTGCCATGTTACCTTCAACTAGAAGTCATCCCAGTGTAATTTAAAATGAACCATTTGGTTATTGTTTAAAAACTCCTAACAATCAAGAAGGAATTTTATTTTAACTTTCATGCTTGCATTTTTTGAGAATGTATTCATATATTACTTATGTAATTTAAAACTTTTTTGGATAAATGTTGAAAGAGAATGTTATAACATCTGCATACAATGATAAACTAATTACATCTCCTCTAATTGTTACCTTCCTAGTCAAAATTATGAGTTTTTTTTTTTTTGTAGAAAAGGATCAAGTAGAAGAGAAAGCTACAAAAGTAAATAGTTCTCATTAATAAAAATAAAAATAAATAATAATAAAGTTTGGAGAGCCCTGTAAGAAAGCAGAAGATAGATGGATTGGGAAAAAGCACAGGACAAACATAGGTAAGATGAGAAGTCTTTTTAATACCTCTGCCTTACCACACCCACAGCCAAGTGTATATGGTTGAATTTGTTCTCTGTGTACAGCAGTCAATTCAACCCAGGCAGCTGGCATTTTTCTCTTAAGAGTTTGGAGGAAGTATTATGGATTTAAAATGAATGGTAAAATCCTAAATTATATTATCAACCACTCTCTTCAATAAAGTTTATAAACAACAACTGAACCTTTCAGTTGCTTTAGTCCACAGACGTTCTATCAGGGAAGAAGCAAACTGTCTGCACAGAACACGAAGTTCACAGAACGGTGTGGCTGGAGATGGGTAAGAAAGACTCTCTCACATTCCTGCCCTGATGCCATTGTGGCTGCTCCACTGAACACCTCTTCTGAATCACGCCTATCTTTCCATTTTATATATTCCAGAAGGGATCACTCACACAGCATTATTATCTATTTATTATACTTTGTGCAATTTAGTCAATGCCTCCAATCAATTAATATTGGTTTTAGTGGGCACCCAGAATTTTTGCACTGAAAATGTAAATAAATATTATATTAGGAAATCCAAGTTCTATTCCAGACTATCACCAATATTGGGAATCATAAATTCATCTCAGGAGATAAGCATATAATACCTGACAAGGGTAAGAGATGACAGCCTTAATGAAGAAGATGACTTAAAGTGTAGTTGTTATTATTAAAGAGAACTAATATTTGTTCCAGTATGACTTATGTTTCTCCCTTTCTCTTAATTGTGTGTGTCAAGCAGTATAGTAGAAAAGCACTACACTAGAAATGAAGAGACGTAGTTTTCTGCACCTGGTACAGTTACTGTCATTTACTAGTTTTGGAAACTCATGCAGTAATTTATGTTTAGAGGGCTTAAATTTCCTCAATGTTTGTTAAAGTTTGTGTAGGGCAAATACACATAATCTTATATGTAAGTGCATCTCTGTCTTTGTGGAATAGAACCAGTGGCATAATATTAAATCAGAGAATTACCATTTGCTTATTGAGAAACAGTAGAAAGAAACAGGAAAAAATTGTGTGTGAGACTTAGAATTAGATGCAACTATGATTCTAAAGTGAATCAGAAACAAATACAAATAATATAAAAACAGTAATGAGATATTTTACATTCTTTTTTTCATACTATGTCTTTGAAATCAGTTGTGTATTTTACACTTAAAGTACACCTCAATTTGGACCAGTGACATTTTAAGTGCTCAATAAAAAAAATGGGCTAGCAGCTACCAAAATGGGCAGCACAGGTCTAAAGTCACAGTTTCTGGGTAATTCTTGGTGCACAAGAATCAATAGTCCATATGTGTCAGTTTTTAAGACAATTCTGTGACTAGTTAGCTGTTAAATTATCTTAAAAAATGGATCCAAGTAAAAGAGATTTGTTATTTGAGTTGCATTTGTTTTTAAAAAAATTACCATAAATTTTCAAGATGAAGAATTGTACCAATACCTAAATTAAGTTTTATAATTTGTATAACATATTAAATGATTATACAATTATCAATGTTCATTATAGATATTGCTCCCTTAAATTAAACTAAATAAGAATAGGAAGGTCAATAAATTAAAAATTTAAAAATGAATACTACTAGAAATCAAGATTTCAGCAGTTTGAACATCTTCAATGAGTCACAACTCATTGTAGGCAGAATAGAAGTCAAGTCACTGCGATTTGGTTGAGACCTCTGTGCCATAATGTTATTCATGTTTCCGTTCTGTTTTATGGAATTGCGCATTAAAGATTTAGTAGCAATCTGAGATACATTTTTCAATGAGTGTCTGACAGTATCAAGTATATAAATATGCTCTCTAGCGGTCACCACAAGCTGCCATGCCAAAGCACTCATTATCGACATTTACCTCCAGACATAGTCCTGGTATAGATGGGAAGATCTTTGGCTGCTCGCCTAAGAACTTCCTGATGGGCTTCTCCTCGTGGCTCTCTCTCCAACAATTCTTTCTCTGCATAAGAGAGATGGAACTGTGGAACAGATTTAAATTTTAATCAGTATTTTCAAAGAAAGGATAGCATACGATCTACTATTCCCAGAAAAACGCATTTATAAAATATTAATGGTATATAGTATATATATTCAGAGAGGTTATAATAGAGTTTGAAATCTGGGCAAGTCTGTTAACCTCACAGGTTATTAGTTTATACCTCTAGAAAAGGGAATAATAATAAAAATACCCACTTTCCTCAGATATTTGTAAAACTCAAGAGAAATAAAGTACATTATACACTGAAGAGTTCTATCCAAATATTAGTTATATTAATAGATAAAATGGTCAAATAAACAAATTTGGCTCCATGGATGAATTTTTCAACTTTTCAATATTATCAGTAACAAAAATGGAAACAAATCTATCAAACATAATTTCTCATCTAAGTGAGGTTTAACTTAGGGATAATTATTACATGGATTCTCTTGCACTTAAAATGGACTAATCATCGATTTTACTTCTTATAAAACTGCCAATTAAAATGCTTCTTTGAGAAAAATGAACATTTATTTGGATTCTGATATGATAATCACACAAAACAGTTTAAAACGTCTGTCTGAATTATGAAAGTCTGTTGGAACTTCCTTACTTTCTGGCACTGTAAAATGCTCCTGGCTCATCTTGAACATTTCTTGCCCTAGTTGTAGAATCAGCATTTTCTCCAAGGAGCCCTCTTTCCTTTTACTGGAAAATGGCATTACAAACCAAGACTTGGGCTCCAATACAGTTTTCAGATCAAAGGAAAGTACAATTTTAAAGGGATTTACAAATGAGGAAAAAAAAACCTAGAATCTAATAACAGCCTAAGAATCAACCAGCAAACAAGGGCTTTTTTTTTTTTTTTTCATAACAATGATCTCCAAAATCTTTTGACCAAGTAGTCCTATCGGTTAAAAATAATATAAGACCACACTGCCAATATATGCATATTTGTTTACTTACATATGTACTATTAGCTAATATGTTATGTACCTTATACGTGAAACTTAAATGAGAGAAACATTAAAAGAATAACATATAAGTAGAAGTTTTGCTATTTTTTTCCTCCATGCTCCAATTCATGTCCTGGTCAGACCCACCTATTTGGATGTCCATGCTCCATGCCAGAGCATCATATAATGACAAGGGTACAACCTTGTTGGTCAAAAGGCTTTGGTTTAAATGTTAGCACTCGATGCATTAGGATAATTAGCTGATGTTTAAAGCCTATATTGCTACATCTGTAAAATGGTAATTAACAATACCTATCTCACAAAGTTATGTGAGTCAAATAAGGTAAATATGTCTTTTGTAGAAAAATCATTTTTAAAAGCCTGGTACAACTGTAAATACTGTCATCAATCTCAACAGCTCCCTTAATACTGTGTTATTTCTTCTGTGTTTTGTATAATTTCATTACTCCACTCTATCCAAGAACTATTTCAAACCTTTTCAGTGCTCTCAAACCTCAGTCAACCTAATTCCTTCATCCTTCTTAGCCAATCATTTCACACATAATTTTGGAGAGAAATTAGAAGTCATTTCAACTTCCTGCCAAAGCTATAAAAACAAACTTGTAAGTGTACACATATCATTTTCCTAACTTTCAATCATTTAGCAAATAATACCTATTGAGTACCTTTCATGGGTGAGACACTGTGCTAGGTACTGACAATGGATTTGCAAATAAAACAGATAAGGTTCATGCCATTGTAGAGCTCATATTCTAGGGATGATATAAGGAATGAATGTAGAATGTGTTATAGAATGGTACATGGAAAAAAATATAGCAAGGTACAGTTTATAGAAAACACCAGGGTATGGTTTTGCTATTTTATACTATGAGTGGTCATAGAAAACCTCAAAGATAAAGTACCACTTGAATAGAGACATAGAGATAGGAAAAAAAATGAGGGACTTGGGCCCACAGGTCAGGAGTGTTCCAGCTCAAGGAGAAACAGCAGGTTTCAAAACTCCTGGAGGCAGGACATTCACATGTCCATGGAACAGCCAGGCTGCCAATGTGGTTGGCGCTGCATCGAAGATAAGGGTGAGTCAGGAAGGTGGTGTTGGGCCAGACCATACTCAGCCTTTTAGGCTACCAGAGGGACCTGGGTTTTTACCCTGAGTGGGCTCAGATATCACAGAAAAGTTCTGAAAAGAATAATATGATATGTCTTGTTTTTGATAGGATCACTCTGGCTACTGTGCTGCAAATATACAGAAGAGCGCAAGTCAAAAGCAAGGAAACCTGTTGACAGGGCACTGAAAATACACACGCGAGAGAAGAGGCGGTGGCTCGGACCGGGGTGGCAGCAGTGGAGGGGGCATGAGCTTATTACACTGCAGGCCTTCTCAGGTGCAGCTTGCAGAATTTGCTAACTGACTGAATATAGGACATAATGAGAGAAAGAGTAGCCAAGGATGACTTCAAAGTTTTCTGACCTGAACAACGAAAAGATGAAGTTGTCATTGTTGAGACAGGAAAACTTTAGGAATTGGAGAATTGGGGGAGTGGGTGGGAAACCAGAAGTTTGTTTGCAGGTAGTTTGAATGTGAAATTTTTGTTAGATGCCAAATAGGGAGCTGTAAGTAGGTCTGGAGTTTAGAAGAGAGGATCAGGCTAATGATACTAATTTGAAAGCTATAGCAATAAGATCACATAGTCATAATGCAGACAAATAAAAGAGAGGTCTAGAGATTGAGCTATGTGATAAGCCAGTGTTTGAGAGGCTTAGGAGATAATGAGGAACCAGCAAAGGAGAGCGAGGAGTTGACACTACGAATAAAAATAAAATTATTTAGATGAGAAAGGAGATAAGAATATTCTAGAAAGAAAATAATGGCATGGTGTACATGGGAAACTACATGTACTTAGAACTACCAGAGTATAAAGTGGGAAGTCAGAAATTTAGATAAGTGTCATTGGTGCCAGACCAGGGAGACTGGCTCTTACCCTGTGGGGTATGCGGAGTCATGGAGTAGATGCAAGTGATAGAGTGGAAGTATTGAATTTGTTTTACATGGATCACTTCAGCTTCAGGGTGCCTGACGAATATTTGCAGGGTGCTGGGAAACAAATGTAGGCAAGACTGAAAAACGACGACACCATATAGGAGCAGACTGCAAGGTCACAGACAAAAGAGATGACTGAGACACTGAATTAAGTTAATGATAGAAAGCAAGGGTTGGGGAGAGGAAGGAAAAAAGAAAGAAAAAAGAGAAGGGTTGAAACGAAAACAGAAATATTGGGAAGTGAGAACATCGGCAGAACGCTGGTGGAGAGGTAAGGAGGTGGAGGATTCAGGTACGGCTGCCAGGCTTCTGGCTTGAAAGATGAGGGGACTGTCAGAGAGGTATTAATTGGTATAAGAAATGAATGAATGATGGTATGGTGAAGGAGAGGGTGGTGAGTTCAGGTTTTGATATGTTGTATTTGAGGTGTCAGTGGAATGATCAAGAAACTGTGTTTGGCAGGGAGATACATGTTTAAAATTTATGGGAAAGATCAGAGCTAGAAATACATTTGAAATTTTTGAACACAGAGGTCATGGCTAAGACACCAGGGTGGATGAGATCGCCTACAGAAGAAGTCAGCCTTTTCCCTCAAACCTACCAATAAGGCCAGGATGGAGGTAAAAGAGATGATAGAAAAGAAGTAAATATAGAAGGCAGAAAAAAGAGGTAGCAAAATAAAAATAAATAGATAGAAGGAAAAAAGAAAACTACATCTAACTGATTCTAAGCCAGGCATACCATTAATTCTGTGCAAATAACTGTGGTTTTGTTTTTAATATCCCTTCCCAGGTCATACAGCATACCAGTATGTATTAGCCATTTTTGACCACAGCAGCATTTCAAACAGAATGATGCCAAGACTCTTCTTTAATTTAAGAAGATTACAATGATGCCGAGACTCTTCTTTAATTTAAGGTTAGCCTACTAAAACTACACTATTATTACTAGAACAAAGTTTATTTCTAGTCAACGAACATGTACTGGACTTAAATACCAAGGAAATAAAATTAAGACACAATCGTTTGATCCAAGAATATTTAACCAGGATTCAAGACCCAGAAACAAATAGCCAGAATGATCTTTTCAAAATGTATATCTGATCATATCACTTTACTTAAAAGCTGTGGCTGAGACTGGTATTTGACCCTCAGCATACTCCTTCCTTCTTCTAACATGATTAACATGACCCTCAAGAATAAAGACCACATGCCCAGCCTTCTGTGCAAATACAAGTGGCCATATAACTCAGTTTTGAATGTAAGTGGAAATGGCATCAGCAGCTCCCAAAAAGTGACTTTAAAGGAAAGAATATTTACTTTTCTACTTTCTCTGGCCTGTTGGTTACAATGTAGACATAATGGCTGGAACCAGAGCAAACATCATAAGCCAAGGGGTAACCTTGGGGAATAGAGACTACATATGTCAGAGCAACAAAATAGAAGAACCCTGGGTACTTGGCAGCCATGGATTAGCTACAGACTTTGAATGTAGAGGATTAGTTAACTCATTACTCTGTTGTTGTTTGGTGGTTAAAGTCAACTAAATACTCCATTAGTATGATAACTATAATAGAAGCATGTCTACTTTCACATTGGTCTCTCTCTCTCTCTCTATCCATCCATCCATCATGATGTCTAACTCTAAAGTAGAACTGGAACATATTATAGATTTCATATTGGAAATATAATGCTCATATAGGAGAAAAATAATATTCACCAAGTGAAAATTCAAGTATTTATAACACACATTATACTAAAAAATGTCTATACTCAATAAGCTTGCAACATTAATAAAAAGACATAAAATTCATTCTTCAGACATCAGTATTATTGATTTCCATCTTTAGAATAACTTTACTAATATTTTAACTTACTTCTTTTGAAGGATTCATTGGTAATGTAAAGATAGTTTTCCAATACGACCAGACAAACATTGCAAAAAGTAGATGATAAGCAATCAGGCACACAACTAAAGTGAGAGAAACAGAATAATTATCACTGTAATGTGCAAATACATATTAAAATCACGGTATTCACAAAAGGTCTGCTTGTTCTACAATAACAACATTACCAATTATAATAAATTCACTTTATTTTGAATATTTATTATTTATTTTTATTATTTTAATTAAGTTCATTGATGTCATAGGGCAATAAGCACAATTTAATGAGTGAATTTTTATACCTAAAGCTAAGAGTTTTAAAAAAAATCCCTAATTAATACATAATTAGATCTATGCCCATGATGAGAACCCTCCCATCTGCAGTCAGGTCTGGTGCAAACTGTAACAGTAGGGAATTATGCCTGCAACTCTAAATAATAAACATAGTATTAAAAAATGTCAAAACATTCAGGCTTTCAGAACTTGGCTTCATGGACAAAGAATAGAAAAAGCAGTTCTTATTTGAGCAGTTCTTTGATTACTCGCTTAGTTCTAGTTAAATTTGGTGGCCCTCCCTGTTTTAATGACAATATATTTAAACAAACCATCTGGACAAAAAGAGAAGTTTTCCAATAGAAGTTCGAGTGTCTTATTGATCACATGGGACAATTTTAAGAAAAGCATTCTCATACTTTCTTTTTGGTAATAAACACACTTTGTGTGGTGGTTTATTCTTGAAATACTATGCAAATATAAAATATTAATTTTTGTATACAGTAAAATATACATTAATATCTAACTACTCTGTAAAATACAGTTGAATAAAATATGCTAATTAAAAATACAGCATATTTGGTATTTTAAAACTTTAATAGCAATTTTAACTTTTTAGAAGAATGATGATACTCATATTTATAGAATCATTAAAAATTAAATGATTTAATATGGCACTTAAATCAGTGTGAGGTAACCAGAGCCGATGATATTTTCCATGAATTATGACTACATATATAGGTGACACAGGTAAGCTGAGTTGAAACAGGAAATTGTGGAAGTTCCCGTATCTTGAAGCCACAGGAATCTTTGGCACAATTACTGCCATTTCGGGGCAGAGTTCTTTGCCAAGTGTCTGACAGAATTCAGTCTGGGGACGAAGAATGAGAAGTCTTTAACCCCATGTTGTCGCCACATTCTCAAAGAAGAATTTCTTCATCCCAACCAAAGCTAAGTGATTTCTATTTGTTTGTTCCAACTAGTTTCAAGATTTTATATGTAAAACAATAATATATTTTACCTTGTTCTCCAATGTTTTCCATGGACACTATAGCAATAAATAGAAAAAAAAGATACGAAATAGGTTATATGGTGTTTATGGAAAATACAGGGCCTGACAGAGACCTAGAGTAGGTTAGTAACTCAACTCCCCTTCCAACCAACGTTCTTTAAATGTTTGTTCAACTTCATTTAAAGGAGAAGTGGGTGCTGTAGGAGGGAGAGTGGGGAGGAAGGCCAGTGGATCCATTCAGCCAAGCCTCCATGGCATGTTAGCCCTGAGTCCCACACAGAAAACAGTGGGACTTACTCCTGCAGCATTGACTGGCATCTCACTTCTTCAAACTACAGAGTTCAGAGAAAAGCAGTGTTCTCCAGGTCCTTCCATTTCCACAGACATGTATTGCTGTTTATAAAATGGCAATCACCTAGTTCACTCTCAAAAAAAAAAAAATGTTTTATGTGTCCAGAGGATGTCTTCCAAATTTCTAAAAGCACAAATTCTTATGCCCAATGCCTACATTGCTCCCTACTGTATAATGAGGGGCCCAGACAACGCGTCTGAGAAACTGCCGTCCCTTAGGGGCTGTTGTAAATATCTCAGGGTGACAGGTAGATTAGGACAGGCATTAGCGAGCTAAAGCAAGCTGGAACAAGAAACTGAATTTAGTAACCCAGGCAGTCATCTGAACTTCTGTATTGTCTATTTATTTTGTTTCCCATTTGGTCTTCCTCCATTTGCATAAAGATTTTTCCAAGTTTTGGCCTGACTCAGTTGTGGCATAAGATTCGACTTTGCTTATTTATGTATTTCTATTCATATTTGGCTCTTTAAAGGGGTACAGTATTCCAGGCCTTAGTCCTGGAATATATCATTTCATTGCCTTAAGAGGTACTGGAATCAGAAGGTAATGTTATGAGAGATTTTTAGATTACCTGATCCAACCAACCTCCTTTCCAAGAGAGCTACTGAATGCCTACATTTGTTGAGCCAGCAGGAGCCCACAGTTTTGGAGAGTAGCCCATTCCGGTATTGGATTGCTCTAAGAATGATTAGAAGATTGTGTGCTGATATTAGCCTCTTTGTGGCTCCTACCTCTGGTATCTAGGCTTCTAACTTGCAGCAATCAACATGAAATCGAAATTACTGAACTTCACACAATTAAAGTTGTCGTGTCTCCCTTAAAAATGTTCTCTGTTAGCCCAAGTAATACATGATTTCCAGATCTCTCACCAACCTTGATGTGGCTCCTTTTAACATTTCCTAGGTTCTCAACTTTCTTTAACATTTCTGATTCTCAGAACGGGACTGGCAGACACAAATGATCTTTGACTTACAAATGGCCTGTTCTACAAGTTTGCACAGAGTCAAAGTTCACTTTCTCACAGAATCCTTGCAGTGGTTAACCTGAGGGCATAGGAAGGGCCCTAGAGAGCACGTCTTTTATTTCTGACCTTATCACTCCCTTTATGCATTTCTCTGTGGGCACTGACTCTCTAGTTTTCAGAAGTACTCCAAAATTGACGATAATTATTTTGACCTGAACTACTATTATATTGGCTGGGTATGCATTCAAAGACATCATTTTTTAAAGTTTTACTTTCTTTCACAGCTTGTTTTCCTCTAAATGTACTTCAAAATTCATAGATCCTCTATTTTTTTTCCAGTCAAACAAGTTATATGCATGTATATAGATGCATGCTTATGGTAAATAATTCTGATAACACTTAAAGAATAAAATGTGAAAGTTCAAAAAGGGTGTATCATTACACTCCCACAAAGATTCTGAGCCTATCCAATTTCCTATAAAAGTAAAATAAATCTTTACTTTTGTCAATATCTTAGGCCAAAATCTTTTGGTATTGATTTCCCTGATTACTGGTGAAGTTTCGCATTATTTAAAAAATATAATCATTGCTTTTTCCTATCTCTTAAGAAGGAATTACCACTTTCCCATTTGTCTACGTATCTTACTGAGAACCTTTTATATTCTGGACAGTAATCCTATGTCTGTTATATATGTTGCAAGAAAAGTTGTATATAGCTACTTTCAAATCATTTAATAAATACTAGGAAAATCCTATGGCTTATCATTGATTAAATAACAGTATTGAAATTTTCAAATGGACTTATTTCACTAAGAGATGCATAGTCTATACTATGTTTGCCTTATGATACTGAGGACATTCATGTTCTCTCAACCATGTATACTAAGTAGTAGGTTAACAATTCACCTTGTAATTTTCCTTTCTCATAGAATACACATAGAATACACTGTTATTTTCAAATGTAAATACTATTTTTGTTCCTAAATAACTGTTTAAGAAAAGGGTGAAATTTACTCTTGGAAATAAGAGCACTGCATTATTACACTAAAATATTTACTATTTGTACATCTAGTGATCATCTAAATATATACCCCCAACTTTTATCTCTTTTTTTAAATTAAATTTATTGGGATGGTATTGGTTAGAAAAATTATATAGGTTTCAAGTATACATTTCTATAATACATCATCTGTATATTGTACAGCCAATGTCAATTCCCCTTCCATCACCCTTTACCTCTTCTGCATGAATTATCAAGCAATCATTTAATCTGGAGGTGGGTAAACTATACTCCTCAGTCTAAATACAATCAGCCACCTGTTTCTGTAAATCAAATGTTACTGGTACACAAACACACCTATTTGTTTACATGACTATTTTTGTGTTACAAATGGCAGAGTTGGGCAGACCCAGGGGAGAGTTAATGTTGCAGTCCTGGGTCCAAAGGCGGTCTAGAGCCAGAATTTCTTCTTCTTTAGGAGACCTCACTCTTTTCCCTTAAGGCCTCAACAGATTGTATGAGGCCCATCCACATTATGGAAGGTATCCTACTTTACTCAAAGTCTGTTGATTTAAATGGTAATCACATATTTAAAAAGAACTACTCAGCTATAAGAAAAGATGAAATAGGGCCATTTGTGACAACATGGATGGATCTTGAGATCATCATGCTAAATGAAATAAGCCAGACAGAAAAAAACCAAGAACTACAGGATTCCACTCATATGTGGAACATAAAATTGAAAGCAACGAAGAAACAAAAGTCACAGACACAGTTAATAATTTAGTAGTTACCTGAAAATAAGTGGGGAGGAGGGTGGGGAAGAAGGGACGGAGACACAAATATATGGTGATGGAAAAAGAACTGACTCTGGGTGGTGAACATATAATGCAACACACTGCACTGTAGAATTGTACACCTGGAACCTATGTATTTTTTTGCTATCCAATGTCACCCCAATAAATTTCTTAAAAAAAAAAAACTTTACAGTAACATCTAGACTGGTTTTGAATGAAACAATTAGTCACTGCAGCCTAATCAAGTTGACACAAAAAGTCAATCATCAGATGCTGAATCTATAATTTAGTTTTATTCTGGAAATCTTCTACTAAAAAAAGAAGATGTGTATTAATCTTTTGTATCAGTTCTCAAGGCAAGTTTATTGTTTATTATAAATTAGAATTCTATCTAAAGTATGTCTTTATGCATCTGCTAGTGGGAAAACAGTAATAAAATCCTTTGTCATACTCTAAAAACTCAAATACAAATAATCCTATCCAAATGGACTTTATTTATGCACCCATATAATTGCTAAAGATGGTGTCACACCCTAGTCTCTAAAGAGTTTTAAAAATATTAGAGCTGATTTAACCTAGATTGATTCATACTCAATCTTGATTAAAAGCAGGGGATCACCTCAAAGATGATTCAAATTCTATATTTTTACCAACTAATATTTTAAAATTTGGCTTTGGTAATGATACATTGAGTTTGACAAAAATCATATTTATTGAAAAGAAGCAGCCCAGCTGACAGCTGATAACAAGTTTAGTTCAATTTTTAATCGTAAGTACATCCAAAATCGAAAACTTCAGGTACTAAAATATGCCTTCATACTAGATAAAAAAAAATGCACTTTCCTCCCTTAAATTAGCAAAGAACAGTTATATAATTGTTGCTAGGACAATTTGGTACTGTCATTACAAATGTGTATTATTACTATGATATTTTTATTTCTTTTCTTAATGTGAATTTTCTTTTTCTTGCCTTCAAATCTGAACTCTTTTGGAGGAATAACATACCTACACTGCATACAAGGCTGTCAGGAAAAAATTCAGCCATAAATCCCTTTATTTTCCATGTTACATGGCTGGATACTTTCTGGACAGCCCTGGTATACACATCATGTAAAATCATTACACTATTTCCAAATTCAGTCTGACACAGACACATTTTAGCTGCATCCATGCAGTCTGATAATGCAGAATACCAAAAATAAACATGTCATTCTAATGAATGAACCTTAAGGATAAATTTATAACCAACCTCTATTATTTTCTACTTACCTTTAACTCATTTATTGAAAAACATACACTAACTATAATTATACTGAGTACAAAATGGTAAATAAAACTTGTCCCCGTGCTCGAAAAGCTTAAGTGTCTGAGGTTATTTTGGTTAGAAACTAAAACTAACTGAAAAAACAAGGACATGGGTATTAAAACATTTTCAACTAATCACAGAAGCAGCTCCAAAGATTAAGAGAAAAATAACAGTGGCAGTACAAATATGTCTAAATATCTCCTGTGTTAACAAAATCTCTCTTTTGACCTCATGTGTCTAGTTGTCGTCTCATTTTTTCTGGCCCTTTCACAGAAAATCTTATTTTAACAACCATCCAAGTGCACCGTCTCTATCCCCTCTAACTTCCTACTATTATATTTCCTCAACCAACTCCAATGGGTCTTTCATGCCAAGCATTCCACTGCTATCACTCTTGTCAAACCCACCAATATTCTTGCTACTGCTAATTCCTAGTACTCAACTTACTCTAACAGAATCAATTACACTCTTTCTGAAATACTTTGTGGAACTGATAGGGACTTCTTTCACTCAACTGACCAGTGGAAACCCTTTGAAGCACAATCCTTTGTGCTTTCAACTACTCTCCAAGAAGCTCTAGTTCATTTCTATTGTGTTAAGGTAAAAACCTGAGCAGTAGGAGGGTACACTAGAAATGATTCCCGGGAATACTGGTGACATTGCTGCCAGGCCATATTAATGACAGATCTAAGAAAAATATATTTTTCACATTGATATTTCCAGTTGCATTCTAATTGTACCCTTACTTCCTAGTAAGTATTTTTAATTTATTTCCTTTATAAGAGATCTACTTACATTTTTAAGTCTTTACCAAACTGTGTTTTCCTATGTAATAGTCACATGTCATTCTAATTTTGATAACTGCAGCCCCTTCCCTCCTCACTAACCTCATCTCACACACTCCTCTTATGCATGCTGCTTTAGCCACGCTGGGCTTTCTTGCTCCTTAAACATGCTAACATGTCCCCTCCCTGGATCCTCCGTACTTGCATTCAACTGTGTGGTAGGAGACCTGGACTCTATTGCAATCCTTCCAATATGTGTGACCTTGATCATGATATATGATATTCAGCTGATCTGCGCTTCAATTTTATTGTTTAAACAAAAATGTGCACTTATCTTGGAAGTTCCTCTGGCTTTAAGATGATCTTCAGTCCTAGGTAAAAGTCATTCTACAAAATGCATTTATGAGTACATCTGTAGGAGGTTTAGTCAAGGACAGGTAAGTAGCTTCAGAATAGAAACAAAGGGTAAGACTGAGGCTTCACAGCACAGAACTTGGACTCTAAACACACGACGTCCAACCTGGGCTCTTTCTGTTACCATAAAAACTATACCTCACATTCCTAACAGTCTCGACCACAACACTGTGCCAAGCAATCTACATTCCTCAAGGGATCCCCATACAGTTCTTTAAAAGCTCGTTTTGCAATAAGTAAAGCTTGACCATGTTTAAAATGCAAATCAATGATGTCATCTCACTAACCCCCCCACCATGGCTTTGCACTAGATTTACAATAAAGCCCAACCCCCTCACTTAAACCTCAGTGGTTAACACGGTCAGTCTCCTACCTATACCCCTGCAGGATCACTTCTCATCTCTCTTCCTCTTGCTTACTGAGCTGCAAACAAGCTGAATGGCTTTCTGTTTCGAGAATGCAACCCTGGGTGCCTTTACCCTGCCTGGAAAGCTCATCGGGCCACAGCCCTCACTCTTGCTCATCCCCCAGTTGCAACCTGTCAGCTTCTCACAGAGGACGTCCTGCCTAGCTACCTCCTGCAATCATTATCACAATACAGGTACTCCTCCCTTAACGATTGAATTCCTTTACTACTACTAGATCATGAAGCAAACTGGTCTATAAATGACGAGCTTAAAGGTGGATGTCTTGGGGTGTGTCGGGGTGCCATAGGGTATGTATTTTTCAATAGATATCACGTTATACCACATTTATAAATGAAATGTGTAGTCTTGTATGATTGCAAACGCTCCATATAGTAAATTACTAACCGACTGCAGGAATGAGACAAAGACTGAGAAAGGGGATTCCCTAGACTCACAGACTGAGAAAGGGGATTCCCCATGGTAGAGAACTGATCGTTAAGTCTGAGCAGTTGTTAAACAGGTAGGTCGTTAAGTGAGGAGTGGCAGTACACTGTTTCTTTCTTAGCACTTTGCACAATCTGTAATTATTTTTATTTGTTCCTTTTCCATGTCCCTCAGTGAGGTTTGAATCCTGGCTCTGCCTGCTCTTTGATGGTTATATCTTGGCCAAGTTATAATACTTAGCCTCTTTGACACTTATCTCAATATAGTAGACTCTCAGTTAACCGGCATTCATGGGGACTGGTAGATGCAGGATAAATGTAAGTAGACTCTCTGTTAACCAGAACTCAAGCAACCAGCAAAATCTCAATCAACCGGAAAAATGGAGCATAAATACATCACTAAACAGTGAAATGTTAAGAGTAGGAGCTTCCCAAAGTTTAGCGTTAACAGTTTTATAAACAATCTGGAGAAGGAAGTACATCGTGCATTTTTAGCTTGCAGTAGTGTTACAGTTTTCTGGAGAGTGAAATGTCAAGTTGATGGGAATAAATTGCTGGAAGAACTTTTGAGTGTGAATAAGCAGAAAAATGCAGGTGAATTACCATGTGGGCAAATTAACATAATGAGAAAACAATAAACCTGTGAATTCTCTATGTTTTATTTCCCTACTTCTCCCATGACCTGTCCAGGTTCTGACAGGGCCTGACATGTATCAATATCTCAATAGGAGGAGTGGAGGGCCTGCAATTTGCAGAGAAGTAGGATTTTTCAGGTGGTTTGATGCATTCTGTCTGCCTCTACCCCAGAATTTACACCTAACAAACTGTACTGATCTAAACTATGTGCTGGAAATTATTACACAATCATGGAAACTAGTTGAGGAATGGCATGATGTAACATTAAAGACAAAAATGAATCACAGTAAATCAGACAATATAAGCCAAGATGCAGGAAGTCTCTTACTTTAAAATAGGTAGTGGTCCCCCAGGTCATGCAAGTTATTGGTTATCTGAGTGGTGAGGCCTCCACAGTAGCCATCAAAAGCCTATCTAGGGAGTTCCTTGATGGTGTAGCGGCTTAAGGCTTCAGCGCTGGCGCTGTCAGCGCTGCGGTCTGGGTTCGATTCCCAGTCAGGGAGCTACCCACATACCAAAAAGCAAAAAAAAAAAAAAAAAAAAAAAGCCTATCTAATGCTTAAAGGGCCTGAAATAATACTACAAAATTGTAAATTAGCAATATTACAAAAATTTGCTACTTTATGTTAAAAGTACCCTCTGAGTTTACAACATCTAAGCTCCTTTCCCTTTCACCACAGTAGACAAGGGGCTGCACCCATTCTCTTCTGCTACCAGCTGGGGTATGAGAGCAGGCATTCATCCCACCCCACGTCTTCAGCAAGGACCCCAGTCCGCTTCGGCAAGTACCAAAGACGAAGTGACTTAAACATCAGACTTATTTCTTCACAGTTCTGGAGGCTAGAAGGCCAAGATCAAGGTGTCGGAGGATTGGTTTCGTCTGAGGCCTCTCTCCATGGCTTACAGATAGATGGCTGTCTTCTCCCTGTTATCTTCACCTGGTCTTTCATCTGTGTCTGAGTCCTAATCTCCTCTTCCAATAAGGACACCAGTCATATTGGATCAGGGCCCACCTTAATGACTTAATTTTACCTTAATTACCTCCTTAAAGTCCCTGTCTCCAAATACAGTCCAATTCTGAAGTCCTGCAGGTTAGCATTTCAGCCTATAAATGTTGGGGAGATATAATTCAGCCCATAACCCTCTCTGATATAAGACTAGTGCTTGAGCAGGGAGAAGGCTGGATGGCATCAGGGGGCTGCTGAGGGGTAGAAGTCACAGAATAAAGGAAGGGAGCTTTTGTGGGATGCTTACTATACTCATATGCCAGGGACTGTACTAAATTTCTTAAATGTTTATTTCATTTAAACCTTATAACAATTTGTGAGGTAGGTATTATTACCATAATTTTAAAAGTTAGAGAGTCTCAGAGAGGTAAAATAATATTTATAATGTCATTCAAGTCATAACATATGGAGCTGGGATCTAAATATAAGCGTGACTCCAAAACTCTTCCAAGGTTTCCGCATAGCCTCCCACTGCCTGCTCCTTCTTTGGTTTCTCTTACATCCTGGCCTGTCTGTGTTTAATACCCGTGCTACTACCTGTTACTTTTGATTAGGGACGTTCTAGAGAGCAGGGTTTAAAAGGTTTTCCTCCACCAACCAACTTAAACCTGACCTGGAAACAGGTCATTGGACACACATAATTCAAATATTTGGTCTCATTTCAGGGTAGTACATGGAGCTGGGCTTTCCTGAGCTCCCAATCAAGAACTGGGAAAGGAACAGAGCTCCACATTCTTAGGACAAGTGTGAGAAACAGGGTGGTGAAACCAGGAGGAAGATTAGGAGGTGGGCAAGGGTTTCCTGACTTCCCTCCTCAGCAGTCGAGGGAAAGGTTGGTACTGGCCAGACACACTCCTACGGTACACCCCCTACTTGTAGAAACAGGTGATAAAGAGAGATGAAACATACATTGGTCCTGGAATGGGGATTATAATTCTGACAGTTATTAAAATCTTCCAAGTTAGAAGTGTTTTTCTCTCTTTCTCAACAACATTTCTTTAGCAACTTGACCAAAGCATTGCCCTAAATATCTAAGAAGCTCTACTGCACGAAACAGACAGTGTAAAATCTGAGTTAACCAACTGAAGGCTGGGATGTCAATTAAAACTCACTGAATGTTTGTACTTCATCAAAAGGGATGAGTAGGTCTTTCAATTCATCAGTTCTGAAGGGGGAATAAAGACTTTCTCTTATGATTATGACCCTGAAACACTCACTGCCACTTTCTCTCTGACAAAGGGAATGACAATTCCTGAATCACTGACTATACTAAGCAGCACAGTTAACTAAGGCAATCTGATCTCAGGGCTGGTCCCTGGCTCCTAGTGTCCTCATTTCAAAGCTTACTCAATGGAATCCTATAATCCCTCTGTCCCAAATTAAAATAGAAGAGATTCCCAGTGCCAGCAAATGGTACCGACGTCAGTGCAGGTGAGTTTGCTTATCTTGTTAGGTAAGAGTTGTGTGGGTCCTTCTCTTTCAAACAAATGCCTACAAACTCTACTCAAGTTCCTACCATGTCTGAATCTTTTCACCTCCAACCCCCTGCCTGTCCAATTCCAGATGCTTTTCTTTGGTTGGGGCCTGGGAGGCAAGACTAACTCCTCTGAACCATGCAAGTCTGTGGTAGATACTATACCCTCAGCAAATTCTACCGGGCTCCCACATAATGCTTGTCCACTATCAGGGGAGGGTCACATAGGGATGTTAGATCCTGAAAGCATTCCCCTCATTAGTCAGAATCAAAATTTTACAATTGGAAGGGCCTAAATGATTATCTTGCCCCATGTATCTTTCTTATATATGTTGGTACATATTTATTTATTGGTAGCAAGCAGAAATCCCACTTGTATTTTGGTTATTTCAGCACTTAAAAAATATATCAGATCAGATGGAAACAATTTTTGTAGTGTTTTTTTAAATCATCATTAGATCAATTTCTTTTTATTGGGTATATGAGGGCTGTTGGAAAGTATCAAGCCACATAATATGAAAAATAGAGGCATTTATGACTGGATTTTTTCTGGATAGCCCTTATATATGTCCTCAGAATTATCACAGAGGACAACACTGAGAGTATTAATACTTTCACTACTGAACATTAGCCATCTGATTGATTAAATAGAAAAACTAATACTTCTTGTTTGCTTCTCCAAGGAAACATAAGACCTTCGAAAACTGCCTCCCAGGGCAAGCAGCTATACACTGTGTACTATACAACCAGAGTGTGTGTGTGTTTATGTATGTATATGTATGTATGTACACACACACACAGCATACATAACACATTAAAAATTAAACCAATATTTCCAGGTTCACGTCAATTATTTGACACTTGGGTAGTACTCCAGAGAAACAACTGCATAATACTGTAATTCCAACTTTGTGTTTATGATGCTTATCAGAATAGAAGTTACAGTGACCCACTTGAAGGGATGGATTAAAATATCTACTAACACCTGCAAGGGTATCAAGCTTCTCACTGGTTCACCCTTCAGCCGTGGGTCCCTGGGAAGCACTATTTCCTTTGTTGTAGCTTCCCTGTCATATACAGTCATGGAGTAAACTTCTCACACACACAATCTTTGTTTGGTCTCACGCTGAATTACAGTATGTCTTCTTCTTCTTCCTTGCATCAAATCATCCCCTTGCCCTGTATTGCATTTACCTACAGCACTAGCCCAGACTACCTGAAAGTAATTTTATATATTCCGTGGCAGCCAAAGCAAATTCGGTGTCATCATAAAACTGGCAGCCCACAGACAAAACATTTTCACTACCACTGCTGTGAGACACAGTATATTATAATAGTGTAACACTATACAAACACCACCTAATTATATACTAAAGGTATTCATTAATGTAAGTGGGAAGTATAAAAAAATTGTATACAGAATTGAACAAGATAGTCATCATTATGTATTTAGACTGAGTCTCTTCCTCTGCTCAAAGTGTGAGTGGCATCTAATGTTTCCTGTCTGGATCCATCTCCTAATTAGACGCACTGATCTTTGTTTTCTGTTCCTAAAACCATTTGACTTACCCTAGGTCTGCAAGCAATATAATACCTTCAGATTCATTCATGAATTTTCAGTCCGTGTTCTGTGGATAAGGCTCTAATGCATTGTACTTCTTTTTAATGATTATTTTATACTAGGGCAAATAGTTTACATATCTAAATAATGCTTTTAAACTTTTAAATGGCTTCCACAATCAATTTTGTCACCTAAATCCTTATTACAGATGACTGCCTTCAATGTCCAGAAAGGGAAAAAAGGCATTTGATTGCTTATGTTTGTATATTAGTTTGCTCAGGCTGCCACAGACTGGGTGGTTTAAACAATAGAAATGTATTTCCTTACAGTTCTGGAAGCCAGAAATCCACAATCAATATGTCAGAATGGTTTGCTTTCATTTACGGCTTCTCTCCTTGGCTTGTAGATGGCCATCTTCTCCCTGAGTCGTCTTCTCTCTGTTTGGTCTGTACCCAAATTTCCTCAAATCCTGTGGGGTTAGGGCTTATCCAAATGACCTAATTTTAACTAAATTACCTTTTAAAAGCCTCTGTCTCCAAATACAGTCACATGTGGAGGTGCTGGGGACTGGGGTTTCAACATGTGAATGGGTGGGGCACAATTCAGCCCCCAATAATTTGAAACTGTAAAAATATTACAGACTTGTTTAGGAACATCCGAGTGATCAAATAATAAAAAGCTAAAATAGATCACCGATTCCTCCCTCCTCCGTGACACCCTTGCCTCCCCAGGCTTTGGGGCACCAGACTTAGTTTTCCTCCACTTCTCAGACTTCTTTGGTTGGTCTGCCTGAACTCTCAGTGTTGATCATCGTTGGTTCTTGTCTCCACGCAGAGTGCCTTCACTCCCTTGGTGGAATACATGCATCCAGGGTTAAGCCTTTAAATCCATTCATATTCTGAAGGCTCCAAAATTTACACCTCCATTTCAGATTCACCCAAATGCCAAACTCATAAATGCACCTGCTTACTATGCATTTCTATTTCAATGCCAACATACCCCTTCCGGACCTAAGGGGTCTGGCTTTGTTCTTACAACCCCTGCATCTCCACTGATCTCTAATCCTCCAGTTGTTCAGGTCAAAACACTGGCATCATTTTGACTCCTTTCTTTCACAACTCACATATGCCTGCCAGGAAATTCTGTTGTCTCTCCTTTAAAAATACATCCAGAATCTGACCACCTCCCCCTATTTCCACTACCTCCCTTCCCCCATGGTTTGACACAACTTTGGTTCTGCCTGGATTGATGAGGTAGCTCTTGATTACTCAGCAGCCAGAAAGATCTTATTCCACGGAAGTCACAGCATGTCACAGCATTACACAATGCCCTCCATCTCATTCCAAGTGAAGCCAAAACCTTCACAGTGGCCTATGAGGCCCCATAACCGGTACCTTTCCTGCATTCTCTGACCTTGTCACCTACTTCCTTGCTCACTACTCCACTTCAAATGAAGATCTTGTTCCTCTTCCACTGTGTTGAAAGACTCCTGCCTCAGGGCTTTTACATGGACTGTTCTCTCTGCCTGAGATGCACTTCTTCCCAACACCTGCATAATTAAATCCTCTGGCATCTTCAGGTCATTGCTTAAATTTCATGATCACTGTGTCCCCAACCCCCACCACCACCTTAAAATTCTAACCTTGGAGTTCCCTGGTGGTGTAGTGGCTTAAGTCTTCGTTGCTGGTGCTGTCAGCGCTGCGGCCTGGATTCGATTCCCGGCGAGGGAACTACCCACATACAAAAAAATAAATAAATAAAAAATAAAAAAATTCTAACCTTCCACCGGCATTCCCAATCCCTCTTGCCTTGCCTTTGGCTTTTTTGTTTTGAAGTGTCTGACCCTCTGACAAATCACATAAGCTACTTGCTTATGTTTCTTATTTGTTCTGCCTGCCCCTAACTAGATGTAAACTCCAGTAGTAGTTAATATTTTGAATGAATGAATAAATTAAAAGTATTCAATAAATTATAGTTACCAGAGGGTAAGGGGGGGAGAGGAGGTAGAGGAGGGAGGCAGAAGAGGAAGGGGGATTGAAAAAATAAAAGCAAAAAAATATATATAGATGGTTGAAATGCATTCAAGTCTTGGATGTTTGCAGTTATTTGCAAAATGTAAGTTTATGGGAACCTATCGTGAATCGCTACTCTCTATGCTCCTCCAACTGACATCCTGCTCGGAGTTCTGCACATCTTAATTTTTAGCATGTCCTAGTTCTGGAATAAGCTGTATTTCATTTAAAACATGCTATGCTTAAGCCTTGATTAAGTCAAACTGACGTCTGCTCTTCATCCTTTCACATTAACTGACCTCCCTGGAGATGGCCCAAATAATCACCAGTCATAATTAAGTAGATACAGCCCTTACTGCCCTTCCTCTAAAACAGGTCACACGTTGTCGCCCACCTTGTAATAAACTCAATCACAAATCAGTCCCTGCAACGGCAGTTAGACTTTCAGTTTGAGGCTCATAATTGAAATCTTTTACTTGCTCCCAGATGGTATCGGGTGCCTCTCCTTCCATCTCATGTCAGCTGCTGTGGAGCAGGCTGCTTTGCCCAGTGGGGTACTCCCACTCTGAATTACATGTGCATCACAGAGACTGCGTTTCAAGTCCCTCACATCTGTACAAACATGGGGAAAAGTCACACCGCAGACTCACCTACTTCTTTAAGATGACCCTTGGCCCCTAAAAGGATCAGCGACACAATCCCATCTGAGTTTCCTCATTCTAAACACATCCTTCAAATATGGAGAAAACTCATTCTTTTATATAAACAATAAACAAAAATAGAAATTTAATTTTATCTTGTGTGTGTGTGTATTAAAATAGATTAGCATGACAAATCCTTTTGGTTTGCCAAATTTCACTGAATTATAAGCAAATCTATAGAGTTCTTGGAAATACATGAAGTGCTTTTCATAAGGATCATTTCTATCATAAGATGATTATGAAGACAAACAAACTAGCTTGAAACTATTGCGCCCTTTGAATATTTGGTTTTAAAAAACATAAAGAAAAGGGCTTTCCGATTACTGCTTGGTGTTTATTTTGTTGCACTCTGGACCATCTGCTTTTCATGGTGGCAAAGCTAGTGAATAAATACAATGAGGTCGAATGAATTTACGTAGAGCAGGAATGCTTAATTTACACTCTACATGAGGAGAAACTGCAGGATACCACGGAGAAATACCGGCAAAGAAATAAAACTCAGCCACCTATAAAAGCACTTCTTCATTTGCATTTTTAAAATGCAATCAAAAACGTATCCAAAGTGATGTACCACCCAGTATGCATTTTTAGAGTGGACAAAAGTGTTAAGATGATAAATGCAGCTATAGTTTTGCTCAAGAGCACCTCCCAAGTAAAAAGGGATTTCAGGCACTAATATTTGTGATTAAATTTTAAAGGCATAGTTAGATGAGAAGTGAAATTAGGAAAAATGCTACACAAATGTTTCAAAGTGTGACATAATCTTGAAAGGAAACATGTCGAGCATTCGGAGCTGTTGCTTTATTTCTACCATATGCTTCTTAAGAAATCAGGTCACTATATCCTTTTGGCTGCTCTCACTCCGCCCCTGCCCTGCTAATTTCCGCCCTTTTCCACTTTCAGCATCTGACTGAGATAGCAATTAAGATATTATAATCAAATTACTCTTGCAGGAATCAGAAAACATTTCAACAATTTTATAATGAACTATTAAGGAAATGAATTCTATCATGTTATATTTTATTAATTCTCTGTGGTATAGCTACATGCTAATAGATGAGTAAAATCACAGGATTCCACATAATCCTAAAACTGTCTTTCTAAATGAAGCACTCATTCCCCAACAAAGACCATTAAAGGTCTATGTCATGTTCTAACCTGTCCTTTTGCAAAAGCACAGTATTTCCACAGTCATCACAAACTGCGGGAGTCTCAGGGGACCCATAACCTCACCATTTCCTATAGAAAGAAAGACTAAGAGATGGAAATAACCATCAAAATACATGAAATCAGCAGGCTAAATGATAAAATGTAAGTCACGGTTCCATTTTTCCGAGAAGGAAAACCACAAGTTTTCGATCAAGATGAAAAATAAAAAGAAACGAAATAAAAACAAAATCACTGAGAATCTTCTCATTGAAAACTCATCTATACTAATCTCTGGAATATATTTGTCATTTCTTTTTTTTTTTGGCCTTCCTGGCATTTCCGTGTCCCATGGAGGCCAAAGACATCAAATACTTGCCCTTGCTGAACCCTGCTCCTGGGACGTGGGCACAGCCCCTGCTCAGCCAGCTGCTGCACCTGGAACTATCTTTTCAAAGCCACAGGGAGCAGTGGTGGCTTCAGAGCTCTGCCATGGCTGGTCACCAGGGCAGCAGTTCTTAAAATGCGTATTTCTGTGGTATGATGTCAGCTGTGCTCCATCCACCTTCTCTTGGCTTCTGCCCATTTTCCAAGCTAGGCTCTGCATCCTCCTCGGTTTCACCCACCAAGTCACAGGCCCTGAGCAGGGCGCGGAGTGAAAGTTGACCCAGCATCAGGTAAGAAATGAGGGAGCTGTAGCAGCCACCTCGCTGGGAGCAGGGGCAACAACTGTCGGCCATACCCTTACTCTGAGATATTTATATGTGCTAAGATTTATAATGTGATTAGAAATTCATGACTACCGAAGTTGTCACCATCAGCTCTTTTGACCTGCTTTATTGATTATTTACATTGGTCCCGCAACCAATTCACAGGCTCCCAGGAGGGCGGTGTTTTGTTTTCCATTTCTGCTTTCCTGCCACCCGGCTACAGGAGTAGCATTCTGAAGGGTAACAACCTCTCTCCTCACGCCCAAGCTGGGCAGAAGGCCTCAGGGTTTTATTGTGTGCGTGCGTGTGCACGTGTGCGTGCATGTGTGCGTGTGCGTGCGTGCGCATGTGTGCGTGCGCGTGTGCATGCGTGTTTTCCCTCCAGAGGCAATTTTCTTTTGGCTATTAGGGAAAGATCTGTATTCAGTTCTCCTCTAACTCATCTCTGTGGGTGAATGTGCCTGGCACATAACAAGCGTTCAATAAATGCTTTTAAATGAACCCTGCTCAAACCCTTCTGAAACGAAGCCCTCTCTAACCCTGTGGAAACACCCCTTCTCTGGAGACAGTTATTTTATTTTAAGAAGCCCTCCCTTTAATTACTGGAAACACTCGAACAAGTATTTCATTTAATGTCATGGATGACATCTCAGTAAGCATTTGAAAGCAGACTTTTTTTTTTTTACAACAAACCTTAGTTTAAATTGAGCTCTGACTGCTGGATTCCATTCTCTCATTTATTTACATTATACAATTGAATGCTTTTGTGGTAAAAATGGATTGAATAATATGTAATAAAAATCAAAGAGATTAATTCACTGAACATTTACTGAGCACCTCTACATGCTAAGTGCCATGAAAGCTGTTATCTCTAATGGGGTTTAATAGCAAACAGTAATGCTGCACTGCCCAATATGTCAAAAGGAAAAGAATTTTCTGACACACTAAATTGGACCAAGAAAGCATTAAGCAGTCTTCTCCTACTTTCTCACAGACCATTTATTGTAAAGTCAAATGGCAGCACAGATCAAGAATTTGGAATATATCATAGTTCATACTTTTGAATTTTAGATTTGAAGATATGTTCACATAATTTTAAATCCTCAAAATAACTGCTAATATCAAGAAAAGTCACAGACAGAATATACTTTGCATCATTACTGTCAACAAGAAAATTTTCGGTTTTAGGCCATTTAATGTTTTGTCTGCATCAGTTTTCTATGATGTGCCTCTGGGTCACTTAAAACTAATTTAATATAGCTAGTAATTTATATTCCTAAGATCATCTGTTGTTTTTTTCTTTAAAAAGCTTTCATGCCCTGCGTAATTTTTTAAGTGATAGTTTACCAAGAGCATATTGTTTTTTGTAGCTCAAATTCTTTTCACGATGGAAGGCAACTTAGAGCCCCATCCAGTCCCATCCTTGAGCTTACAATGCCCTTGAATTCATGGTAGATCACAGCCTAACAGTATCCAAGTATAAGGATTTATATATTTTATCCTTAAGGATGTTTCTTTGTTTAAAAGAAGGAAAACATGATTATATAGTATTAGTATGTCCCAACTCAATCCCCAAGTATGTACACTAGTTCTTTTAATTCTTAGACATCTTCAATGATCACTGTACAATACAGGATGCTGCACTCATTTCTGAAAGATGTTTACTAATGAAGACTGCAAAACTGTGAGTAAAACCCCAATATTCTAATGGGCTAACTTCTAACATACTGTAGGGTCAGCAACTGCCCAAAAGGCCAAGTTGGCCTGACATCTATTTTAACCTTTGTTAAAGTTTTGCTGAAAGTGGCTTTTCTGTTTAACAGCAGAGTTAGGTACGTAGTCACGTGCTGCTTAATAAAGGGATCACACGCTGAGAAATGCAATGTTAGGCAACTTGGTCATTGTGCAAACATCATGGAGTGTACCTGCACAGAACTAGATGGTATAGCCTGCACACACCGAAGCTATAGGACATAGACTACTGCTCCTAGGCTACAAGCCTGTATAGAATATTACTGTACAAAAAAACACCACGAGGTTAAATCAAGCACAAGAGAAAATGATGCATGGTTAAACAAGGGTATGTGGAGGTTTCTCCTACTATTCTTAACTTTTTGGTAAATTTGAAATGATAAATAAAAAGGTATAACAATAGTAAAAACAAGTTTAAATGTTAGCATTTAAAAGGGAAAAATGTCAGTTACCTTCTTCAACAAGCAAAGTTAATGCAGTAACTGCCATAATGGATTTGTAAAACATATACACCAGGTCTAGTATGTCCATTGAACCAAGCATGCCTGAGGCTGCAGACCACCTGTACTCCCTCTGATTTTACAGCCTACAAATTTTACCCTTTGAATTTCTCCTACTTTATGGAAAACAGGCTAACTTATAATGAAAGGGATCAAAAGACAAACCCCCAAGAAGCTAGGGTTGAGAAAGCAAGAGTAGGGAAAGGGAAAGAAGGTGAGGAAATAATATGAATAAAAGTCTAGTTAATCAACAAACTAGATAAACATGTTCTGAATGATCACAAGTGTGGCAGTCCTATTGGAGCTTTTCGTCCGTAGAACAGGAAGGGAACTCACCCCAATCACTTGATGCTCATACAAGGTAGTTTTTATGTACACACATTCTAAGAAGAGATATGAGTTAATTTTTATAAAATACAAATTCTAAGCAAAGATTATGCTAACTGAAAAAGTGCCTAGAGAGCCACACATATCCACATTGTTAAATATAGAAACGAACTGTAATGAGAATCATTATCTCCAGTTTCCTAGGATACCAGGATAAGCACTACTCCTAAATTGCAGTTCATTCAGCAAAGGGCACAGCGTAATTTATATTCAGGGTCATATCCAGCTGACAGCAGATGTAGGAGGAGGGCCAGGGTAAATCACCCTGATTGTTCTACTCTGTTTGTCACCTAATCCAGTTCCCATCCCCTGATCCCCACTTTCTGGTCCCAACTCTGGCCAATGTTTTTATAGGTGAAATATGGAAAATGTGATTACAAATGGCAACTTCCAAGAGAAAAGGAATCCACAAAGGGCAGGGCAGCCTGAGAGGTGATTCATGCTGGGGGTGGGTAGGGAAGACGGGCATTTCCATTTACTTTGATTGTGAAAAGGAGAGAAGGCTGGTTGTGTGTGTCTGTCACACTCGGTGCCATCTCCTCCAGTGCCTATAAAGGAATTGTATGGTTAATTTCAACTTCCCACGCAACCAAGGCTATCCAAGCTGTTAAATTAGAGTTTACCACTCCTAAACTGCCATCGTCTCTAGAATGGAATTTATTTTCAACTTGTTCTGTCTTCTAGACTCTAGGATCTAGACCTTCCTACAATTACTATTTATTTGTAGACTAATAAAAATATAAAAACTACTCTCAGAGATAATGCCTCCGAATCATTTATTGGTTTATGCAAGACCATTTACTTACTGCTTTCAAACGTGACAGGCATGGTAACACCCTAGGTAGCCAGTGACAAAAAGTGATATGAGACTTCACTTTTGAACACCAGGTAAATACCAGACCATGTATGTCACTTGGGCAGTTTAAAAAGAGGCATTCTCCTTCTTAGTCAATTTTTCACTTAACTAAAATAGTGATGTGGATTTCATAAATATTTTAGATTTATCAAACTTACAGAGAGTAGATACAGAAATATGATCCAGATATAATAGCAATTTTCCAGTTAGTTTCTCCCCCATCGCCTGTCTATGCAATATAGTAAGACCTCCCCTGCAGCACCTCAGCGTGGGTGGGGGGTGGGGGGGTGGGGGGAAGGGGGTCACAGGGGTAACTGTAAGGGAAGGAGAGCTCTTCCTGCCTTCACATGCTTCCTCCCGATGGAGGAGACAGTGTATTAGCCTAAGCTTCTTAGCTTAATGTGATAATATAGGAGAATAAGCTGCCTGTTTTGATAATCAAGGCCTTCTGGTACTTTCCTCTTTTGCACCGGTTACATTTAATTGAAAGTTCACTGCCTTTAAGGGTGCGGAGGAATGAAATACCACAAAGGTTTCTAATTGTCATATGACATATACAGTATACCTCAATAAGGCAAACTAGTTTAATATTAACAGTTAATACAAAAATGATGTTTCTGAAAACTTTCTATATATTTGAGATGAATGCATTGTCACATATTTAGATGCACTGTCTTGAGTTCTGCACAGCCCAGTCCTTTAAAAATAGACTCACTGTTTTTTGTACTGAAATGTTGTTTCTAAGCTCAATAAAAAATGTCAACTTTAAAAACTCCATGAAATGGGAAGTTAGTCTCAATTCTCTTAAAAGTTATGCCAGTAATTATTTCTCACAAGGGGCAACTTTTTTGAGGCGACATGGCTTTAGACAGCTTCTATGCTTGAATCTTGAAATTCTGAAAAGGCTTAAGTTGAGAAGGCTCAACCAAACAGACCAATATTTAACCTTTTAAGCCTATCTGGTGCTCCACAGGGCAAAAATGTAGACGTCTTCTTAGGTGGAACACCAAAGACAAGAAGCATGCACAAGTCACCAGCGGGCACCTTTTCCGATAACACAGATAAGCTTCCACAAAACCTGAGGTAGAAGCCTGCTTACATTATGGGACATAATTGTATTCCCACATGGTGCATGAGCAACTTTCTTTCTTTTTTTTTTTTTTTTTTATTTTAATCCTCAGCATTAAAAGTACCTTACCCAAAAATTCAGGATCCTAAAATTTGAACTTGAGCCATTTAGCTTTCTGGATGCAAAAAACTCGGATAGCCATCTTTTGTTTTTCTTCTACTTTTCAAAAATCGAGTAAATACTTCTAGTAGCTCACCCTCTCCCCACCTCCTTTTAACCAGAAAGTGTCCAACTGGCAATCCTCAAATCAGAAAGGCAGCAAGAAACGCCCCTGAGTGCTGTCACAAATGTTTAAAAAGTGGATTGAAGGCAAGCAGAGAGAGGTCTGACCCCGGAGGCCAGGGCCGCCATCTCCCGCGCGGGTCTGCCGCTGCTCGGATCCTGGGCCCCGCTTGGAACCCTTCAACCTTGGCAGGGGCTGCTAGCGACGGGGACCCCCGTTCTCCGGAGGACCGTCCTGCAGAGGCAGGGGGTGTGGCTGCGGTGACGGTGGTTATCGGAAGGCGGAGGGGGCGTCCGGGCTGCGTGTGCGTTGGGGTGGAGGTGACACCGTAATTGGAGAGTTATGCGGGGAAGGCGAGGGGAGCGCGAGTGGGAGGAGGAGGCTGCCCGGAGTCTTCCGGCCGCGGTGCCAGCGGAGATGCAGCTAGTTGGCAGCGCCCGGGCGCACCGGGGTCTACAGGGTGGGGAGTGGAAGCGCGGCTGTGGGCGCACGAGGTCCCGGGTGGGGAGTGGAAGCGCGGCTGTGGGCGCACGGGGTCCCGGGTGGGGAGTGGAAGCGCGGCTGTGGGCGCACGGGGTCCCGGGTGGGGAGCGCGGCTGTGGGCGCACGGGGTCCCGGCGTCCAGGGGCTGTCGGGGTGGGCTGCGGAGGGGGCGAGGCGAGCCGGGAGGTTGCGGACAGGTCGGCGCCCGCCCTCCCCGAGCGCGGGGTGGGCCCTGGTGCGGGCGGGCGGGCGGGCGCGGGGCGCACTCACCGATGCACAGCTGGATGGCGTAGGCGTAGTAGGACCAGCCGAGGAGCAGGCTGATGAACACCACCGGGATCCAGTAGAGCACCCGCCTGCACCGCCGCCTGACGCTGCCCGGGCCCGAGGGCGCCATCTTCCAGCCGCATCCACCTGCCCAGCTCCGCCGCCGCCGCCGCTGCTGCTGCTGCTGCTGCCCGCGGGCCTGGCTCCGGGGCGGGCTGGCTGCGCCCGGCGTCCCCGGCGGGCCGGGCCCGGGGGCGGCGGCCGGCTGCGCTGCGGCCACTGCCGCCGCCGTGGCGCTAACTCCCCATCCCGCAGCCCCAAGCCAGCGCCGCGGACTCCTGACTCCTCAGTCCGGCGGAGGCGGCGGCTGCCAGAGGAGGAGGAGGAGGAGAAGGAGGAGGAGGAGGCGGTGGCGGGAGCCGGCGCCCCGCCCCCCCCCGCCCCCCTGCCCCGGCCGCCTCCCCCGGCGCGGCCGCTGCGCCCCCTGCCCGGCGCTCCGGGCTCTCAGGGCGGCCTCCTGCCGACCCCGCGCCCCTCGCCGCTGGGCAGCTCAGGGACGCGGGCTGGGAGCGAAGGCGGCTACCTCGGCCATTCGCCTTCCGGTTGTGCCCTGGATTTGGGGTGAAGAGGCGGAGGCGGGTGCCGCGGGGCAAGTCGGCGGAGCCACTGGGGTTGAGGCGAGGGCGACCCGTCCGCGGCGCCCGCAGCTCGGGGCAGTCGCGGAACCTGCGCGGCCACACTTTGTGCAGACGGGCCCTCGAGGAAGGGGAGGTGACAGAGTAGACCCCGAAGATTGACGTATGCAGACCGGACCCCTCACCTGCCCGGAACCCCTCGCGTGCTCGAGGCAAGTAGGGAGCAAGTCGCCCACCCCGGTAAATGCGCCACTGGACAGTCTTTAGGTGCCGAGGCCAAGGTCCATCCCGTTGCGCAAATTCTCGCTTCTACTTGTGGTTCGCGGGAAACAGGCGGAGGGGGACCAGCGCGGGGCTGCTTTTCCGTCTTGCAAAACTGTGGGGTTGGGGCGGGAAAGCTACTTCACTCTCCGGCTTTTGGAGGGGGGGAGGGCAAGCCGGAATGCGCCACTAAGAGGGGGTGTGGAGCCGTCTGCTGGCATGGAAGGGCCTGGAAGTGAGGAAGAAACACTTTTGGTTGTGAATCCAGAGACCACTCGAGTTAGAAACAAATGATCTGCTCTGAGAATTTGAACTCTGCTGTTAACTTATACCTTGATGAGAGTCACCATTTACAGCGCCCCCTCCAAAGAGTCGGGGGTTCCTCCCATGTCCTCTTTTCCCAGTCCATTCTGCATTAGTGTTTTCTTGTGGGGTGGCAGGGCTACACTTAGTGCAGAGCTGGTTCGGAAGTGGTTGCTGAAAGTCCTGGAAGGGCTTCTAAGGGTATGACAGTGAGACCAAAGCCCTGGTGTTATCATGGACGAAGTGGAGAAACTACGAATGCTTCTGAGATTTCCCCCCTTCATCTGAGGATGAACGCACGGGGATTCTGCCCGGAACACCTTAGTAAATGTAGTGTATCTGAATTGTATACATAATTACTTTGTATATCGGGCACAACTTTGCTTACCATTAATGGAGATGTGTATGCATTTACACCACGCAGCCACCATATTGAATGAAAATATTTCATAGTCACAGGGAGAATGAAAAGATAAAGCAGAAGTTTAAAAAGGTACTGATTTACATAAATTTACTCAAAGAAATCTAAGCTCTTATGTGTTTGTGATTATCTTTCTGTGACTGGATTACACAAGCGAATCTCTCCTGAAATAGCTAGTATATTACACACACATCCCAAATCTCTTTGCACTTCTTTTAAAAAATGCATAGACAACACCAGTCAAGTTTCTGTGGACTTGAAATGAGAATATTTCTGTCCCACTGAATCACTGTATTTGGGTGTAGTATGTTTTGGCCTCTATTGGATACCCTGTAAGGTAGATTAGTATAAACACATAACTGGAAATCTTAATTTTTCCCATGGATGACAACCTATGCTCCCAATCAGAAGAGCCTAAAAACAAGAACTACAAGTACCTGCCAGGACAGAACTATGCTATAGAGATGAGGAAATCCAGGACTGAAGGTCACTCAAGACACTAAGGAATGTAAGGGATCCAATTTCCTTCAGTGGAAGAAAGTGCAAATTGTTCGTCTTTGGATAGTAGATGTGGCAATGCCCTGTGCTGCTTTTCTTCTAACAGTATTACAGGGTCTTGAGGCCGGAAATGCAATAGCATTCTGTGTAGTTTTCACATCTTTTATCCTTTTGGAACAATATGCAAGTGTAACATCTTTGCAGGAGGCTACATTTTTAACATCCAAAGTGTTTTTCATTATTCTGTTTACTAATAAACATCTCTGAAATAATTGCAACCTATTTTTAGCCATTTTAAGAGTACTACTGTTTCTGAGTTCTCCAAGTGTATCACTCTTATCTTTAAAAAAAAAATGTGGAGCTCAGGAATAATCCTCTTTCAAAAGCCATGTGATGACAGGGTTTATCTCTGCACAGTCACTAATTAGACAGGCATGAGCATGCATGCACACATGTAAGCTCTTTGGTAAGTAGCCAATCTCTAGCTATTAGGCTTTGATGAGAGTGGAAGGATAACTTTAATTTTTAGGACTAGAGAGCCTTTGATTTTTCTTCCCATTACATAGGGCTGTGTATTAACGAGGAAACAATTTGAAGGTCATAGACAATTAAGAAGAAACTTCACTCTAAAGAAACTCTTTAGCAGTACAGAAGGTTCAACTCACCAATTTTAGATATTCAAGAATTGCATCCAATTGTGAATTTCATGCAATAATTTTCATAAAACTGCTACAGTCATTTATGAAACAGAGCCCCAGCAAAGGGGAGAGAGGGCAGCACTAAGGAGAAAAAGGGGAAGGAAGGGGATGGCCAGGCAGGCAGGAGAGTGAGGGCAGCATCCCAGAAGAGAAAGTCCCCTTCACTCCCCCCCCCCCCCCAATTCCTAAGCACCGTAATTCCATCCTTACCAGGCCTCTACCTGGATGTTCCATCTGCTTCTGAATTTATCGAAGTCATTAATCTCTCAAAATTTCAAATGCCCATTATTAGATCCTGCTCCCATGCGGGAAATTCAGCCTTGCTCTTCTCTCTCCAGCCCAAATCGACTTTGAACCCAGTCCCCCAGGTTCTTCAGTCCCCAAACTTCAAATCTATCTTGCCATCATGGTTTAATACTGCAAATTTCCCACTTACTTCCAATCCAGATTAAAATGTCCACTTATGCCCTTTCATGGTATGAATCAACAACAGGTCCACGGGCCCACTCTGTCTCTGAGGAGCACGGACTTCCCATGCTGCTGTCTAACCACTTGCAGAAACTTTATTAGGTCACTTGCTTGATAGTTATTCCTTCCTTTTGGAAGTGCTGTTAGAAGGAAACATTGCATCTTTGAGTGTAAGGTCAATTTTATTAGTCTCAGACGTGATAAATTGTGTATGTTGCTATCGGTTGCTACTTGAGAAATGCTGCCTTCTAAATTTTACAAGGACTGGAAGGAATGAAACTGAGGTCTAGATCTTCTCTTTTACTTACAAGTCTCCCATTCTTACTAGAGGGGTCCATGAAAATAATGATAGATCCTTTTTCATTTTCTTTTTTTTAAACTAAGCTCGTCACTCTTTTTTGGGAAAAAATCATTTTGAAAGTCAGCAGTCTATATCAATGATGCCAGTGTTAATTGCAGTTTCATAATAGTGGCCAAGATACTCTTTGTGGGAGAATAATAGCGTGCTCAAACCACAGGTTGTTTCTGGACACACGTAAATAAAAGCAGTCTTAGGGAACCTGGTTTAGGGAATGTACTGAGATACTCTTTGGCTCTCAGAGATTTATAGTTTGCAATTAACCTAGGATGGAATGGAATAGAATGCAATTTAATTTCAAGAGCTTAAGCAATGTATGGTTACTTTGGTCGAAACAGCGGAAAATTGCTAAGTGGGAAAAACTGGCAAATCTTGCTTTTGAAGCAGTCTAGTCTGATTGATAGTGTATTGATATGTCTGGCCACTAGATGGCAGGCGCACACCAAGCAGCACAGCTCTCCTGGCATCTCTTCACAGAGATTTCAAATAGCATCAACCAGCAGCTTAACCAAGCCAATTATAGATGATGAATTATAATTTTACGACAAATTATATGTAGTTATAACTAATTATAATTATATTATAACTACAATTTTGTTATAATTTAGTGGCTAATGATTAATAAAAACCATATTCAGAAAAGTGAAAAGAATTGAGCACATTTTTCTATGCAGCAAATCGCTCTGATTCTGCTTCCACCTTTTTTTTTTTTTACAGTTTTTACTAAAGTTAATATCTTTAGAAATAAATGGAAACTTTTCATTTAAATGAATGCTTTTGCCTACACTGACCCCCTCCCTTGTACCCAAATAGGGAGAAGGCAGTATCTGTGAACCCAAAAGGTAAGCAGATATTCCTACCCACGGAGGGGCAGGATGTTTTCAGGGTGACGCCATTGCGTACGTTCAATTTGAAATTATTAGAAGTGGCTGTTGTGGAATTGAGAGGTCAGTGGCCAGCAAGGGGTGGCCAAAGGCAATAGAATCCTGCAGTGTGGTGGCAAGTGTCCAGTGGTGTCAGCACCAGCAATGGAGTCCTAGGCAGACTGTTTTGATGTAAGATCTTGGCCATGGATTGCATTCATCTGTGCCAGCTCAAGCTTGATTCTCCAGGCTTCCTATTGATTCTGTGGAGGTTTATATACCGACAAAAACCTTTTCTTGTGTAAGTCAACTAGCATTGATTGTGTTTGCCACCAAGAACATCAGCTGGAACATAGCTTTAATTTAATTCTGCATCCCATTTCTTAAAGGCTCAGTTTCAGCTCCTGAGAAATAGGACGCAGAAATTGGTGATGGAAGAGCCTACATGGTGCCCTTCAAGTCATATTCTCAAGACCTGCACTGGCCAATACGTAGCTGCTAGCCACATGAGGCTATTTAAATTTAATAAAAAAATAATAAATTAAATGAAAAATTCAGTTTCTTTAGTTGCAACAGGCACATTTCAAATGCTCCTAGCCACATGTGGCTGGTGGAGAATGTACTGGACAGCGAAGACCTAGAACATTTCCATCATTGCAGAAAGCTCCACTGGACATTTTATCTTGTCTGAATATTCATGAGGCAAGCTTTATATTTCTAAATGTAAGAAACAAAAAGTCCTCTTTCTAATCCTATATTTATTCTTTTGCAGAAACAAAAAATGAGAGGTAACAGGAAGTTGAAGACACCTTTAGCTTTATAGTATTAGGGGCTTTCTTCTTTTGGGGACATAAGTCTACAGAGCAAGGAGCCAGTTGGGTGAAAATAGAGGGATAAGACATAACACTATAGATCCTTCAACCTGAGGCCATGTACAAATAATTAGTTTCAAAGGATATGCAGGGAGAAACTTAACAGAATACTATACTCAGATTCCTATACACAAAGAGGAACCTTGGAATTAGCTTTTCAACCAGCAGTGCTTGAAGATAAAGCCTTGTTCCTGGATAACTGTAGCCTCGAAGCACAGAATTGTCTGTCTTCATTCAGTGGCCATCAGAACTCTTTTTGCGCTGTAGGTTGATCAGATCATCATCGGGGTGCCCAAACGATCGGTTACATCCAGCCCTATCTCTCTCAAGCTGTAGGCTAGATTAGCCATGCTGGATTTTCTTTACGGCATGTGTGGGAGGAGATGGAATTTTTATGTGTCTTGCCCAGATGTCTGAATAAACCCCCACTGGCTCTGGTTCAAGTTACTTTCTTCTTCTGAACAAAAGAGTTATTAAAAATTTATTTAATGCTTAATATTAATAAGTAGTTGCAATTGTTGTCAAAGCATCTGCAAGTAACTTGGAGATCAAGCTCACATTGCAGTTTATAATTGTAAAAGGGAAGAAGTCTAACCAAGGTTTTCTCAGGCATTCAAAGACAGCAGGCATAATGAAAAAATAAATATTTAATCATGTCTCTTAACAAAAAAGGCATGTTGGCTTCAGATTTACAGTAGAAAAAGTTTTGATCATGAGGGATTCTTCTATCAGCCACAATTTATCCAGTGTAAATTATGTCTTATATTTCAGAGTCTTTGAGTCTATAATTATTTTCAAGTGATACTTATGTACTCCAGATTGTGAATTTTTTCTTTCCTTTTTAAAATTTTTTATTTTTGCTGGTTGATAAAACCTTGCTGCATTTACTCATATTTCAGTCTCTTTGATAATGGGTCATGCTATGAAATGCTATGTGGGCATTGGTATATCAGTAACATTTATATCTGGAATATGAGACAACATGGGTTTTGTTTTTCAAAACTCAATATAGTGGTTGAGGTCTGAACCCTCAGAGTCCATACGATTAGAGGTACCACCTTCGGGACAACCACTGTGAGACTAAAGAATGGTCCAGAAGCTCCCATCTTAAATAAATAATGAAACATGGGATTATTTTAACATAAAGTTCACTCAATAGAAAAAGGGTATATTTATGTCAGACTATTAATATGTAACAAAACATTCTCATTCGAAAGAACATTAAATGTGCTCCCTGGGACACTGAAGAGAGGATGAAGTTGTGTCACATCTGCCCTGTGAGAGCATGCTCGTGTAGGAGGCTACATATTTAGAAATAAATGAAGTACCAGTGTTAGAGTTTGGTTTTCCTCGGGGGGTTGCAACTGAAGAGCCTGGGTGTGAATTCCAGTTCTGCCACTTAACTAGCTCTTTGATTTTAAGCAAGTTACTTAAATATTCTGGCATTTTTGAGGGTATTTCCTATTTCCTTGACACATTAATTGGGAAAGCAACATGTGAAAATGCTTTAATAAATCCATTCGTTCATCCATTTTCCAGATTTTGATGATTTCCTGTGTTTGAGGTATTATAATAGGTGAAATACATTGTGAGCAAAACATCAAACCAAATTCAAGGAGCATGCTTGAGTTGACAGTATAGCTAAAGAAATAAAAACAAAACAAAACACTTGTCCACTTTTATATCTTTTATTTTAATTGGGGTAAGTTTATTAGGAAGTTTACAGGTGTGGGTGTCATCAAAAATGCCCTGCTGATGGGGGGTTCCCTGCTGGTGTAGTGGCTAGCCTTTGGCGCTCTCACAGCCACGGCCTGGGTTCGATCCCTGCTCAGGGAGCCAACCAAAAACAAAAAAATCGTGCTGATTAGTATACGGTATGCACTTACATAAAACCTGGTACAAGAAATGTGCATCCAGATGCAGTAATCACTTTGAATGCCATGATCTGAAGTGCAAGCAGCCTGTTTGTGTTTCAAAGTGAAAATGTCTATAACTAAGTGTGGACATATTTGTATGAAAATTTGATGCTGAAATGTATATTCCTCAAACATCGATGATGTCAATTTTTAGTATAAAAGATATAAATGGTTTGCAAGAGCATTGAATCTCCTCACCAAAGCAGGGCATTCCCTCCCCCTCATTCACACCCCTAGCACTTTAAATAACCCACTGTGCTGGAAATTTCCATTTGCTCTTCCAGATCTATTCTCTCCCCTTCTTGGTGCTATGGGAGGCTCACCTTTTAAGATCTACATCAAAGAACTACCTTACATTTTGGATTCTGGTTGGTTCAATGAACGCAAAGCAAACAGGTGATCTAGAGGGCCAGAGAATAACGTGGGGGTGTTCATTTCACGCCCCCCAGCCTGATCAGTGACGGTTGCACCTTCTGTGAGTTACAACTACTCTCATCCTTTGCCTCTGTGAGTACCTCACTCCCCAGGCCCCTCAGCCATACCCCATTGGTTTGCTTTAATTAGATTCTTCTCAATTACCACTTTTGGGTGTGTCACTCTTCCCTACCTCTTCCATTACTAATGTAACTCCTAACAAGCCTATCTGTCAGTCTGAGTACAGTCTATTTTTTGCTACGTAGCTATATATATGTGTGTGTGTGTGTGTGTGTGTGTATGTGTGTATATATATGTATATATAAATGCCTACTGCATATTTATTGAAAGTCAGTATTATCTTTAATTATCTTTTTTTTTAATTCATTTTTATTGTTAGACTTACTGGGGTGACATCTGTTAGCAAGGATTACATAGATTTCAGGCATACAATTCTACAGTGCATTGTCAACTTGTTGTATAATAAGTTCACCACCCAGTGTGAGTTCTCTTTCCATCACTTTATATTTAGCTTCCCCCCCCAATTATCTTTTTTAGAATAGAAGAAATCATAACATAATTATACATTAGAGAACAGTTCATAACAGAAATTTTAGAAACAGCTACATAACAGAAAATTTGGTAATAGAGGATAAGAACCTCCTATGATTTCACCAATTAGCACAACCATTGTTTTAGTGTGTTTCCATCTGGCCTCTTTTTCGTGCATATTTTTTCAACATACAATTTTGTGTTCTCTCATAAATATTTCATCACAAATGTCTTTCATGTCACTATAACGGCTTCAGAATAATTTTAAATATTGCACAGTATTCTGTTCTGTAGAAGTACTGTAATTCATTAAACCAATACTCTGTTGCTAGATATTTAGGAGTGTTTTCTTATTTTTCACTATAATGTAACACATTTCCCTCATATTTACTTTTCTTTGGATAAAGTCCTAGAGATAAAATTAAATCAAAATGTCAAAGTTTGAAAAATTATGCAGCTGCAGTGATTTTAAATATGTCCCCAAATTCTTTGATTTGGCTCCTTTTAGGACATGGAGGCTAATTCTCCTCCCCCTGAGTGTGGACTGGCCTAAGCGACTTACTGAGAATGAATACAGTAAAGCAGAATTGATGATGGGTAACTTTGCTAAGCTGTTCCTGAATTCCTGACTTTCAGAAATTATGTGAGATGATAAATGTTTTCTTAGGCCACTATATTTTGGTCTAATTTGTTATGCAATAGATAAGTAATACAGCAGCAAAGGAAGTATTGTATGTATTGTATTGTAGCATTTTCCTGATTAAGTTTAAATATGAGGCACTTAAAGAACATCCCAATGCCCAGTGATCATGGCAAATTATTGTCACTTAAGGTACAAGGAGAGAGCCAGTGAGAGACGTAGGGAGAACAAAGAGAGAAAAGGAGAGAGAAAATAAAAGAGGAAAAGAAGAAGGAATAAAAGAGAAAAGGTTATCAAGAGAGGGACACGGGAAAGGTGACCGTATGTCCTCGTCTACCCTGGACAGTCCCAGTTGGGGGTGTTATCCTGATGGGATTACGAACAGAGTCTGCTTTCAAGTGTTCTGGTTTGTATGATGAATTATGTGACCCTGGATATAAGCCAATAGCTCAGCCTTCCCTCCACCCCGTTTTCTGTGTTAATATTCCATCTTTCTCTCATGCCTAGTTGACCACAATCTCTCTCTAATCTGCTCAGATGCACTCACGCAAAAGCCTAAATTTGCCACCAAACCATAACCTGTCAATAACACCTCTTCCCGGAGTTAGAGCCACCTCTGTCCACTTCCCAATGTCCCTGCATTGCATTAAGCAATCCATAATAGCAGCTAAGAGACGAGCTCAGGAATGAGGCACACTTGCATCTGGATCTTGGTTTCATATTTAACAGCTATTTGACTTTGGGACATTATTTATCTTCTTTAAGCTCAGAAATAAGCTGGGAAATATAATATTATCTACCCCATAGGACTGAGGAGGGTATTAATGAGATTATGTTTGTAGAGTTGACCTCAAAGGGTTCGACTTATGATCTTTCAACTTTACAACAGTGTGAAAGTGGTAACATTTGATAGAAAACTGTACTTCAAATAATGAATATCAGTATTTTCCCAAGCTAGCGATACGTGGTATAATACACTCTTACCGATTTTGGGCAGTGCCAGTGAGCTACGGCTCCCAGCCAGCCACGTGATCATGAGGGTAAACAACCCATACTCTAGTCTACACTGTATTCTGTTGCTGGTGTTTTTGGTATATTGTGTTCTGAGCATGTTTAAGGTAGTCTAGGCTAAGCTATAATGGGTAGGTTAGGGGTTTTGAATGCATACTCTTTTATTTTGACTTACAATGTTTTCAAGTTATGATGGGTTTATTGGTATGTAATCTCATCATAAGTCATGGAGCATCTTTAAAATGCTTAGCCTAGTGCTAAGCATACTGGTATATAGAGAAGCTGTGTATAGACAGCATAGGTACGTACTTGCATTTTACATGCAGAATATATATGATGAATATATGTTAACTACTATCACAGAAGGCAAATTCCTCTCATTCAGGCTGAAGTCCTTTAGCTACTGGGATATAGATTTTACTGGGCAACTCGCAAGTGTATGTGATTGATTATATTTATTAGTTTTAATATTGGAAGGCAGAGACATAGTTTAGGAAATGTGTTAAGGATAAAGTAAAAGTCAGGCAAAGACTTTGCTCTTTAGGCTTGATATGCCTTACTTTGTTTATTCATTCATTTATTCATACATTCATTCACCAGGCACTCTTTTAATCACAAGATTGAGCAATACTTTTCAAAAAGAGTAAAGCTTTATTCCCACTTCTTAAAAGGAAAATATTACACTTAAAAAATAAAAAAGGTGTTGTGTGGGAATATGAGTGAGTGGGAATCTGAAGTGTATTTAAAATGTACATATTACATGTTTTTCAGGATGACTGAATTGTATTTTAAATTAGCTTTGAGAAATAGAAACAATTTTTTGCTATAAAAGGAATATGTTTTAGCTTTTGACTTGATTTTTTTTTAACTAAGAGTGGGAAAATGCAAATTATGTGATTATATAATTTGGAATCCTTGAAATATCAGCAAAAGGAGCTGAGAGGAAGGTGGATTTTTTTCCCCCATAGGCATCCCTCTGTTCTGTTTTTAGGAACAAGAAAACTAGTAGACAGAAATAGTTCTGGGTACATGGACTATATATTTCACGTGCACAGCATAAAATATTCAATAAAATATTCAAAGTTGAGTAGGTGCCTGAAAACCAGGAGACTTCAGTAGATGAAGATGGTGACAACAATTAAAATAGGAAATATGTACAGGATAGGTTTAAAATATTTGGTAATATTTACCAAAAGAAATTTTAAAAAATTATTTTTACTATTTTTATTCCAATTAATAATGAATTGTCACTTTATATTTTCCAATAGCCCATGAATTTTTACCTTTGTATTCATCTTCAAGGTCAAGTTTATGAACGTGATTACAAGTAAACTGGTTCTACATGAATAGGGATATTAGTTTAGTAACAACAACAACTAATATTCCTTAGATGTTTGCTGAGCTCAGGCCTTAACAGGCAATTTCCCATTTAATTTTCAGAAAGACTCACAGGCCGAGTGGTTATCATCATCTCATCTTCCACATGAAAAAGCTGAGGCGTGGACAAGGTAAGAACCGTGCTTCATTACAAAGGTAGGGAGTGACAGAGCAGGGATTTGAACCCCAGAAGTCTGACTCAAGAGCCTGTGCTTCACCATGCTGTCTGAACGGAGGGGATAAATGTATGTCACCTGCTTATGCATATTTCCCAATTTATCCTTTTTGAAATCTTATGTCTTCTGGGATTCTGCTTTTTGTCCTTGCCCATTTTCTCAGTTCTATCCAAGGATCATTTAACTTTATAATTATGCAAGTCCATGTCTGTCTGGGACACACTGACTTCATATATTTAGTTGAAAGGTAGAAACCAAATTGATTTTTAGAAATACTACTGGAATCTAACTGAAAAGTTTCACGAATCACCTTAATGAGGACTTGGTATCAGGATCTCAAGTTCAGAGAACCTCACTCAATTGTTTTTCCAAAACTGCTAATCAACTACCTAGTCATCTTGAATGAAAATGCCTCTAGCAAGACGTCGTTTGACAGCAGTAATGATTAAAGTTTAGGATGCAAGAACCACTTTAGTAGCTTTTAAAGAATTGTTCCTCATTCTTCTGTGTTTGATGATGATGTGTCTATTTATTACTGCAATGTGAGGGGACCAATATTTTTTCTACCGTTGGGTAAATTAAGACAAAGTTGATAACATTACTTGCTAGTTCTTGGCGTTTTTTCCTTTGAAGTTGTCAGTCATCATTTCCTGGCCAAATCTGTCCCAAGACTGGGTTCACTGTTACAGTCATTGGCTCACACTCCTCCGCTGTGCTGTGTGACAGCTGAGGGTATGTTCTGTGTCTTTTGCGTCCCCATTTTTACCCAAATAGCTCCTGCCTCATGTCAAATAAAAAATGTTATAACATCTTGCTATCATTCTTTATAAACTTACGTTCTACTCGAGTTAGGAGGTTAACTTTGTACCTTTTTAAAAAGTGAATCCATTTGGAATTTGGTTGTTAGAGTTCCTAAATCATATTGACGAAACCTAAGAAAGCAATTTATTATTAATTGATTAATTTATTTTTGGTAGTTCCCTGGCTGGGAATCGAACCCAGGCCGTGGCGTTAAGAAAGCAATTTAGGAGTTCCCTGGTGGTGTAGTGGCTTAAGGCTTCGGCGCTGGCACTGTCAACGCTGCGGCCTGGGTTCGATTCCCAGTCAGGGAGCTACCCACATACCAAAAAGCAAAAAAAATAAAAATAAAAAAATAAACTATCTCTTTGTTTAAAAAAAAAAAAAGCAATTTAGACGTTCATTATAACTGCTTTCCAGACACCAAATTCTCCTAGAGCTCAATGCCTTGATTTTGTCATACATTTGGGGTGTCATGAGCCGCACACTTACCATCTTAATAATCTTTTCTTAATTTTCTAATACAAAAACCACTTCCTGCATTGTAATTGTGAGATTTCATCCAGAGCTCCTACCAAATAGCTGGCCCAAATTTTCACGACCCCAGAGGTGGACACTGGCTACATAATTTTCAGAACTTGGTGCAAAATGAAAATACAAAGCTCTTTGTTCAAAAAAGCAGGAAAAAGTGCTGAGATATTAAAAATATAAAGTTTATTTTTCTTTCTGCCGTTGTCTCCAGCTCACCTTATCATGACTTTTTCATATGCTATTTAATGTTATTTTAAATAAATAAAAATAAAAACTTTAAATTATTAGCATGACTTTTACCATTCATCTTTATGTTGTGCAAACCAATTTTAAATGCAAATATCAGAGCATTTAACTCCTATGTGGCATCACTAAAAATGACATAATTCATATGAGGCTGTCCAGAAAAAATCCAGCATACGTGCCTTTAGTTTTCATATTACACGGTTGGATACTTTCCGGACAGGCCTCGTATGTCATGGCACAGATTCTAACAGTGTTTCCAGTTGGTCAGAAGAGGCTACAGACTCCTGAACATTGTTAGGAGGAAGAGAATTCATCCAGCACAAATGAAGCCAGATATGTTCTTTGGGCATGGGGATACTTGCAAGGTGAGTGTGGACCCACACAGGTGCCTTGGGACCCCATCCATGACTCAGAATGCACATGCACTTACTCAGGCCTGACAGCTGCTGGACTGATGAACCACGCTCCGGCTAGGGGAACCCCCTGGGGAAGTCTCCTCTGCTTTCCATGGGCCTGAAACCCAACCCACCGTGCACAAGCAACTCGCAAGAGTATTGCAACATCTGTCTTAGAAAGCTCGGAGTACTTGGCTTAGGAGTGGGTGAAAGGCTCCTGTCTACCAAGCTGTGGCCTCTGGCTGGCTGCCAGTTGATGCAGCATGGCACTGCCAGTCTAGGGCAGGATGACCTCCACCTGCTCTGTCTCAAAACCTTTCCCCATTCCTATCAGTACTGGCATCCAGACCCTTGAAAGGAGTTTGGAGGGTGGAGGCGGTCACTGGGCAGGGCTGGAGAAGGTGACTGGCCAAGACAGAACGTGGCCAAGAACACATCTGAGGAGTGGGAAGGAGAGCTGTGGTGAGCAGAGACTCCAAGCCCCTGCACAAGCTTCACTGTCCCCCTGACTTCACTTACAAAACCAAACTTCAGATGTAATATTAATAATTTCAAGACAGCGACTGCAGAACATTAAAACCACACATGTGGGGACCTTCTGTTGTGGGGGTTTGTGTAACAGCACTGGTCACGTGACCATGAAGCCAGCCATGACCATGAAGCCAGCCCTGCCCAGGAACGTTATATGGAGTTAGTATTTGACCTTCAAGGAGGTAGGTGTAAACAAACAACACAGTTTTAAAGTAAGAGAGAATAACTTTTTCTTGTTCCTTCCCATGAATCTACACATAAAAAACTTTAAATGCCTATTTTTTTATTTAAGAAAATAGGAACATCTCACTCATGAGTATAAAAACTCCTACAAGAAATATAATTTTCCCCATTCAAACCATATTCAGGGTTCTTGGTTAATAACAATAATGGTACTATTAACTGAAATATCCTTTGTGCCAGACATTGTGCTGCTAGGCACCTTATATGACTCATCTCATCTAATCCCTGTAACATCGTAAATATACAATGTTTTAGTCCCAATAAGAATGTGCTGCCCTGATCAGCATTTATTATAATAATGTAGAATCATTTAATATTAGGAAGCCTATAAAAAGATATATCACACCTGGAGGTCAAATTGGAAAAATGGTATGATCATGTCAGTGGGAGCTAAAAAGCCATTTGAGATGATTTAACACTTATTTCTTTTTCCAGACTCTTCCAAATCTAGGAAATAAAGGATCCTTTTTTAACAAGATCAAGTATTTATCTCAAATCAACAGCAAATAGTAAGTTTAATTTGAAACATTAGCGATAATCCTGTTAAAACAGGAAATAAAAAGATTTCTACTATTGCTGTTATTTTATGTTCTGGGAGCTATGATTAATGTAATAACACAGGAAATAGAAATAAAAGCAGTAACACAGGAAGGGCAAAGACACATGTACCATCATTTGCATATTTTATAATTTTTCACCAGAAAGCTCAAGAAAATCAATTGAAGAAATATCAGAACTACTAAGAGTTCAGTTTAGTGGCTGAAAACATCAACTGCTTTTCTGCATACCAATAGCAATCAGATGGAAAATCGAATGGGAAAAATTTCCATTCTTAAAAGCAACAACACACATGTAGGATCTAGAAAAGACATTATGAGAAAGAGTAGTATGACCTAGATAATCACAGCCACAAATCTTGAGAGTAAATAACTGGCATAATTGTTCTTGGACAGGATGAAAATATTACGAAGGTAGTGTCAGAGTTAATTTTTGTGTCATCTTGATTGGGCCATGGAGTACCCAGATATTTGGTCCAACATTATTCTGGGCATTTCTGTGACGGTGTTTTGGATGAGACTAACATTTAAATCAGCAGACTGAGTGAAGCAGATTGCCCTCTCTACTGTGGGTGGGCCTTCTCTAATCAATTGAAAGCCTAAATAGAACAATAAGGCTGGCCCTCCCCCCAATAAAAAAAGTTCCTCCTGCCTGACTGCCTTTGAATGGAAACATCAGCTCTCACTGGCACTGAGCCTGCCAGCCTTCGTACTGGAACTTAATCATAGGCTCTCGGGTTCTCCGGACTTCAGACTCAGATTGGAACCACAGCGTTGGCTCTCCTGGGACTCCGGCTTGCTGACTCACTCTGCAGATCTGGGGACCTGTCAGCCTCCATAATCTCAGGAGTCAATTTCTTGTAAAATATCTCTCTCTCTAGACATACATCATATTGATTTTGTGTCTGTGGAGAGCCCTGATTAATATATGTGTCACTTTCTTTCCAAATTAATTCATAATTTTAAAGTGATTCCAATAAAAATCCTATTTGGAGGAAATAAAACAATTCTAAAGTTTATCAGTAGCAAAAAGAGAGAATTATTCTGTAAATAGTGCTGGATAAGTTGGTTAGGAATGTGCAGGAAAATTTAGTTAGACCTTCATTTTTATTTTTTTTTAACCATGTAATAAAGTTAATCCTAGGTGAATGTTTTTAGTTACAAAGAAAATATAAACTATGAAAATATATGATGGAATATTTATCAAATTGGGAGAAGAATTTGTAAGTGTAAAAGCAATGGAGAAAACAGCAAAGAAAAAGATCATTTAAATACATTAAAAATTAAAATCTTTAGAGATATACAAGGGCTATCCAGAAAAAATCCAGCCACAAATGTCTCTATTTTTTTATATTACATGGCTGGATACTTTCTGGACAGCCCTCGTGTGTGTGTGTGTGTGTGTGTGTGTGTGTGTGTATCCTATATAACTCAAACAATACATTGGGAGAATATTTGCAATTTACATGACACTCAAGTGATCTATATATTTAATATAGAGATCGAATGAAAAGATTTTAAAAACCTAAAGACCTCAATATGTGTGACACAGGATATGAACAATCTATAAATGATAGTGTCGCCCTCACTCCAGAGTAGTCTTATTTGAAGGTGTGTCCTGAATTTGTTTTTCTTTTTTCTTTTTTTTTTGGTGGGGGTGGCGGGTAGCTCCTTGGCTGGGAATCGAATCCAGGGCGCGGTGTTGAGAGCGCCGAAGCCTAGCCACTACACCACCAGGGCACTCCAGCATGTCCTGAATTTAATTCTGGGACTGTCCAGTGAGGCTGGCACTCTGGCTGATCTGAACCTGAACTCCGCTGCCTCCCAGCACTGAGAGACTTTCAGCAGCTCTTTCCTGCCAGGCCTCCGGGAGCCGCACGCCGCTGTGTGCACCCTAGTTTTAGCCAAAGACTTGAGAGCCCTCCTACGCAGCTTTCTGGTGCTCCTTCTCTGAGCAGCTGCCTTGGCTCCCGTCAGCTGGCCCACAGACTCAGCCCCCAGAGCTTCTCTCCACGCTCATTTCTTCCATCCCATGACACTTCCTTCCTTCTGCTAGGGCTTCACTTCCTGCTGCTGCACTTGGGAAGGCGCTGTCAGGCAGAAAGCCAGACTGAATGTGGAGGTCACCACGTGGGTTTCTTCTCTCTCAGGGATCAAAGCCCTGACTGAAGTGTCTGTTGTAGTAATATAATATAATGTTATAGTAGTTCATGGTAAAAGGAGAAGTCAGTACCCCAAACTCTCCACTGAGGTTCTGATCTTAACAAAGACATTTTTTATTTCTAGAATTCCTATCTTGTAAATATATGTTTATAGTTCCTGTAGTTTTTTTTTTGAAATTCATTTTTGTAATTTCATAGTTTGTTTCATACATAGCTCTCATGCATTCTGTATTCACTTCCAACATCTTCATTCTTCAGGGTCTAAATGTATTATTGTCCCTGCTGGTTCTCACCCCCTCAGTGCCTGGCCTCACGGTGATTTGGTAGTCTTTGCTTAAGAGGTCATGCTTGACTGTAATCTATAAGTCTTGTAATCTATGATTTCTTCTGCTTCAGCCAGGGGTGTGTGTGTGTGTGTGTGTGTGTGTGTGCACGCGCGCGCATGCGCGTGGGTGTTTACACTTGTCTCTGGCCTCCTTAGGATCTCCTTGAAGATTTTAGCTCAGAGCAGAGGATTTTGGATTCAGGTTCTCCTCACTACTGTTTCAAGGCCCTATATACTAATATGCAGAACAGTGTAGAACTCTGGCCTTAGGACAATCCTGCCCCTCCACAAAGTCTGCAGGCTCCCTATCATTCTAGTTTCAAGCACCCCTGAACTCTATTGCTCTGGTCTGAGATCCTCACGCACGTTCCTTGTTATTTTCTGCATGTCCAATTCAAGTTCCGAGCTACCTAGTCTTTTCTCCTGGCTACTTGGGGCGCAGCTCTTGAATATTTTAAATTGTATTTTTACCCTTTTAAAAGTTTTTTGAAGTGAGAAATCCCTGGAGACTAGGAACACTTCACTGTATGTTGTATTTGGGGGTCTGGCCAGAAGTTAATGTCTGAGCTTTTAAAACCTCAAGTATCAACGAGCAAAAACACATGCATTAATTTTGTACTCAGAAAAATAACAAAAAAGGCAACAAATACCTGTATCGGAATTACTAATGTACGTATTTATGTGGTAATTAATCAGTATGAGAAACTGAATTATTAGTATAATCTATTTAGCAGTCATGTTGCTTATTTCTCAAGTCCAAACACTACTAGCTAAAGGATACTTTCCATAGACTTAATCTTGGTGAATTTTAGAAAAATATTTAAGTTGACAAATGAAGGCTACCATTTGGTTGTGCTTTAATAGGCTGAACACAAAGCAAATCCAAGTCCTTTATTTGTTCATTTTGCAATAAGTCTTGACATCACCTTCTCCTCTTTCTTAAATTTGATTATTTAGCAGGGCACAATGCAGTTTTGATGTGCAATCTGATTTCAAAAGAATCTCTGAGACAGCTAATCTTCTGTACACTCACTGTAATTAAATATTACAGCACAAATGGTATATAAGATACTCACTTTCTTGAGAACCTCTTAGCACTGAAGGGCAATGACATAAAAAAAGTATAGATTTTCAGCATGTTCTGCAGATTTTTCAGCTTGAACTTTTAACTCTTATAGCACCTAAAACTTGCAAAGAGCAAAGCATATTATACCATAGACTGAAAATACCTTTATCAATTGTCTTTCATTCTGTTCTAAACTCTCATTTTTACCTCAGTTTAAAGCTGGCTACCAGACTTACCTTCAAGCTGCTTGCTTCATCCTAGAAAATGTGCAATAGGAAATGTCTCACTAAATTAGACTAATAATCAAGTTCAGTTCTTTGTTTCTTACAGTAAATGTCACCAAAATAAGTTTTGTAAGAGAGTATGGCTGCTATCTTTTAACTTTTTAAATCCAGTGATTTCCCCTGATGTTCCTTTATCAATTAATCCCTTCCCATCCCTAATATCCAAGCTTAAATCATGTGATAGTTCCATAAATTCACAATCACTACTGTACTTTTATTTTTCTTAAAACTACCTCTGTCTGCTTTAAGCAGAAGAGACCTAACTCTAGATTTGGTGAATAAATCCATCCAACACATGAACTTCAGGATTTTTTTCCCAGTCGTTCCAGGCTGAGATCCTAAGTTTTAAAAATGCGCTATTCTTAAAAAAGTAAACAAAGACATGGTAAAAACACTCAAACAGTTCAAGCATAGCTCATGAAATATATGAGCGAATAGCCCCCTTCATTAAATATGCCTGTGGCCCCCTCTTCGAAGGGCCTTTTGGGCAAAATGGCAGCTCGGCTTTGAATTGCCAGGCAGGTGGAATCTGAGCAGAGGAGACCTCTCAATCCCAGTAGTCAAGGCCTCTCCAGTGAAATGGCCCAGCCAGAACAGCAGTGAGTGAAACCCAGCAGTCAAAAGCTCATCCCATGCACACAGGGCTTCCAATGTGTTTTAAAACATAAACATACAGTGAAAGATGACCAGATATTTGAGAAAAGTCTCTACGATGAGACACCCAAAATATAAACAGAAAAAGGAACGAGGCAATGAAGGGATCAGAAGAAAAACAACCTGAAATTAATAATCAGAGAACAAAAAGCCACTGAATACAGGAAACAAAAACAGGAGACAATAAAAAGGTAAATTCGGGGCAATTTTTTAAAAGCTATGATGAAATAAACTGAAGAGAATGGATAAAAGATAAGAAAGTCCTCAACAAATCTCAAGAAATCTTTTTAAAAGGTGCAATGGAAAGACAGAGATGAACACGAAAAGAGAGAAAAAATAGAATTACAGGATGAGTACAGAAGATGCAGATCTGAGCGCAGGTATCCCCCGCTTCCTGCGTTTGCACTCTGCTACTTCACTTGTCCCCAAGACCTAGTGAGCACCGTCATGGCTTTTGTCATAAAAGGCAAACCCTCTTTGGATTTCTTTTGGTTAGCGAAAACAGGTACTAATATTAGGTCTTTCGTAAAAGCAAAGGTGAACTTTGGAAAGCGTGGCAGGAAGGGGCGGGTACTCCTAGGAAAGTGGGAGAAACCTGTAATCAAATTTCCAGAAAAACTGGACAGAGAATACAAGAGCGGAAGAAGTTCTCAAAGAAATAATTACTTTCTTCTCCCCGAACTGAATGCTCTAAGTTTTTAGCACAGTCAATGAGTAAAGTATGTTTATGAAGTTATATTAATATGAAGTTTTAGAATAGTGGGGACGTAAAGAAGCTTCTACTAACTTCCGGTGGAGGGCAGGTCTGGGGAAACAAGTCAAGAATCAGAATGACAACTGGTTTCCCGAGAACACTGAAAGCTGGAAAACAGTGGGGCAACGCTTTCAAAGTTCTGAGGGAAAAGGTATGTCATTCTAGATTTCTGCCCCTGGAAAAACTGCTGCCCAACCATGAGGATAGAACAAAGGCATTTTTAGGCATGCAAGAGCTCCAACATTTATTTACCAGGTAGCCTTTCACAGGAAATATGGAGGCTTGTGCACCACTTAAAAAAATGAAAAGATAAGAAAGAGGAAGACCTGGGAGGTGGAGAGGGTAAAACAGAATCTGAGAGATGAAGGGAGATAGATCATGGAGTGACAGTTCTGCAGCAGGACTAGGGAACAACCACTTTAGATGGGACAGTAAGACAGAGAAATCCAGAAGGCATCACTAAAATGATAAAAAATGTGTACATATTACTTAATGTATTAGAATGTATTAACAATACATGTTAAATTCAGGAGATGAGTCTGGGGATGAATTAATGATAGGTATATGAGGAGTACACAAAAATTAAGCGAACTGAAAAGGAGATAATGATTAACTCTAGAGGAAGGAAAAGAATGTGTAAGGAAGGAAACAATAGTTGATGATGTAATAACTGATTTAACAAATTATGCTCTAACTATACTGAAAAGAAGGGGAAGGGGAAGTGTGTGTGTGTCTTGGAGAGGGCTTGTTTAAGAGTCAAATCCTCATTTTCTAATGTAGGAAATCAACAGTTAATAATCTGAAAACTAATCAAGAAATACTGATATAAGCATGTTTTCTTGAAATATAAAGGCAGATACCAAAAGACATTGTTAGGACATTTGAAAGGAATTGCCTCTAAGGAGCAGAAATGAGGAAAGAGGGATACTGTATTTTATTTAAACCCTTTATAGCTCAACTTTCAACAAATTGTACATATAACTTTAATAAAGATGTATTAAAATATAATTATATGCAATGAAAGTGTGTTATGAACACAAACAGTAGCATATGGCACACTCTTCTGTACCTTTCTGTGTTCCCATAAAAATATCTTGTAATCAGGGGTGTCCAACCTTTTGGCTTCCCTGGCCTACAGTGGAAGAAGAAGTGTTTTGGGCCACACATAAAATACACTAACACTAACAATAGCTGATGAGCTAAAAAAAAAAAAAGTCTATGCATAGCTTTCGTAATATTTTAAGAAAGTTTATGAATGAATTTGCGTTGGGCCACAGGTTAGAACAGCCTGTTGTACATCTTCTCCGTCAGCATAATGAATGGGCTTCATTTTTTTCATACTGTTTACATACTATTTCACTGTATTCACTGTACAGATATGTTTGTTGACATATAAATTTATAAATATATGTATTATGATAGGTATTACAATCCCCGAAATAAAATTCTAGGTCAAAACTTTGAGATACTTCTGTTAAGATGTACCCAAATTTATAGCCTCACCAACAACTGCCCCACACACGCTTACCAACTCTATATACTGCAGAACCATTCTATCTTTTCAGCCGGCTATGTGAAAGGACATAGTGACATTATTGTCATTAAGGATTTAACTTGCATTTCTTTAAATTTATTTTTTAAAAACTGTCTACTCAATCCAATTTAAGAAATTGATCCTCATTCAGATCCCTTCTCCGTTCTCTTACTTCCTCTATCCTATTTCTGAAAACATGTCCTTCTCTTCAAGATACTGCACAAAATTTCTTTTCCAAAAAACTTTTATAATGTTTTTACTGCCTCTGAACATTGTATATTTATATGTATGCAGTCACAATTATAAACATATTCCTTAGTTTAAGATGTGTGTCAAAAATACTGATTGTGATATAAAGAAAATTATAAATACATAAAGATGTAAGGTGAATTATATCTTTGCATTGATTTTCATCTTAAAATATTTCACAGAATTTAAGAAATGATTAGTTACAAGATATACCATTATTTTATGTGCTACTAAGAAAGCAAAATGTTGCCAATCAAAAAGAAAAAATACAATGCTTTCTTATCACTTAGAATTTTTATCTTATTGCATATTATACAATTCATATTTTTACATCCTTTGCAAGTAAAAGTAGCATGTAAAAATGTTAATTTATTATATGGCTATAAAAAGTAAAATAGTGTATTTTGAAAAATGATAAATTTCGAGCAGTTGCTTTAGTAAGATGATGCCTACAAAATAATCAACATTAGTTGCAGTGTTGGTTTAATTATTTTGAGTCACTTGGGCAATGAATTCTGTAAAGCAAAACTGATATTCCATTAAGTCACACGTAAACTTTTTGAGAGCTTCCCAGTACCAATGACTATAATTCTATAAAGTGTGAATTCCTGTTATATACTGAGAGGCTTTATTGGCTCTTTGACTTATTTACCTACAAAAGTGCTGATGAGATTAATTTTATTGGCATGTATTGTTATGGCATGTATGAGATCAGTGGAGGTCTGGCACCAACGAAGAGTTCCAAAGTTTGGAAGTGACACTTTTCAGCAAGACATTAGTCCACAGATATATATAAAAGCAAAGTACTAAGTTTCTTGATTCAAGAGCAGGTATATTTATTTTAAGATAACATAAGAATGTTAGACAGATTGCTTTTTGATTATATTTTACAAAAAGAATAATAAAGTGGAATTTCAGTTAAATGAATTTCTTACATGAAATGATTCTGAGAAGTATCACAAACCTTTTAACAAGTAGATTCTCTGTAGCATATAGCTCCAAAATTTTATGTATACCTTTCCCTTTCCAAAAATTAGTTTGTAGAAGGAAATAACAGTATACGTGTATTTATTAGTACCTTTCTTTTTTCAAAGCATTTAAATTTTTTTCAATTGATATAAACAACAATTCAGTGAGTTATATTTTACTTCTCATTTCACAGAGGATGAAGTGCAAGAGTGATAATATGTAGGGAATCATTGTAAATTACTACTCTTTTCCATTTTAATTGATGAGAATATTTATTTTCATTTTAACATTATGCTGCAGTCTTATAAACAGATGAATATCCATTTACTCTGATAAGCATATAAAGTGTTCTTGGGCAGAATGGCAGAATTATAAATCATTTTAAGGAGCTAATCCAGTTTTTAATGTACATTTACAGGACAATTTTTCCATGTATGCAGGATAATATAACTTATAGTCAAAGATAAAAGTAAATTCATTTTTTTCAAGTATTTTAAATAGCAAATAATATGGAGAACATTCAGTGTCTGATGAAATAGGTCTAGGGTATGTTAAATGAGTGGGTAGGAATTTTCATTTAGTCAGTCAATGGAATCAACCTTGAAAACAGGTGAAATTAAATTATACTATATGGAATCCTCAACTTATGAATCATATTTCTATATTAACGTAATAAATAATATCAGATAAAGAATGTAAAAAGTCAAATACATAGTCAATGCTAATAAAAACATTTTCTTAGAAATAACATTACTTTCATAAATAGGCTGATGCACAGCTATTAATTTCACATTTAATAACTTATAAAAACAAAGTTAGTATTTCCTATTTTCATATGCAAAAGCAAGGTAATAGTTGGAGTGTGTGCAATTTACATTCAATAATCTTAGAAAAGAAGATAAATGAACATATCTTCTATATACAATACATTAATTCATTAATTTAAATTTAATGTTCTACTTTTGTATAGTACCCTTTTATAAGTAACTTTTTTAATTGAACAAACTTCCATTAAGTGCTATAACATTATTTTCTCCACCTGAAAATCGAATTTTGTTGTTTTTCAATAAAATTTTTCTTTTCTAAGACATATTATTTTGAAACAATAAATCATCACTGGCATCACTGTTGAATGTGGTCCTTTTGCAAGAAACAAAATATTAACTCCTACCTAATATTTACATCATTCTTCTAAACCATTTTATATTAGTTTGTTATAGTACTCATTTCTAGGCTACAGACATTTACCAACAATAGTAAGTTACAGAGTTGTTAGATATTATTTTTACTAGTGTTATTAATATATACCATCTGCAATCCAGAGCAGCAGCATGTTAAAACAAAGACAATGACAATGACAAGGGCTACTGCTAGAACAACTATTGCTATTCTATCGATATGTGACTTTTTTTGAGAAAAACAAATCTATATTTTAAATATCTTTGCCATATACATAAAGGAGTATAAGACATTCTGTTGACTTTGGTAAATAAACGGAAACTTAAAAAACTTTATGTGATTCAAAAAATGTATATTAAGTACTTTTAAAAGTTAAAAGTACAATGTAAACCATCGTATTATATAGTAGCTTAATTTCTATTTGTTTTTCAAAACAAGTTCAATGTAATTAAAAACCAGATAAATAATAAAGATTTATCAATAATTCTACAGCTCTCAGATAAATAAATCTTAAGGAATATTCATTTTCCTAAAGTGAGTTCACAGTCTAAAACCAAAGAAAATATGTTGTTCTTTATTCTTAAATGATCTACATTCCAAGAGCCATACATTATTTTGAAGGTAGGCCAATTTCTAATAAAAATGTTTAAATATTGAAAATACATTCTTACATAGTCATTGGAAGTATCTATATACTTCTTAAAGGAATGAACAAGTGCAGAGTTCAGTAAATCAAGGCAAAAATCTCAACCTGATAACACATAACATTTGTTAGTAAGAAGATGCATTTTTTTCTGTTTTATGTTCAATAAACTGGTTCAAGAAAAAAAATTATAATTAGTGTTTCACCTTTTCTTTCACTTCTACAAGTTCTGATCTCAGACTTGCTTCTGTTCTCTGAAATTTTTGCTTCTTGCATTTATCACGTAGGTAATAATCCATTAAACTTTGCTTTGCAAGTACCTAATCAAAAAAAATGTAAAAACAATATTCATGATGAAATTCAGAGGTGATGGCATTTATCAAATATTATTATGATAATAGTATGAAACAGTAAGGGATATAATATAAACACCCATCGGAGAATATAAGAATCAAAGGCTTAATCATAAAATATTTCCTTTAATTTGAAAGGTTAGTGATTTGGTTAGTAATGTGTCTAACTCTCAGGCTTATAAAGGTCTAGAACAAACGTAGTCATTTTTATCTATGGTTCTATGTACCACTTACAACACAGAATCAATAATGTCAGTGTCACACTATGACAAGTTAGTCGGGAACACTACCTACATGGACATATAAACAGTATGGTCTTACTTTTTACACTTGATTTTAACCAAAAGGCCGAGAAGTGAGGCTCTTACTTTTTAATGTTTAGTTTAAATTCCTACAGGATAGTGTGAAGTTCTTTAAAACAGAAATTAGGAAGACCGGACTTCTTTTGTTAACTCAATCACAACAGTAATTACTACCTTAGATAAATAAATTTCACATTTAATAACTTATAAATGTATTTTAGACCAGCATTCCCCAAATGTGTTCTGTAAAACATTAGGCCTCAGAGCTATTTGTAAAATACTGAATGCTGCTTTTTTTCATTTAGCGAGACAAATGAATAGTGGCATATTAAGATCTCATGAGTTCTAAGGGGGAAGGAACCCACTTAACCATGTTTAGTACAATAGCTCTCAAACTTATTTGACTGAGCAGTTTTTTTCCTTTAAATAATATGTATGGATATTGTTTGGAACCACTTTGATAATACTGCTAAGGACAGATATAAGTGTTTCAAGCTTGAGAAAAATGCAAGAAATATATATTTGCAAACATGTATAAATGAATAAAGTCTTCAAGCAGAGACCCAACTAACTGGAACCCACAATCAACCAAAATTATATAGCTCCAGTTGATTTTTAAAAGATAAGAGGAAAAACAAACCCCTCATTGTGGAGATTAGCAACAAGTTTAAGGCATTTCTTTGGGTTAATACAAACTGGATGGATCTCTTGTGTCTTCCTTAACTAAGGCATTCCATTGTGACAGTTAATAAGTAAGGTGGCTTTCCCATTAGACAGAACGAAGCTGGAATCCTAGGGCGCAACTTACTAATAAGCTATCTTGGGCAAATTATTTAGCCTTGACTTACTTTGTTGTTAAAGGGAGTATCTGTGAGGATTAAATGAGATCCTACATGTAAAAGACCATGTAATATAGCACCAGGCACCTAAAATAACTAAAAAATTAGTGCTATTATTGTTGCAGATTTTTAGAATTATGATCCTAAAAAATAGCAACAAATATTCCTTAGATGTTAGCAATCCTAGATTATAAAAGTCCAATCTAGCGTCATTATTTTGTATTTGCTCAGATATAAAGTTGCAAATTAAACAAAAAATTTTCAATTAAGGCATCCCAAGAGAATTTCATTCAGGTGACTATTTATTCGAGCTCAGTTTTAGATTAATAGTGGCAAAGTAGTCCTTTGTTATAATGAATAATTCTTAAATTGAATTACTGGTCTAAAATAAAATCATTAAAGAGTAATTCTTAAATTGAATTCGTGACCTAAAAATTAAAAATAAATTCTACTTCTTTCAGTTATTTCTTAAATGTCATAACAAAAAAATAAATAATGACCCTTCCTTTATTATAATAGAAGAAATTTAGACAGAGAAGCTACATACTTATCTGCTATGAAGTTCCTTCTTCAGACAGGATTTGAAAGTGGGATACTTCTGAACTGTTTTATAACCCTGTGGAACAATGGATTAAAAATACAAATGTAAATAAAATGTCATGGGCCATTGGTGTGCAATAATAAAGCAAGCAAAAATAAAAACACATGACACCTAAAAGAGAAATCAGTGTCAGAGTTTTATAGCATACTTTATATTTCAACTTGATCTTGCTACTCTAGAATTTCTGAGGAAGAATAAATCATTTTCAATATATGTCCTTTCAGGTATTTGTACCATCATCTCAATGTTAACAACTAACCACCAGGTGGCAGTTAAGTACATAGTATCTTTACCAAGACAGCTTGGATTTAGAAAGTCATTAAAATTCTTTAAAAACATTTTCTAAGATGAATCTTGATATTTTTTTGTATACATAACTTTCTATATTTTTAAATGTACAATGTTTAGGACTATTCTTACCGAAGAGGGAAGACTGAATATTCCAGCTGTTATTAGTAATTTTTTCCTTTTCCATTTGTGATATCACCCAAAATGTTAGATGTATAAATGTGTATTGATTCATGTTACATTTCGTTCTTTAAAACATACTTCTGAGAAAAAAGTAATGGAATTTCTCATAATTACTATGCAGTGTAAGATGGTAACAGGAAGAATGGTTCAACAGACAGTAAGTTTTTTATTTTCCACATATGCAGAGACTTAAGTGCCTAGAGTTGTCTAGTGGAAAGCTGCATCATATAAAATGAGAAGCAGTGATATTTCTTTGTATACTAACAAGTTTGGCCATCAGTGTGAAGACTGAATTAATAAAAAATATCTGGCATTTTCCTCCACAAATTGGGATGAAAACATTAATTAAACTGAGTATGAAAATAAGTTATTAAAATTCAAATTGACTTTATATCTTAAAAAAGCATTATCGTTTATTATCTCAAATTATTTCTGAAAGTAGTTAGGGCCTTATGTTTTTTCTTTTTCAAACATAACATTCATATTTATAGCTGTAAAAATTTATATAAATTGTTTCTGAAACTTAGGTGTATTTTTTTCCTTTCTGTTTTTGAAAAGGATATTAAATAGGCTTGAAATTTGTAGGTTTACCCGGAATCCTCTTTGGAGTCTGTCTTTCATAATCCCAATAAATTCTTTATAACTTAATTGATCGTCTTTGTCAACGTCGAAAATCTTAAAGACCGTATTCACTAAATGCGGTGACAGTCTGAGGCCAGTAGCTACGTAGACAGCACGCTTGAATTCATCTAGAAAAATGTTAGAAGAAAAACAGAAAAATGTTATAGAAAAGGCATAAACCATTAATATTACTTTTATAACATGTATTAATTACTAGCAAGGTTGTATAAGAAGGTTTTTTGTAAACATAGGTGATGATCTTATGTAACATGCTTTTAGGGAACAAAAAATTTTTGTAGTATTAATTTGAAGACCCAAATAACAGTATCTTAGTTTAATAAATCATTTGTATTCAATGCATGTTCAGTGAGTAGCTACTATCAGTGACAGACACTTCAGAGGTTATTAAAAATGAGTAAGTTCTCAAGAAACTTATAGTTCAGTTGGGAGATGAGACACCTGCCCAAATAACCATTACACAGGACCACACAGAAAGCACCAACCAAGAGCTATGAGAATTTGAAAATGAGGGATTACTTCTGTCTGCAAGGTGCAGCAGGGGAAGGAGAGAGAGCAGATGTAGGGGAAAATGATGTGGTTTTGTATGTGAGCTGAACTCTGAAGGACAGATGATTTCAGCTTGCAGAGATGAGAGAAATGGCAGATGAGATGACATGAACAGACAAAGGCTGGAGGAAACAGGAAAGTATAAGGCACATTCAGAAAACAAACAGCAATCTGGATATGTAGGAGCTGGAGCTCTGTACAGGGACTCTGAGGCGACGAACCAGTACATTGTTCAACAGGCAATCGGGGAATGGGAGAGTTTTCCATAGCAGGTGTGTGGCAGAAAAGTTGATCTGCATTTTAGAGTCTTCTGTGAATCGTCTGGGAAACATCATAGAGGAAAGTGGGTAATGGCTACACAATAGTCCTTTGAAAGGTAACATAACCTGAAATAACATGCTAGCAGTGGCAACAGAAGAGTTAGATGTATTCCTGGCACCTTTAAGAGTACACAACAGGTATTTTTTTCCATTTCCCAGGTCCACAAAGTAAACAAGCTACAGTCCATTCTGAACCCGGTAAGCAGATACTGACCTTTTTTCCTTTTTGTGATTTATTAGGTTTATTATGGTAGTAAACACTGATCTGTGAAGGCAGGGTTCTCAAAGGTTTAGGTTTTAAAACACTAAAATGGATTCAATTGAGAAGATGCCTCATTTGAACATCTAGACTAGACAAAGGGTGAAATATGACAAATTTTCAGGTTTCTCTTCCTCAATGAATAAGCAAATGAAGCTACATGAGGGATTCAATCTCTGTGTTTTATGGGGAGAGATAATTATCATTAGCACTTAGGAGCTGCAGTTTGGTTCCTCATTAGAACTTGGCAATAAAATAATGACTGTCTTCTGAGAATAAGTTTGGGAAATGACATTTATTGGATTATGACAGACACAGGTCAAATCACCTTAAAGTCATGAACTTCTAGAAAGTCCTCATACGGCAAGTATGCTTAAAAAGGATATGGCCTTGAGGGAAGGAGGGAAGGCAGTCAGAGCCCAAGAATCCTAGAAAAAGGACCTGACTTGTTAGTCTACCTACAGGGAAAGAATGAGCTGGTCCTGAGATCAACAGCATTCTGAGTTCTATAACAGTTGTATTTCTTTGTAAATTAAGCAAAACTGACATTCAGTTTTATATAGGATTCTTAAAACTCAGTTAATTTAAGTCTATGGCTAAGAGGTGACTCTGTTGACAAGATTCAGGTTTCTGAGCCAGCAGGGATTGTTGGTAAAATCAGTAATACAAATGTCATCCCAGGATGATGTGTGAGGCATGACGAGCTGGCTCTTCTATAGGTAGATACACAGCCCTCAGTGTTACCAAGCAGTCATGAGGTTTCTTCCTCTGAATTTGTACAAACATCATTAACTTTTCCCCTATAATATGAAATGAAGGGCAATAATAAATTTAATACAAAAATGTAGTATACTTCCCAAAACTTCCCTGAGGTCAAACAGACATCCCACTGAAATGTACAACAAATTTTCAGGCATGTTGATGGCTAATGAGGTACCTAATTAATTTGCTGTCAAAGACCCTAGAAACAATGTAGAATTATTAACTTTTAATTTCTGAAAGATTACTACTTACCTTGACCTATAGAACGACTTGCAAAGTTATACATATTCAAGGCTATTGCAAAGTCTTCTAGGTTGTTCAAAAACTGGAAAAATGACCTGAATTCATCAAATGTGATGCCCTGTATTGGCAGAATATATGTAAATATATTTAGTATTGACAAATTTATTAAAATAAGTATCTATACTTACTAGAAGTAAACCGATGAAACATGTGCAATATACCTTGTAAATAAACATTTCAATGGCACATTCTGAAACCTTCTTTCTTCAAATGGAATGCCATATTCACTCAGATTATTTTCCACTGAGCAGTGTTGCCACCATACCATTAACAGGTGAACATATTTTTATTCTAGTATATGTGCTGCTGAAGCAAGCACTGAACATATTTTTAAAAGTCCTATTAGCACAAAGTTAAGAAAAATACTGCAGTGCAAATGGATAAAAAAGCTTCAATTCTGAACTCTGTATTTCAGGCCTGAGATGTTTAAACCCTGAAAGTAAATATGAGGATGAAGGGGAAAAAAAAGGTGAGGAAAAAAAACCCCTAAAAAAAACCCTTCTCCTCTACATGTACTCCTTAAGTATAATTAAGCATGAGGTCATTAATGTCTTTATAATGACAATGCAAAATCAAAATGCTGCATAAGGCAAGAGGAGGAAGTGCAGTGACTGAATACGTGTGGTCCAACACAGGGTGTGGTGTGGGATCACGGAAAGGACTCGAGTGTCATTTACACAAACTGCTACTGGTATGACTTCAATTAAACAGGAAAGTTATTTAAAATAAGCACAATGTATCTCAGATAATACAAATTTGGACATGAAGAAGTGCATTTAATGAATGAGTTCTCCTCAGCAAAATGAACGTAACTGAACGTAACAGTAAACAGAAAAGAGCAGCTGGCCAAGAGCTTAGCAGGACCTTAATGTAGGGGTAAAAAGGGAGAGGAAACTAGCAAGGCTGCTCTGGAAAGAGAGGAAGAGAACCAGCAGAGTCCATCTGCATAAAGGTCAACCACTGATTAAGTGATTTGTTATCAAAATAATGATACCAAACTTTGGCATACATGATTTCCACTTCAATTACAATCTTTCTTTATTTGCAAGGAGAATCCTCACTCTCCTTCCTTGTCACTTTTTTCTCTTTCCTTATATTCTCTTGTGGCTACCCCAACCCCGGCTTCTGCTCTGTGACCTGAGCCCACCTGCTATGTTTCTCAGGGAGGACTGTTTGAATTAATTAGGAAGACTGAGCCAGAAGAGGTTTGTCTTGATGTGGAGAGCTTGTTGCCAGGGAAACCGGTTACTACTCTGGTTCTCTGTCAGTTTATGCTGAGACCAGCTGCCACAGCAACAGTCTCCTTCTTAGGGTGAGAGGTTAAGGCTAATAAAAGTGAAAACAGGAGGATGGGATATTTTTAAGCAAAGTGTAAACAAAAATGTCAATACTTTCAGGGAGCATAAAACTAAAAAGCAAATCTAAGCAGGACAGAATAAAATGTTCACCCTCATCTTTCGATCTTCAAAATAGGGTCCTCATGTTTGGAAAGACAGTCAAATTCAAAACCAGACAATAATTCTTTTATGTAGATTAAACTCCTTGCATCTGGAAATATGGAATTATACACTGAAAAACAGGGTCATTATATTGATGGAGATAATTTAAAGCAGCAGTGTCCAACCTTTTAGCTTCCCTGGGCTGCACTGGAAGAATTGTCTTGGGCCATGTAAAATACATTAACACTAATGATAGCTGATGAGCTAAAAAAAAGGTCGCAAAAAAATCTCATAATGTTTTAAGAATTTGCGTTGAGGTGCACTCAAAGCCGTCCTGGGCCACAGGTTGGACACGCCTGAAAACAATCCACTCTTAACAGCAGTGAGGCTAAGAGTCTGGGGAAGTGATGGAGAGAGGGAATCCAGCCATTTATTCTCCCTTCCCACTTTCACCCCCAGAATCGCTTCTGTAATGAACCACTGGGATTTGAATGAAATGTGTCCTAATTGTGAGATGTGGAGTGAAAAGAAGTAGGTTACATTTTAACAAAAATAAAATGATAACTGAAAAATTTAAAGCATCAAAAATACATGCATATTGAGAGTCCAGAAACAAACCTTTACAAGTAAATATGGTCAACTGATTTTCAGGAAGGGTGCCAAGACCACGTATTGGAGAAAACAGTCTCTTTAACAAATGGTGCTGAGACAACTGGATGTCCACATGTAAAAGAAAGAAGTTTGACTCTTCATTTACTCCATATATAAAAATGAACTCAAAGTGGCTCAAAGACCTAAAGTTAATAGCTACAATTAAAAATGGAGTGCATTTAAGGGACACTACGAAGAAAGTAATATACTCACAGAATGAAAGAAAATAGCTGCAAATCGTGTATCTGTAAGAGTCTAGTATCTAGAATATATGAAGAACACATACAAATACAAAGACAACCCACGTAAAACATGGTAAAGAACTTGAATAGACATTTCTTCAAAGAAAATATAAAAATGGCCAACAAAAACAGAAAAAGATATTCAACATCATTATTCACTGGAGAAATGCAAATCAAAACCACAGTGATACCGCCTCACACACACCAGGATGACTACAATTAGAAAGGCAGACAACGCGTTGGTAGGATGTGGAGAAATTAGGAACTTCAGACATTGTTCATGAGATTGCGAAATGCTGTAGGTAGTTTCAAAAACAGTGTGTAGTTCCTCAAAATGTTAAACATCAAGGTTGCCACATGACTGAAGTATTTATGCTTACTCTGAGGTAATACCTAATTCTTTGGAATTCAAAACATGTGTTCACACAAAAAATTGTACATGATGTTATAATAGCATTATTCGAATAGCCAAAATTGGAAACAACTGACATGTCCACCAACTAATAAATAACATGTGGTGCAGCTGTATAATGGGGTATTAATATTTGCCAAGGCAAAGGAATGAAGTGCTGATATTTGCTATAACATGGATGAACCCTGAAAAAGTTATGCTAAGTTAAAGAAGCCAGACCCCCAAAAGGTCACATATTATATGATTCCTTTGATATAAAATATCCAGAAGAGACAAACCCACAGAGAAAGAAAGCAGGTTAGTGGCTGCCAGGGGCTCAGGGGAGGAGAAATGGGGAGTGACTGTTTATGGCTATGAGGTTTCTGTTTGAGATGATGAAAAAGTTCTGGAACTAGCAGTGATGGTTATACAACACCGTGAATGAACTTTATGTCACAAAAATTTACCCTGTAAAATGGTTAAAATGGTAAATTATATGTTATGTGTATTTTACCATAATAAGAAAATTACATATACTTATAGAAATATGTCATTGAGGATGTGTGCATGCATACATAAGGTGCCCTTGGACTGTGGCAAGGCATAGTGGACAAAACTGAGAGAGTTAATAAGGCATAACTCAATAAAAAGACAAACCAGGAAACGGTGTGGACATCAAACTGCTACCGTAATTACACTGCTTGTATGACGCTCCATCTGTAGCCACGACAGTGCTCCCAATGTACGCACTTGTTTATCTTTGATCGAGGTACTAAAGCCTGAAATAATTATTAGGAAGACTAGGAAGAGAATGTGGGAGTGATGTCACGGACAACGGTGAAGTAGGGTGCTTAAAGAACGATCCCCTCCACTGAGACAGCCATACCCCAGGAAATACTGATAGAACCAACCCTTTTGAAATCTGGAATCGAATCCAGCGAGCAGGTATGATCTGAAATGATTCAGTCTGAGGAATAGAAAGGAGGAGGAATGAAGAGTGAACAGAACTTAAGGTAACTGGGGACACATCGAGTGTACCACAGACACATTAAAGGACTTCCAGAAAAAAAGAGAGAGAAAGGAGCAGAGAGACTATACAAAGTAATAATAATTGAACACCAGCCTCCAAAATTTAATGAAAAATACGAGTCTACACATAGAATAAACTCAATGAACTCCAAGTATGATAAACTGAAAAAGACCCACACCAGAACACATAGTCACACTGCCAAAAGCCAAAAACAAAGATAATCTTGAAAGCAGCCAGAGAGAAGAAACTCTTCACATAGAAGCGACCCCCAATAAAATTAACAGTTGATTTGTCATCAGAAACCATGGAAGCCAAAAAAGAATAGGATATTTCAAGTGCTGAAGGAAAAAAAACCACTCTGGCATCTGCTGTTTCCTTTGCCTACAATGCTCGTCGTGCAGGTATTTGCACAAGTCATTCCTTACAGTCTTTCCTCAAAAGCTGCCTCTTCAGAAAAGCTTTCCCTAATAGTACATCTTTGTTCTCCAACTTTGGTCCTCTTCATAATATTTACCATTATCTGGAAATCTTTTTTTTTTTTTTTTTTTTTGCTTACTTGTTTGTTGTATCTCTCTACTGTTATTTCCATGACACAATATTGTTTTTCTTGTCACTTGATCCACAGTGGATAGAATAAGGCCTAGTAAATAGTAGGTGCTTAATATTTACTAGATTAAACGAATTTAGTAATGTAAAGTAGTAGTAGTTGTTATTGTTTTGGAGAGAAGGGGATGAGGGGTGAAAGGAAGGGAAACACCTAAGTAGGGTGTGGTAGCAATATCATTCGTGAGCTTAGGGTCTTGGGTTTGAATCCCTGGACAAGTGTCTAAGTACCTGAGAGCCTCAGCTTCCCCTTTTCTAAAAGATGTCAACATCTGGAAGGTGTTCTAAGGATTGATGAGATAGTGTAAAAAAAAAAATCAGTGTGAATCAATGCTGGTTCACTTGCCAAGTATTCCCATTTTTACTATAATAATATGTAGTGCTTATGATACTGCCTTCAATTAGAAGTTTTCGAAAGCTAAATTTAACTTAAAACGTTTTAATTTGCAATGTTTTTTTATGTGAAAAATACTTCCAAAAACAGTACAAAAAAAAATCTCATACACTCTTCACCCTGGAATTAAACTTTTTGAGATACAAATTTCTATAAATTTCCATATGATAAAGAAAAAAAAAAGATTCTTTAAGGCCCTAAAAAATACCCTAGTAGTCTGACATAGTATAGTTTCTAACATTTATCATATATTGTATAATTTCCAGTATTTTCCAATTTATGAATTGGAAAAATTCTGTTTTAACATGTGAAACAGATAAAAGGCCCCTAAATAAGAGATTATGTCAACTAATGGCCAAATGCATCAAGTCCTTTTTTTTCTCATTCCTTAGGGGACAGGGAGAATTGTTAGCATTGTCAGTGTATCCATTTTAAACAAAGTCAAACTATTTGCAAGTTTTTCTTGGATAGATTAACTTGATCCTTCTACAAACACAAATAGAAGACAATATATCCAAAACATCCCATGCTTGAAGGGGTACTTGTAACACTAGTTCCATTTGGTTGCAATGATGCATTCAAATACCACTAGGTAATGCACGACTGACCACAATTGCTGGCAAAACACTTACTGCTAAACAAATAGACAATCAGTTTTCTCAGGTTCTTAACCATTTTTGCCATTCAAACTCTGAAAAAAAAGTTAACTGCTGATAAGATTACTCACTCATCAATGGCCATCTTCAAATGGCCTCCTATTAAGAATATTATAGAAATGAGTAAAGTGTAGCTGAAATGATGTCAATATAAACTGCTTTATATGAGGTGATGTTTATATAGTAGTAAAAGCAGAGAGCTCAGCAGAATGCTCTTGGAAAATGATATTCATTATTTGAGTAAAACAATTGCTAACAACCTTAAGGGTTTTCAGTGTCTCTAAGAAAAATCTAGCTATCTACCCAGAATTTTAATCAATTTTTAAAATTTTTACCAGAACACTTAAGACAAATGGAAAAAAAGAATGAAATATATCTAAATATATCTGAATCCACAGAGGAGCAAAAGAACAAAAACCAATATATTTTAAAGACCTACATAATTATAGGATAACATGTGTAACAAAATAAATACAGGGGATTAGATACCTTTTCTTCTGGTATACTGTAACGCACATTTTCCAAAAATACTGATGTATTTTCCACATTTGTATATCGTAAAAGAATATGAGCAAAATCTTCTTCACTGATGGTATTCATCCCATTAGAGTAGGAAAGGAATTCTATTTCTAGAACTTCTGTTTGGAGGTTATCCATAAATCTATGACAAAAATATATGAAGAATGAATAAGGTAAACAAAGAGTGATGGTAACAGATGGTGCGTCGCCTTTCAGGGCTCTGGCCTCCTTATCTGTAAGAAAGGGTTAGCAAAAATACCTTGCAGGGTAGTGAGGAGACTTAAAGCAGTTCGTGTGTAGTATATAGTGTTTACGGCAGTAAACACTATATAATTATCATTTTCATTACTCTGGCTTATTGAGACTAAGAAATTGGTAATACTTTCTTTTGAATATACAGGAAATAACAATCCAGACAGCCAGATATTTTTTCATGATTCAGTAACTTCCCATTATGCTTAGCAATATAAACACTGGTATACATGTTGAGGTACGGAAAACATAGTTAGAAAATTACTGCCAGGAAGTCTTGGCAGGTTTAGGACCCATCCTTACAGCCCATTCTGGGAGAACAATACTCTGGGTTAAAAACCTGTGGTTACTATGCAACGAACAACTGTATTTTTATTTTATTTTATTTATTAATTAATTATTTATTTTTTGGGGGGTAGTGCCCTGGCTGGGAATCGAACCCAGGCCACAGCATTGAAAGTGTCCAAGCCTAGCCATTACACCACCAGGGAACTCCCAACAACTGAATTTTTAAAGAAACTATATTTATTCCCAATACTATACTATTCCTTATTCCCAAACTTTCTTTAAACCCAACAGAACTAGAACTTACTTGCATTCTTTCCCTTAGATCTTCCTACCCACCTGCACACACACTGTACGTTCATCTATTTAACCATTAAGCCCCTATGACATCAGATTCTGGTCAACATCGAAGTAAGTTCTAGGACCAAGCTTCAGGTTGTTAACCCTACAGAAACAAACTTTCGGTTAACTTAGGATCTAACATCTTGGCCTCAGTTGTGTTTTAGCTCCGGACTCACGAAATCCAAACAGCTCAGGGACGCATCCCCTGGGAACCGGACGTCAGGTGAAGCCATGACCAGTTGATCCCACCTTAGCCCTGGCCAATCAGAAAAGCCCACAACCCCGATTCCCTAGTAACTGTGATTGATGAATTCTTCCTTATGTAAGGCTAGCTACCAGAGCCCATCCTCGCAGCTGTCCCCCTCAGACACTGCCCCCTCTCCCTTGTGTATCTCAGTAAAGTATTTCTCTTCGTCCTACTTTTTCTGTGAATTCTTTCTCAACCCGAGAGCAGCAGCCTCTGCCATGGCTCTCTACAATACAGATATAGATGAAAGTGGGTATCTGTTATATATAGTACCTTCTATTGGGATGAAAGCAGCAAAGCAGTGTGTATCACTGCACTACTTTAGCGTGTTAACATTTTTCAATACAAATAAAAAAAATAAGCTCACCTATAAAAGTCTTCAAAGTTGAGCTCAGCTTTTCCTTTTTTCCCAAAAAAGTGTACAAGTAGTGTAGTATCTGTTACTAAACTTGTAATGTCATCAGCACGCTTAAAAAAAATCACAATTTAAAAGTTAGACGCAATAGAACAGAATAGGAATACAAAATAATCCTCAAAGAATTTTATCAACACATAAACACCAAGAATATAAATACATTAACATTAGAATGAAAAGCCTAAGGCTATATTAATAGATGCCATTACAGTTAAAATGAAGTTCAAAATTAGAAATCAGAAATATGAATAAAATCTATCTTTACCTTCCAAAAATTTTAAAGATACTATATTATAGGAAGTTTTCTACCTCAAATTAGGCATATAGGATATCTATATTTTAAATTATCTACAATAGTTGATTCCTTTAGTAATCATCTAAATATTTTATTTTTATTTAAGTAATTTATAGTATGGGTTTTCCTAGTCAACCTGAAAAATCCTTTTTTTTTTTTTTTTTTTTTTTGGATATTCAAAAGAGGTGAATTCTTCAGATGTATGGAACATATGGGACTGGCAAAGGAATGGTCTCAAGCTTCACAAAATAACTTCATTTAGCCATGATACTTCTCTACTGTGTCCCATATTTATAATACTTTAAATAGAAGATACCATATTTTGAAAGAGAAATTATAGTAATATTACTTTGGAATTTACGTAATCTGTAATTTTTTTCAAAGAAAAGTCTTACATTATTTTTTGAATAAGAAATTAATTCCAGAGGGTTTTTCTTTCCTCCCTCAATTTGATAAGCCAACAAGTGTATTCTTAAAATAGTTTAATTATAGTCCTTTTAAATTCCAATGGCCTATGGAAAAATCTTCCTTTCTTTTATGTAGCTTTAGAGATTTTTCCTTTCTTTTCTCTGCCTCCCTTCCCTTCCACCCCCTACCCTTCCTTCTTTTTCTTTCCTTCCTTATTCAGTTGATCATTAACTCATACTTATAAACTCAAGTACAATAAAATTCATGATTGTAACTCTCCCATATATTATCCTGGGAAATGTAAAAAAAGAGAGATAAATAATCACTACCATTTTCTCTATGAAAACATAGCTGTAAATGTGCATCTAAAGGTACATATTTGAAATGTATTACTTTGTGGCCAGAATCCTGACAGTAAGTACTCCATAGAAAACATAACAAATAGAAAGCATGTACTCCCTTACAAGTGATCAGTTGTCTAACCCCTCCTTCCACACACTAAATTTTGGTAATCTTTTGATTCCTCATAGCCCTCCTCCAAATCTTTCATGAAGATAGCTATTTATTTCATTCTTTATAACATTCATAGTATCTTTATTTTATTTCTCCTTAAACCAAGTAGTATTCTCTTCTAATGACTAGTATGGGCTTATAGAAATTACATTTTCTGATTGGTCTTTTCCCCTCCTGCATGCCCTTTTGTAATCTATCACACTTTTTCTAAAGCGATCTCTCTGCTTCATTGATTTTTCACATCTCTCTTTAACAACTCCAACATATAGGCTATCTTCTACTTTAAATTATCTAAAATTGTTGAAATTTGTAGTAATCATCTGAATAGTCTATATTTAAGTAATTTAGTTAATTTTTCTAAATAACCTCTAGCATATAACTTTATCACTGGTTTAGAAGATCTCTATTTCTCAGTTTACTGTGCTGACAAGCCAGTCCCAAGTATTCTCGGGAGTTGGAATAACAAAGAAGTTGCTGTAACATAACCAACTTCTTTGAAGATCTGATTGGTAGGGGGCAAATAACACAGGCAAGAAGCCAGTTATCACATACTATCTTTTAAATATATTTTCTTGAACAAGCCTATAATGAATGTGGAGGAATATAAGTGGTGCTAGCCCTTCAGGGCCCCATATCTGACAGCAGACTAGTGTAATTTTCAGTGGTGCTCAAAAGGCAACACTGGCTGAGGCAGACTGCTGTCATAGAAACGGGCTAGGACTTAAAATCAGAAGACCGGGGTTCACTGACATTTTTGACCTGCAGCTACCTTACCTGTGAAATGGGAATAACCTCATCTATAATAACAATTTTGAGGATAAAATTAGAATATGAATGCAAATGAAGTATACAAATGTTCTTATTGGTAGTCATAACGCACTTTGGAAAAAAATAAGACCTTTGCGGGATATTTCATTTTAATTACAGACATTCTTTGTGAGTGTTATTAACCATGAACAGCTTCAATTAGTAGGAGAAGGAGATAACTGAGAAGGCATGCCTAAATGGAGCATAAGGGTGGAGGCGCTGGACAATCAGAAGTCAGCATGAAGAGCTGGAGGATCCATCTGGAAGACAGGACTAGAATGGAGCGGGTGGGACAAAATGGGTAAGAGGAGTGAGGCATGGTGTTTTAGAAAAAGGTGCTTACTTCACAGATGAGCAAGCTCAAGAGTCAGATTTCTGGCTTTGAGTCCTAACTTTTTCCTTATTAGTTAAGTGACCTTGGGGAAGTTCATTTCTCTGAAGATATAATTATCCTCAGGAATAACCATGGTACCTCCTTTAAAGGGTTGTTGTTAGGTAACAACACATTTGTAAATCATTTAGCACTGTAACTGGCACAGTGTAAATGCCAAATAAATGTCAGCTATTACTATTTTTGCCAAATCAATATATTTCGAGAAGTTGAAAAGGACCAGATAAGATAGAAAAGATGATAATGTTGAAGCTTATTGCAAAAAAAAAATTTTTTTTACGTGGCGTACTTTTACTTCTTTTTGTTATTGAAACTACACATACAAGGGCTGTCAAGAAAAAACTCCAGCCATAAATGGCTCTATTTTTCATATTACATGGCTGGATACTTTCCAGACAGCCCTCATACACCTCACAAAAATGCCTTAAACTGAGAGGTTACAGGGACACTAAAAGTCAGTGAACTCAGATGATGTCATTATGGAATGCTGTCTCTAGCGCTCTGCTGTCCTTTACCTCAAGATGCATACACAGAAATAAGATGGTTGTTTTACACAGGTTTTAAGTAATGACCTCATTCAGCCAGTTTTTCTCATGCCCGCTGAGCAGGGCAGATCTTCATTTACAGTCTTTCATCATCAAAATCTTATTAGACTTAGGTTGCACTTATCCAGATAATCCAGACCCACAGAGGCATGAGTCGCACTTTAACATTAGAGGAAAATAATTAGAAAATAAAAATGGTGAAAACTTTCCCCCCCTCATTCAGTGAAACAGAGTACTGTTGAGAGTCACTGAAAACTATACCACCATCCCTGGTATCCAAACAGTGTTATATAACTTAACTCACACAAGGATTGAGACAAAAATAGAGACTTTATCCCTTTGATTCTTGTGCTCATTGTTAAAAATAAAACGAATTCAGGTGTTTTCATAACAAAGCGAGAAAAAAACCACAAAAGAACCCCATGGGCCATTTACATGAAAGGTCACTGTCTAACTTTGTTTTGATTAGAATTTACATTGAATGGTTTATTCAAAATTGAAATAAACAAATTAGTAAATTGGCATGAAATAAAAATATGTAAAACTATTAAAATAAAGTTTTAAGGATATTATTTCAAAATTCTTTTATTGATTACAATGTGATAATCTTATCAAACTCTATTCAAGGGATGGAGGAAATCTTCAAACTCCTGATTTGTTAGCAAAGGTTCTGAATCTGAATAATCTTATTGAAATTTATGAAGGCCAAGTAAAGTTTAAAGCAAATAAAAAAACTGAATTTCACCTATGAAACTCAAACCAGTTCTTATAATTCTGGTCTCACAGATTGTATTCAACAGTTGTATGAGAGGCTTATATTGTACTAAGAATTCATTATCTATTATTTTGGCTAGAAAGTGGTTTCAACTGTGGCATATTCAAATTTTCATTATAACATGGGTTTACTATAATTGAAAAAAATCTTTTGTTAGAAACAGCCTTGGAATAATATGAGAGACTAATCTCAAATTTCCCTACAATATTTAGACAAATGCTTTATCTCAATATTTACATTTCAAACAAAGAAAAACAAGTACAATAGATTTCTAAGCTTTCTTTCTGAACAAACTTGAATCCTGAAATACTGATACTCTAAACAATTCAATTTTACACTGTCATCAGTAGCAACCTATAGAAATCAGAATGAGTTGTAACTTAACTATAGTCAATTCTCAATAATCCTCTCTATTGTGTGAGGGTAGTGAGAGATAATTCCCTAGTAATTATTTTAGTTTGGAATATAATGTAAGTTTTGTTTTCTTCTTTTTCATTTCTATTTTCTCTTCTCCATCATTTATTTTTACAATATTTGAGTCAATTCATTAATTTAGCAGCTTATGATTATATTGTAGATTGATTACAGCCAATGGGGTATTAGTAAACTGGCAATCCAGGTGGGGAAACAGCCTGATCTGTAGAGTTTGCCAATTTCTGTTATTACTACTCCTATCATGGCCACTTTCAAGGTACTAAAGGATGTTACAGAACGATGAATTGGGAAGATGTGTAGAATTAGCTCTGTGAAACCCTAGAAGCCAGCTCCAGTACACATCTGACAGGGTGGCAAACATGTTCACAAGGTCTTAGCTCATACATTCTCTGAATGTATGTGAGAACTGCCTGGTCTTCTGATATTAAACCTCCCAAGATTTAAATTAAACATCTACTTAGCAGGTTGTGTCTAACTGTGAGAATTCTAGCAGAGTTAAATGAGGTTAAAGGTAGGTAGGAGGCTGAGAGGTAGTCAGTCTAGTATAGGGAGAGACAACAGTGACATGACTTCATTTGAAGATAGGCCTGTGCGGACTTCAAGGGCTAGTGTTCCCAGCTGCTCTTAGTTGTAGGCACTGAAATGTAAAGGCTCATAGTAGTGTCTTTACTTTGTGTCTGCATAAATAATTACAGAATTAAACACTTCTTATGTGTGCCTGCATAAATGATTATAGAATTTAGAAGGACTTTTAAAATATCTGTAAATGGAACATCTATTACCATTTTATGCTTATAAATACTTCAAATTTAAACTGTAATTTTAAATGGTTAATTGCTCATCATAATTACATATTTATATACTAAAGACAGATTAGAGATAAGGAAAAATGCTTTATTTGTTTTGGGATTTTAAAATTGAGCACAAGGACAAAATTAACATTTCCAGGTGTTTGCCCTAGACTAGAGTTATCAACTACACAACACTGTATATGCAGATAACATAAGTTACAAATGATTCCAGTTATGTCTCTTAATATTTTTAGATGTAATTTTTAAGTCAAACTTTAGAAAAAGAAATGTGAAGATCACTTTGTGGAGGCAAAGATAATGAAAACTGTACCTCCTAGTCTTTCCTGAAAGGACTTTTCAGGAAAGACTGATAGCCAGCCATCTCTAATAAAGTTCTTAAAAATTTGTAATAGGAAACATAAAATAGTGTTGAATCTATAAGACATAGACCATCTTTTAAAATGACAAATCCCTATTAACAGTGGCATAATTGAAGTGGGATACTAGGAGCAGTCTACTACTTACATATAAAAATTATTGCTTTACTTGATAAAAAGAAAAATATAAAATACATTTTGGGTTTCATCACTGTGATATTCAAATGAAATAAGGACTAGACTAACAAAATGGCAAAAAGTACAATGACCTGGTTGAGGTTTAATTATACCTCTGCAAGGTCTGAAAAGAGTGCTTGGCTTGTATTACGTCTCAGTGTATCCCAATAGCTTCTGGAGACAAGTTCCTCAGCATCTGTTTTAAGTACCTGTAGAGGTTTTAAGAAGCACAAAGAATGATAATTTATACATTTTAAATCTCTTCTAGCCAACCTTGAAAAGAAAACACATTAGCTTACCTTTTTTGTTTTCTGCTGCACACAACAGTATTATATTACACTGCTGGTAAACCCAGGGTATTTCAAAGGTGTAATGGTATATAACCATTATTTCTAAGTACAATGTGGCTTTGTCAAAACGAATCATATTCTTCATCCCCTCCCCCATGTCAGTCCACTGAAACGTGTGTAACTTCTAAGAATGTGTGAAGTAAATTCATTTGTAGAGGTTTTGGTAACTTTGTAGCAACTTATAAAAATCATACTTAATTTAATGATGAATTACTGTTGGCTAGCATACACTGTGTTAGTGCATCAAACAATCGAAATGACCATATCCACACTTTAATTTAAATGAATCCAAATTTGTCAAAAAGAAATATACCAGTAAAAATCAAACAGTGCTAAGCTATTCAGGAGTTTGATAGCTGTATCTTTTGTGAATAGACAAGGTTTTTCTAATCTATCACGAGGACAGAACACTAACTTCGACCTCAGTAATGGCTAATCTGAAGAGGGTGATAGCAAGCTGTGTAGTATAATCTTGATATGAAAACAAAGAATTACAAACTTAAGAGATTATAGAGACTTGGGTCTCTGTAAACAAAAATAAGTAAATGCCATTTATATCAGGATTTATCAGGGAAGATTTCACAGGTTCTTAGGCTTAATCTTCTTATGGTTAATGTGAGAAGAAAATACTTGCATGATATACTTTGGAGTGAGTGGCTGATGATGAGAGAACATTTATTTGTGTGTGTGTGTGTTAATTATAAAAGTTCAATGCCATTAGTAAAATTATAATGCACCTGAGAATTATTTCAATGATTTGTTTTAATTCATTACTATTAACTAGAAAATGCTGCCTATTGTCCAAATTTTAATAAAATCTTTACAAAATCTTAATACAGTATTATTTAGCAGGAATCACTTGTATAACATAGATATTTATTATCATCAATGTAAGTGTAGCAATATGACAGAGAATCCACTCATCATCCCGTTTAGTACTTAAATAAGCTTTAAATAAACAGGTATAAGCTAAATAAGTAAAATGAACTGAATATAGAACTAACATAGTTCATCTTCATTTATATAGGAATGATAGAACCTCAATAAATAGTAGCTAGATTAAATACTCTGCAAACATCTAAATATTTTGAACGTAGATGTATTTTTAAATTGTAACTTAGAAGGTTAGTATGATTAAGAATGAAATTATTAAACTTATCAAACTAGAAAATAGGGCTTACTACACTATTATTAGGAGGATAACAAGAATGATTTGCTTTGTGAAGCTATGCTTCTTGCCTCCTTCCAAACAGTGATCACCATTTCTCCCTAATCTCAGTCTCTCTCTCACATACACATACACACACACACACTCACTCACACACACAAATTAGAAAAATATTTACAACACATAAAGGATAAAATTAATCTGACAAAGATATTGACATGGATTGCTATAGAAAAATGTATTTTTCTGAATACAGAAAAGAGGTAAATATATTGAAATATACTGATTAACTTTGAATGGTGGCATTAGAATATTTTCTTATTTTCTCCTTTTTGCTTTCCTATTGAATAATATTCAATTTTTTTTAAAGGTCTTATTTAGAACATAACAGCTTAAAAGTCCCTCCTGCAGAGAGCTATCCCACTCTTTAGCGCCAAAGATTGAATTAGGATAGAATACAGGGTCCGGCAGTATTGCCTCTTTTTAAGTAGTTAAAATATTGTTATGTTACAGAATTACATACTTACAGTTTTGTAAAAAAGGATTTGGTATAAATTACGAGCTCATAAAAAGGGCATTACTTCTGCTGGACCCTGTATATAACTGAATTGCTGCAATTGGCTATATTTGTTTTTCTTTTATCTTATACAGTCTTTTAAAGTGTTTCTGAGAGAAGAGACAATATTCTCACAGCAACTATGTCATGCCTTGTAGTAAATAAATACATGATATATAATCAACAGGAAAAATAGCTAGTATACCAGTGGTTTTTCTGGCACTGTGATAAATTCCTATATATGTATCTGTTCAGAAACTAGTATTTAATTTTTAATTAATGACTTGGATGATGAAATTAAGAGTCACATGCAAAACTAGTAGAAACTTTAATACCAGAAAAATATAATAGGATATTTAAAAATAACCTTCAGGTAACCATAAAAATTAGAATAGGTTTTATTAGCAAGAAATGCAAAACAAATACAAAACCAAAACATATACATACAGGCTAAGAAAAGACTGATAGAGGAAAATGCCCAAATATAACTGAGCATTGTGATGGTTATGAAACAGATATAATTTTCTGATACATAAATAGTAGAAAAACTTGCAGACTTCCTGAAGTCCTCTTAGTGTCCTTGGTTACTATATGAGCTTTAGATCTCCTTAACCAAAGTGTAAGTTAGGTGTAGACCTTCATTAAAAGAGGTACAAGAAGACACAGAAGTCCAGAAGAACTTTAAAATAGATGGCACAGACAAAATGATGTTCTGAATGTATTGTATCTTGTAAGTATGGTATATTTTTAGCCTGTTTAAAGTCTGTAAATAGAACTTCCTTAAACTCTGAAGTTTTGGTCAAGGATTCCCTAATGTCCTTTTGGCATAGCCAAAGTACGATCCCATTCAAGACATTCCGTGATACTTAGGGTATGAAGGGAGGAAGGAAGGGAGGGAGGGAGGGAGGAGGGAGCGAACTATGGTCTGAAAAATACGTTATGTTGAAATCCTAACTGCCAAGGTGATGGTATGAGGAGTAGGAGGGGCCTCTGAGAGGTAATTATGTAGTGAGGGTAGAGCCCTCATGAATGAGATCAGAGCTCTTATAAAAGAAGCTCTACAGAGCTCTCTTAACCCCTTCCACCACATGAGGGCACAGCAAGAAGGTGCCTTCTATGAACCAGGAGGTAGGCCCTCATCAGCCACACTGAATCTGCTGGCTCTATGATCTAGGACTTGCCAGGTTCCATAACTGTGAGAAATGTTTGTTCCTTAGAAGTCACCCAGTTTATGTTTTTTTGTTTGTTTGTTTTCGGCCTAAATGGACGAGACAGAAGTAATGAAGGGAGAAAAGACAGAAATAAAAGAAGGGAGAAAGTTAAGACAGAAGGAAGGAAGAAAAAAAGAAAGTTAGGGGGGAAAAAAGGACTGATTTAGAGATGGGGATATGTGTATCACCGTGAATACGCATAGAATAGCAGCTCCTTAAATTGTTCAAGTCCAGACAGGCATATACCTATATACAGTTAGGGTCTGAAAAAGGCTATACTCAGATAGTAGGCAAACTATGAAAAAAAAATAGCTGCCCATAGAATCAGATGGTAAACTGTCTTTACTATTAGTGATATTTAAAAACACACAGAGAAAAACGGAAACAAAGAAATAAAAGAAAACTGTATCTTTATAATCTCTGCCACTATGACAACTGTGGCCTTAAATACTATAATCTGAGAACTGTAATTTAAAGTTTAATGGGACTGCAGGACCCCCAGTGTGTCATAGAAACACACACACACACACACACACACACACACACACACTTTCCAGGAAAAACACACCCTTAACCGAGTCCTTAAATAATCCCCACAGATGCATTCCAACAAATATATGCCCACAATACAAAATTACTGAACACAAAAGAACATAAGCCACCATAAGTGAGAACTAGCAGAACAATAAACAATAGAGCCTGATATACAGACTTCAGATATTCAAATTATAAGAAATAGAAAAGTTTAAGTTTAAAGAATCTGAAGCTTTATTTGAAAGGATTTTTCAGGAAAAATTAGAAAAAGAACCAAATAAAACTTCTAGAAATGAAAAACAGAACCAATGAAATTAGTACCATATTAAATATAGCTAGAGAGAAAATTAGTTAACTGGACAATAATATAAATAAGTTATAAAGAGTACACATGGACACAATAGTTTAGTGGTTAGTGGTTATCTAAGCGTATGTGGAAAAGAAGGGTGGGAGAGAAGGACAGGGTCTCAAACTTATGGTGATAGAAAACAAACTGACTCTGGGTGACAGACACATAACACAACACATAGATGATGTACTGTAGAATTGCACACCTCGAACCTAAATAATTTTTACTCACCAATATCACCCCAATAAATTCAACCCCAATAGAAAAATTGTACAGAATACAATATGAAAAGATAAAAATATGGCAAATTGTTAAAGAGAAGTTTAGAAGAGAGCATGAATATCTATGAAGTAATAACAGACAAAATGGGAAGAGGCAATATTCAGAGAGGTACTGGCAGTGAATATTCAAGAATTGATGAAAGAAAACAATCTTCATATTATCTGAGAAACTCAATAAATTTCATGATAGATAAAAGCAAAAACAGATATACTATAGTAAAATTGTAGAATACCAAAGGCAAACAGAATCTTTAAAGTAGCCAGAAAGAAAACAGGTTACCTACAAAAGGATAACAGTAAGTCTCAAATCTGATATTTTAATTTCAACGACAGATGCCAAAAGACGGGAATGATAACATAATTTGTTGAGAATAAATGTCAACCTACAATAACATATCTAGTAAAACTATCTTTCAAAATAAGGACATATTTACACATACTGAATCATTATGTTGTATACATGAAACTAGTATGTTATATGTCAACTATATCTCAATTCTTAAAAAGAATAAAAATTAATAAAACCCAAATTCATAGAAACATAACAACTGGTGGTTGCCAGAGGCAGGTGTGGGTGTTGGAGGGAGTGCAGAAACTGGGGGGAAGGTAGTCAAAAGGTACAAACTCCCGGTTATAAGATAAATAAGTTCTGGGGAAGCTATGTATAGCATGGTGACTATAGTTAACGATACAATACTGTACTGTATATTGGAAGCTGCTAAGAGTAGATCTTAGAAGTTCTCATCACAAGAAAAAAATGTGTAATTATGTGAAGTGTTAACTAAACTTATTGTAGTGATCCTTTTGCAATATATACACATTGTTATGTTGTATACTCTAAACAAATACAATGTCATATGTCAATCATATCTCAATTAAACTGGGGAAAAATAAGGGCAAAACAAAGACATTTACAGAAAGAGGGTTTTTAAAAACAAATCACCAAAAGTAAAAGATGGCAAATATGTAAGTAACTGTAAATAAACAACACTGATGGTATATATTTAAGAAGGCTAATTGTGGATTAAAAAGAAGACAAAGATAGACACTGCTATTTCAAGTACCCATGCCACAAAGGGAATAAAATATATTTTTTGAAAGATATTAAACCACTTTAAAAATCTATTTTTATGAGAGTAAAGATATGGCCTAATTTAAATTTAAGATTTTATTATTTTAAGTCTACTTATTAAAATTTCAAGAATAACTACATAGAGAACAGATATGTATTCAATATTGTCTAACAGAGCAAAACAAAGAGAATTTTGTCTAACAGAGGGAAACATTAAACTTCAGTTAATTCAGAAGAAGGTAAGAAAGAAGAAAGGTATATAGAATGGCTAAAATAAATCTAAGTAAATTAGTAATCACAGTAATCTAAACTGATTAAATGTTCCAATTAGAAAGACTATCAATACAGATAAAATAGGAACAAATAAAATACGCTTTTAAAAAAGACACGCCTAAAATATAAGGAAAGAGAGAAGTTGAAAAATACGTATCAGGCTTTTTTTAATGACAGGCTAGTAAATAACATCAACCTTCTCATTGAGAATAACTAAGAAAGCTGGATATAATTTAAAACAGAAATATTTTCTTAAAAGCATCTTAAAGACATTATTTTACCTTTGATACTTTGTTGACTGTTGCACTAATGGTGCAAAAGCAATGGTGGGTAAAACTGCTGAAGCCTTAGTATAATGATAGAAGTGGCACCAAAGACCAAAGCCATTGCATTCTTCAGAAGTCATTACATTCTTTACAGCTCCACATACCCATATTAAAGAAAAATTTTCACTTAAGAATGTACTTGCTGAGAAATAAACTTGTAATTTTGTTAAACTGACCTTTGAGCACACATCTTTTTCACATTTGGAGTGATGAAACAGGAAGTGTGCATAAAGTACTTCTGCCTTCTGAAGTAATACCGTTTTCTTTAGGAAAAATGTTTGTGTGATGGCTTGTGTTGCAAAGAGAAGTAGTCACTTTTTTCATGAATAATCATTTTTACTTGAAAGAACAATTGAGAGACAAACTATGGTTGTTCAGATTTTGTTATCTGGCAAACATTATTTTGAAAATGAACCAAGTAAGCCTGTCATGCCAAGGGAAACAACTGATAGTACTTGTATAATATACTGCACAGACTGAAAGCAGAAGCATCTATGAGAATCCTGTTGTCCTCTATGAAGCATGACATTAAAGAGATTTGCAAGGAATGTAAAATACCACTCTCCTCCCTATATTTTTAAAGTTATTTTTATGAAAAAGTTTATGTTAACAAGTGAGTTTTTAATTTAAAAAAACGAATTAACAATTTTTAATTTCTTGGTTTTAATTTACATATAGTATAAATATAGATAAGATATAACCAACATAAACCAAGACTCTTTTGGGTCCTAAATAACTCCACAATGTAAAGGGGTCCTGACACCAAAATGTTTGAGAATGGCTACTTACAACAATAAAAGTGAATGAACTAGGATTAGATATAATAATGAATATGAAATTGATAATTATGATGTTGAGTCAAAGAAGCAAGACACCAAAAAACTCATATAATGTAATCTCATTTATATGAAGTATAAAATGGGATGGGTAAAACTACATTGTTTATGATGCATAAGTAGGTGGTAAACTGTAAAGCAAAGAAACGATTTATATAGAAGTCATCATTGTAGTTATCTTTTAGAGGAGAGAGAAGGATTATGATTGGAGAGACATATGAAGGGGCTTCTTATAGTGTGGCAATAGTTATTTTTTATCTATATGGTGGTTAAAATTTCATTATTTATTTAATTTTGTTTGTGGTACATTTTTGAACTAAAAATATATATTTAAAAATCAGGGAAAGCTTCACCATTACTAGAACAAAAAAACTGAAAATAAAAACCATAAAATAGCAAAATAACACAGAATATTTAAAAAAGGTGATATATTAATGCTAACAACAAAATAGATTTTTAAAAGACAGTTCTAGAGAGTTAGGGTTAATATATAATAGAAGATTCAAATGATTAAAAAGATATAAGACAATAACAAGGCTTCAAAATATATAAAATAAAAAATAACAACTTATCATACAATGAGTTGACAATGCACTGTAGAATTGTACACCTGGAACCTATGTAATTCTTGCTAACAGATATCACCCCAATAAGTCTAACAATAAAAAAATAAATCCCGCAAACAAGTGCAAGGAAGAATTGACAAGTCTATTACTGCAATGTATAATTTAACTTACTAATTAACAGATCAAGCAAAGATATTAGTAATGATAGATATTTAAAACATAATTAACATGTTTGATCTAATGATATATAAGGCCTGTCTGGAAAAAAATCCAGCCATAAATGCCTCCATTTTTCATAATATATGGTTGAATATTTTCCAGACAGCCCTCGTGTATTTTGATATATATTATCTAACTTAAAACTATAACTCTGTACCCCAAATTGGAGAATACACAATTTTTTCAAACACAGATAATTTATGATTACTGACATTGTTTTAGTCCATGAAACAAGTCTCAACATGTGTTAAAAAAAATAGTATCAACATTGGTACATTTCTGACTACAAGAAAATAGGGTAATTAATATAACCTTTAAAAAAACTTTATAAAGTCATATAAATCATGCCAAGTTCAAATATAATTTACTTTTGCATTCTTTTTCTTTTCATTACTGTGTTAAGATAATCAAAAGTTGGCTATATGAGAAATATGGAAAGAATCTGGGTTGTATGGAACAGAAAAAGTTATCAGGCAGCTATCTTCATCAATGCTAAAGCAAGAAATGTAGCAAGAAATAATTTGACAGAATACAGGAAGAATCTACTGTAGGAGCGATGACACTTTGGAACAGACTACTAGAGGCCACAGAAATCTCTCCAGTGGAAGTCCAGAGGGCCTCCCTCTGTTTTTACTGAGGAACACTTTCCTAAGGGTAGCATCTTAGGGTTATTCAGCTCCATGAACTGTACTCAAATACTTTTTAATCCAGCTGATCTACAGCTCTAGGAGCTAGCAAATAATTGCCAATTAATGCATAACATTATACTAATGTATGTGTGCAGTACATATATCAATGATATTTCACATAAATTTTCAGACTGCTTGAATTGTTTTCTAATTTTAAATGAAATTTCCTTGTTTACTTGTATTTAAAAAAAAATTTATGAGTTTAAAAAAATATATAAATTGCCACAGTTGGAAACTAGCTCATGCAATGACATATTAAATTAGAAAAAGAAATAATGAAGTGATAAATATTAACATTTATTAAGTTTCACAGGGTATATGGCATTATAATCCATGAGATCTTTCATCTTACACATTCTTATATATTTTTGAAATGATTAACAGAGGAATATTTTTAAAATTTTAAGAAAATGGTAGACACTGTTTATGGAAAACAGTACTGAATTTTGTGGCAAAAATGTAAAGTTTCTTGTAAGGGATCAAAACAATTAGTCCATCATATGGATCCCATGGACTTGTCTTCCAACCCACTCTAGGTCCACTCCTTATAATTTGGAAAGATTTATTTTACCATAGGTTTATTTTATGCTGAATCAGGCTCCAGCATCTGTTCAAATCTAGAACAGAATGAAGTTTTATAATTTGGACTTTTGATTATCCAATAAAGGAGGTAATACAGCAGTTACTTTTAGAACTGCACAGAATAACTCGAACACTTACAGGAGGATAACATGGAGTCAGTCACCGTGAATTCAAGGGCTTCTCTCAGGGGGAATTTATAATCTGAGGGACCTTCTAACCTTGGAGAAATTAAATGTACTGTATACTGCATGTTTACATTCAAATGGGGCCATGGCCTATTCTTAGTTGTTTAGTAGCTGGGCTAACCAGGAAGCTCCACCTTTCCAGGGAAAGCAAAGATGAAAGCTTAGCACAAGAAGAGTACATTTGGAAAATCATTTGTAGGAACTCTCAACTTTTTTAGGAAAAGAAGTCTGAAAAACATGACTCTTTGAGAAATAACACGATACACTGATATCTTAACATGATATATTAAACATACCAAGTGTCACCTTACGCCAGACTTTTGTACAGACCACAAGCAGTAGACAGGCATCAAAGGTTTAGAAAAAAAAATATTGGTAGAAATACTGAAAACTAAGAAGTCTATCCATCAATATACCTTTTTATTAGAATTAAGAAAAGAATGTATATCTGATGGATAGATCTAGTTCTGAAAATACCTGTGTTCTGCAGGAGCACAGCCTGAAAATCTACTCCATGATTTGTACTGAACTCTTCAAACACTGCTGAACAATATAAAATTTCAATTGTTCTACCAGAGTTTTTGGTTGTTGTTCACTCATCTTTTCCTTACTTTAATCTGAACATAAAGATATACAATTGCTCTGTAAATTATAGTCTTCTCATAATTCTAGGAAGAAAATAAAAAATTTTATCTTGGTTGTACCTTATTATATTCAATAAATTCTTCAATATTTTCAATAGCAGATACAGCTTTGTATAATGAAATAACATTATCAAGCATAACAGGTGAGGGCTATTTACATAAAGAACATTTAAAGTATTGTACATACACTATTAGTAGGTGAATGGTATCCATAAAGTTGAAGACGCTGACATAGAGCACAAAGGGCCAAATGAAGTTTCACATTTCAGAATGAACCCAAGTACAGCAAAAGAAAAAAAGAAAAAAGATGACAAAATAATCAATTAGGAAGGGCAAATCATTATGCTACATTCTATATAGAGCACACACACAATACAAGTGGGATAAATGTTAAAGATGAGTAGCAAAGTTTTAAAAATCTCATATAATTAAACATTAAATGAATCTGTGCTCATTTCAACCATTTTCACTGTATAACTTTCTGACCGAACTACGTATTGCTCTGAGTAAAGAATATGCTCCTCCAAAGTATGCTATTTTATTTAGACACACTTTAGCAATTCTACATGCAACAGGGGGAAAACTGAGATGTTAGCAGCATGGCAGTGGAAATGGTATGAGAGACCTGCGGTGGAATCTTGTTCTCTTATTAATGCCATGACACTTGAGGAGTTAATGCATCTCTTTAAGATTTTCTCACCTGTAAAATAGGTATGATACTTACCTGGGAGAAATGCAATGAGGACTAAATAGGAGTAACATTTATAATGGCTACAGCAGAGAGCTTAGCATATAGTAAGTGTCCCAATAAATGCTATGTTGATTTTCTTCTTTTATTTTGGCATATAAATATTTTTAAATTTAGTTTTGATTTAATTTTGATTTGGGTATGTAAATATTCAGTTTAAAGTAGCTATGTTGTTCTACTAATTGAAAGAGAATTTTAGGTTTTACAATGAGCCAAGCTTTTTGAATATTTATTGTATTTCACATACTGTTAACTGGCTACATGTTTTAGCTCATTTAACCCCGTAACAATCATATGTGGCCATATACTCTTATTACCTCCATGTACAAATGAAGAAACTGAGGCATGGTCACGTTAAGCACCTTGTTCAAGGTCATCTAGGTAATAATGAATGGCAGGGCTAATATTCAAATCCTGAAAATCTGGCTCCTGAGCCTGCTATAGAGAGTCTCTAATGTAATCCATATATTTTCACTATAAACTAAATCTCAATTGTTTCAAAACTCAAAAATCTCATCAGTTCATGCTTAATAAGAATATTTAAAATGTGACAATTATTAATAAGTTACCACGAATATTTGTAGAGAGTCGTATTGTTGTAGAGTGCTGAGGCTATACTAAAGATTATTTCTGAATTGTTTTAATAGGTCTGATAGCTAAATTATGTCAATGAGATTTCAGAAGCACTAATTAAACTATGTAAGATAAATACATCTGAAGTACTTGTGGAGGTTAATGACTTTAGTAAGCACTCCTTTACATAAAACAAGTTATATAGTACTTAACAGTAATTTTAATCTGTTCTTTTTTTTTTTTTTAAGAGGTGAAACAAAGAGATAGTTTATTGAAGAGAAAATACATTTCAAAGAGGTAGGAGCGGGCTCGAGCAAGGACAGTGGCTCAAGAGCTAACCTGTTCTTTAAAACAAGTCTGGTGATGGAAAGAGAAGTCACATTAGGTGGTAAACTCATTATACATCAAGTTGACAATGCACTGTAGAATTGTATGCCTGAAACCTATGTAATCCTTGCTAACAGATGTTACCCCAATAAGTCTAACAATAAAAATTAATTAAAAAAAAAATAAAACAAGTCTCCTTCCCCATATATTTGCTAGGGGAATGCTTCATTGACCTACAGTCATATAAAATAATACAATTTAGGGTATAAGTTAGATTTCCCTAATTAACTCAAGTTAATGAGGTTTTACTATATCACTATTATAAACTATTTGTATTAAATTAGTATGAAATTTACTTTACTTAGGCTACAATGAAGCTCAGAGCCAAGTTTTATTGGCTAGGTTTTCCCAATATGTGTTATTTGCCATTATTTCTCCCTTTTCTTTCTTACTTGACTTGTGTATTTAGTAACTGTTAATAATTACAATAGTATGGTATTTTTACTGGAAGATACATATGTCCTTTCTGGAAGTAGTATAAATAAGCAAATAAATAAAAGAGTTAAATTTCTATCCACTGAAATATTATCTAAGTTATCACTAAGGTTTATCAAGATTAATTAACATAATTCAACCTCCTAAATGACATTTATGAACAACTTGTCCAACTAGTCAATTAGAGTTAATCTATCAAAATTAAAATAATTGTTTGCTCTTTCAATATATTACATTATCTACAGAAAACAATTTTATGAAGGTATTTAATTCTCTAGTGTTATTTGCTAATACTCTAAAAATACTGCATATGTGCAGCTAATTCTTATAGTTTATTGATTACAAATTGAAAACAAAGAGACCTGAGTTAGAGAACTCTGTAATGACTCTAGTACTTTGCTGACATAATAATCAGGACTCTGATTTTTTAAGAGTGTCTTCCGTAAGTTTTGCCAATTAGTACAACATATTAGGGGTGGTTCAACAAATACTAATAATTATATCATAGTCAAATGTCCTATGAAATAATATATATTGCATAATCCTAATACTTGGCTTTTATTGAAATGGGCCAACTATTTGAATTGAATATGGCACCCATCTACTATAAATAATCCATGTTTTAAAAATACTAATACATATCCTTATAACAATGAGAATAATTAAAAACTGTATAACTCTCTGAAGTTAATTATTTGAATTCCTGGCAGATCAATACAAACCATTAATTTGTAAGTGAAACAATTATCATTTATATGCCAACAAAATTCACTGTGTTTCTGCTAAGTATTGAAGAAATATGTTACAGTGGCTAAAAATGCAGATTTTGGAACTGACCAGCCATGGGTTAAAATCTTAGCTTTGCCATTTAATAGTTATGTAATTTTGGACAAGATACTTAACCTTTCCAACTATTAGTTTCCTCATCTATCATTACAGATAATAAGAGAATTGTTGGGTAATTTACATGAGAAAATATACACAGCTAGAATAGTGCCTAACAGTAAGGTCTCAGTACCTGTTATGTTAATATTTAGGATGCGAACTTGGGATGTTCTCAAGGTGAAGTACTTGGGACAAGCAAAAAGAAAACTGGTAGGAAAATGGGCTGAAATGTTGCTTAACTTTGCCTTCAGAATAAGGTGAAAACATCCTTTATCTCAGAAGAAGAGTATATAATCTGTATTTCTAAGAATGCAAAAAAAACATCATTTCCTTATTTGTGCTACAACATTCATATTGTTATAGTACCACTAAGTTCACTCACGTGTATAATTAAATCTTTGCAATTCACCTTTAAAGTTTTACATGCATAATGATCTGTATTAATCTAGTAAAGGATATACCCTTCAAACCTCATGGGTAACAACAATAGGAATAAAAATGACTTAATGAATGTAATATGGATACAGATGTTTAATATCAATATTTGGTATAAATATTGATATTGATGCATATAAGTACTAAAGCAATTTTTCTACATAAGAACTTTAGAAAGTTTTCAAGAAAGGGACAGCTCCAAAGTTACAGACTTTATTGTTTTTCAACATGAATAAAGTAATTATTATCTAGAAAACCCACCTGAAACTACTATAAATTATTCTTACCAGCATTGCACGCTTTTCTTCATCTCCTTTAGTTTCTCTCTTTTCATTTTTTTTCCTAAATATCTCTTGAAGCTGAAAAGGAAACCAGTCAAGAATCAAATATCAAACAAGATGCTAGGTATATTCTAAAAACAAAGTAAACAGCTTCACCCATGAATAACATTGAAACTACTACAGATTTATTTTCTGATACCACTTTTTTCCTGAAAAAAAGAAAATATATCCTTTGGTATTAGCAACCCACAGTTTAGTTAAATGTACAAAATTAGTTTTACTTTATCTCTAAGATACAAAGACATAGAGTCTGTGGCACACACATAAAAAGAAATGAAGCCTACTGGGGTACAAAGAACATTGGAATAGAACTCAGGGTCTCTGGGTTTAAGCCCATTGTTTGTCACGCACACTAATTTTATGGTGGTGGAAAGGTCACTCTACCCTCTCTGAGCTCCAATTTGCTCATAGGATGTCTGTCCAGAAAAAAATCCCACCGTTGTCAAAATATTAATAACGGAATCAGTTTGTGCGACATTGATGTAACCTGGCAGCCAAGGAGAGTGGACTGGAATGCACATGCGTGAACAATGATGCCTTCACTCTACAAGTCAGCGGGGTGCTAGACGCCCTTAAGTGAAAATGCCTACTGGGTAGCCATTGCATTTAAAATGACTGAGTGAGTACAGCAATGAATCTGCATCAGATTTTGCGTTAAGCTTCTGAAAAGTGGAAGAGACACTGGGAGAACTGTGTGAGGTCTCAAGGTGCCTACTTTGAAGTGGAATGAGGTGTCATCCTATGTACAGTATTTCTTGTATCTTGTATCTTTTTCAATAAATGCCTCTATTTTTCATATAACATGGCTGGATAGTTTCCGGAAAGACCTCATATATAAAATGAAGATGGACTAGATGATCTCTAAGGTTTTTTTCAGGTAACTAAGCATTTTGGTAGGAGCACAGGGACTGCATGTATAACGGCTGGAGCAAGGAACTCTAATTATTTAAGGCTTGTTTTCCACATCAGGAACATGGAGGTAATGCCTTACCTTTTAAGAAAATATTTTTCTCCAGCTTTAATGAAGTATAATGGATAGTTCTTTTACGAATGCTGTGCAGAGTAAATGTTACAAGTAATTACTTAGCATATTGCCTGCCATGTACTAACTTCTCAATAAATGTGAGCTACTATTATAAATGGCAGGATTTCCTCTTTAAAATTCTGTTTTCCAAATGGAAGCCTAATCCTACTGCAGTGTCACTAGGAACAGCTAGCTCAACTCTTCATTTCAGTTTGTATGGCAATAGTTCCAAGTCAAATAAAATGTTATTGCCTCCCCAAATATGCCATAACAATTAAAAATACAGTACAAAATATAAATTATTTATTAACACATAAATTGATTTCCACAGTTTTTCTTAGTGAAAAACATTTTTTAGCAAAGGTTATTAATAATCACTTTATAAATAGGCAAGAGAATCACAGATTTTAGAACTCTACAAATAACTTAGCCCAACTGCACTTTTGCTTTTCAGGAACTCTTTGCTATTTACAAGCAATAAACAAATAAGTATGAGGTAGCAATACAGCCCCTGCAAAGAGGAAACCAGGTTTAAAGCAAAGGCAGCTTTCATAAGAATTCCCTAGCTCTAAAAAAGGATAGCATTCCCAAAGACGTCTGTCTATACGGTCAACTTCCAGACGATGACGGAGTTTCAAAAGTCAGTCTTTCAATCAGCAAGGTAGTACTTGCAGTATTGACAAAGGAAGTTCACTGAACATCATTTAGATAACCAGGCCCATTAAGAAAGTCCTAAAATACAGTTGTACACTATCATTAACAAAACTATGTTAAACATTAAATCTGTCCATTTTAGGATGTAAGGAATATATTTCTATCATTGTAATGAAAACTAAAAATTCTCACCTCCCTACCATCCTGAAAATCACTAGATTAAGGGTTCCTTTCGTTGTTTCAGCTCCAATGGCTTGGCTCAGGGATTGTACGCAGGCAGGGGCTACACGGGTATTAGATTAAATGGTACTAGATGAAGCCTTCTGCTAGACACTAGTAATTAGTCGGCTTGCTTCCTTTTGAATGGATACTAATTAGCTTTGGATGAGAAGTGCTATCTCTTTTCTTTCCTATCACAGAAAAAGAAGGATTTCATAGTTTTTCTTCTGTGTTCTAATCTCTGAAAAGAAATACTAAGTTGTTGAAGAGGTTTTCTGAGGGATTTTTAATGGCTTGTTAGAAAGAAAAAATAGAAAATAAAATGGCTATTTATGTCATCTTTCCATTTTATTTTTATGAGGAGAGTATAGGTAAATATATACAGAGTTTATATATATATATATGTATATAAATGTTAAGTTTAGACCCGGTTAATGTAAGGAATAAATTAATGTTAATCTCTATTTTGGAGAAGAAAACAGAATAGGTATTTTGCTACAGAAGTAGATGTAGCATACATGGGTGAGAAGAAATACACAAATTCTGGAGGGCAAGGTGATGATGTTATACCAATACTGGACCAATCAGGTGAGAAGGATCAGAAGACAAAATACCTAAGATCAATCTTATTACTCCCACTAGATCAGCCCCTGGTCAAAGACAGATGGGAATAGAAAAACGGGAATAAGATTGGAATACACAGCAGTAATGAATGAAAGAGAAAAAGAAGAACCAAAATCATAAATCCTATAATGAGAAGGAAGTTCTTGTGGCAAAGGGTTGAGATTAGGTGGCTGAAGTGATAAGCACTGAGTATTAACTGGGCACACACACACACACACACACACACACACACATAACTAACACTTTAGGGTTGCCTGGTGTTCACTCAATGGAAAATATCTGACACATTTCAAACTTCCAGAAAATGTATAAATAACTATAATAATATTTATATATGAATATAATTTATACTCTTACAATGTAAAAATTATTCAAAGTATATAAGAATATACTTGTTTATTAAATTAAGGTGAAAGCATAAAATTTTCATTTTCTTTTACAAAACTATTCCAACTAATGCAAAAACATAAAAATACAAGTAAGCAATATTATTGAAAAATGCAGCATATAATATACATACCACCAAAAACTCCTTTTTATCCACCATCTCATTGCCATCAGTGTCAAACATGTTGAATGCTATTCTAAAACCTGCATGTGGCTCTGCCAGAAAAAACAGGGAAAGTATTTATGAAATGGGAAAATGTTTTTAAAGTACAAAGTCCATGTCGGTTATAAAGTTATTTATAGTCTGTACAGAAATACTTTCTTTAACCAAGAAATTAAAAGGAGTATGTTACTATCAGTTAAATATAATAAAAATGTGCTAAGATATAAAGCATATTTCTGCTTCATGTCTTAGCACACTTAGAAACAGAATTGATAATACACTTTAAAAGTACTTGTGTGATACCTGCTGCATAGCATTGACAGTAAAATTTGACTGCCTTCCTTCTAAAAATAAGTATTTCTTTTCCTTATCCAAAATCTGCCAGTTTGCTTAAAAATAACATATAAGATCATCACATTTTAAGTATTTTCAATATGTTCAACTACTAAGAGTAGAAGAAAAAATAAAAGTATGACACAATAGACTACTCCAAATTTTTGGGAAAATTATAAAGGAAACAACCTATGAAAATAAATGTCAAGCATTAGACCTGACATATTTGAGTTTAAACTTCTAGAGGCTTCAAAAACAGAAATGTAAAATATAAAAGAAGCTTGAATAAATTGCAAATTACCCCCAAATACAAGGAAAAATTGCTCTTCTGAGAAAGACAGGGTCTCACACACTACGACCTGCTGTAATTTTATGAACTCTATGATGTTCAATCCCTTTTCTCTCTTCATTTCTAAAGCATAAAGATGAAAACTTGGACCGAAGAAAACTTGCATGTGTTCTTTAAAGAAGAGATCAATGTACATGCATTTTTCGCAAAACATTTGACCTTCTCTTTGAGATGACTGGCAAAAAGTTTAAAATGGGACTTCCCACAGATACACTTGCCACTACCAGTTACAAAGTAGTTTTGTACCTTTCAAAAGATGAAGCATACAAACCTACTTTCTTAACCAGCAATAGCTGTCTCTGAAAATATAGGAAACAGAAGCCAATTTTTTATGCAAGTTCATTTTTTGAACGTATTTTAGGGAATCTAAACTTACTTTCATTATCATTCATGCACTTGAGAAAGAAATAAGAAGTTACATCGTCTCTGATAATCAAATTTAAGCTTTAAAAAGATCCTGAAAATACATGTAGAAAGGAAGTCCTTACAAGAATTGTTTGGAAGGGAAAATCAAGTTAAAACAATAAAAAGTAAAGAGGAGAAAACTATAGACAGGTAACACAGATTATCTAACCCATTTCCTGCCAGCCCTCTATTTACAGTTTTTTTGGTTTTAGTCTCAACAACCTCTGTAATTTTTAATTTCAAACTCCTAGAAGTTCCCGAGATGGGTCCTGAATTTCAAAAGAAGATTCACAGCATCCAAAGATCCTAACCTTTCCATAGTAAGCAAAAATCACTACAAGTGTTTTCTTCAACACCCTTAAACCATGCCCTGCCCCATCTGAACAAGTGGCTTTCTTCACCAATTCTATTGTATTCTAGCCTATCATTCTGCTGGTTCAGGTACTTGTAACTTTGAATTCTGCACCCAAAGTTGTTCTAGCAAACAAGGTAACATTATAAACAAGTCTCTGAGACACTCTTTAGTGCCCACTCTTCTAATTTTCTTGGTAGCATTTATCATAGATTGGACATGAATCATCACAGTTTTTGTTTCCACACATCTCCACACATCCCCATAACTGAAAATTCCACTAGCAATATTTTCATCCATTCCTATCTTCATTCATTCGCCAACTATATTTTGAGAGGTTACCATGAGTCAGACACTGTTCTTGATACAGAAATGTACAAAAATGATAAACTCCTTAGCATCATGGATGTTGCATTACAGTGTGGCGAGATAGACAAGAACATGTAAACCAATAAAATACTTCCACATAATTTAAGGGCTATGAAGAAAATGAAACACAGTGAAGGAATAAAATGAGAGACATGGGAGAGGGAGCTACATTAGGGAGGATGGTCAAGGAAAGATTCTCTAAGTCTTCACATTTCAAAGGAAACCTGAATGATGTTTATTATCTTAAGGATCCTGAGGAAAAGCACTGAAGGGAGAGGGAGCAGAAAGCACAAATTCCTGAGGTGAGAATAAAGGAATAGAAAAGTCAGGTAGCTGGAGTACAGTGGACTGTAGCATGTTAAGTTCCACCATTACATGCAATGACATTTAATTGAAAACCTTAATAAATCCTTCATATATGTTATAAAAATTGCTGCATATAAAAGGAAGAGAATAACAAAACTTTTAGGATATATGATGGGTACTGTGCTACACTCACTAGTTAAAAGACTCACTCTTTCACACTAGTCTTGCTGAATATGTGATTTGAATGAGTAGCAGAAAATTTACCAATCATTACATGTCCTGACTTTTAGGCTCTCATGTAGATTAAGCCACAGGGATTGATAAATGATATTAAATTTACAATTTAGGAGCATTTCACTACTACACTGTAAGTCTTAATAATATTTATAGTTTGGACTCTGGATATGCCCTACTTAGCATTTTCAGTGGGTATTTAGACATGAATTTTGAGAGAGAGCATGGATGGGTTCAAAGTGCTTTTCAATAGTAAGAGAATATGAAAATGATTTGTTTTCCAAGATTCTAATTAAAAAAAAAACTGCATTTAGAAATATATTTAATAAGTACACTTACTTGTTAAAATACATAAAAGAAAAAGATACTCTGTGTAAGAAATCACACCTAGAAGAAAAACAGTATTAATTATGCTATTTATAAAATACTGCTTTTTCTTATCAAGTTAAATATTATTCTTATGATAGCAATAAGTAATGTTAATAAAGCATTTACAGTTTTTAAAGTAAGTATTGTTTTAAATGAGACTAAACTGTTATTATAAATCATAGCAAAAGTAGCAACAAAATTTTTACTTTGTTTCACACAATTTTGTAAAAACCCATATAAAATTCCCATAAATGCTTCCAGATAAAGTGGCAAAGAAATCAAATTAGAACATTTACTTACAGCTATAACTTTTAAACTTGTTGCTAGTTTTCAGTATATGAATTTAACAAAATAAAAAAGTTGGAAATGGTTAACACTGTACTTAACTACCTCTTAGTAACACTTGAATAAAATATTTAGATGTTACTGCTTAGAATTTTAATATCTGTATTGCATTCAAAAACCAAAACGCTATAATTACTGCTTTCCTGCTCTCAAGTTATCATTAGTATTGATAAACTTAATGCTTCTATTAAATGTAACGAGATGTTTTTATTTTAATTAAATGACATACTTTCTGTATATTGAAATCCAAGTTCTCTGTAATCTCAGAATTATAAACTTTAAAAGAAGTCTATTTGGAATAAATAAAAATATACATTCTGTTACTCAAATTCTTGTTTTTGTATTGTAATACCCAAAACTAGAATTAATACCTTAACTGACTTGCCAGGTGGATCCTGAGAAAATTAAATTTAAAAAATGAGCCAATCTCTTATCCAGATATCAGATAGTCCTGATGTTTGGTAAAAGGGTGTAAAAAATCCTACATAATCAGATTGTGAACTTTAAACCCCCACTTTACCTGCTGGTCTTTGAGGCTACCCTCTTTGTTTCAGAACAAAGAGGAGTCAGTGTCAGGCCGTTTGTCAGAAGACATGAAGGGAAAGAGCGAGGAGGCCCTGAAAGCATTCCCTTCTTTTGTTTATACTAGAATAATTGTGGCCTATAGACACAGTTCTGGTTGATTGCCATGAATGTTATGGGAGAAAGATTCTGGAATGGTCAACGTATATAAAGGCACAATACTTAGATTTCATAGGGATCCCTCAAAAAAAAAATAGAAGAAGAAAAGAAAGAATAAATGTAGGAGTTAAAAAGGGAAATGGGATTGCGAGTGGGCTCTCTTGTCTCCACAATCCCATTTTACTGACTGTTGTTCTAATTGATTTGGTAGAATACACAAGAAATGATGGTTGGTATAAAGCAGTTTAATAACTGCTATACATCTTTTATTTGATAATTAACTCAAGATTTTTGTCCACTGAAGGATTACTTAACAGTGAGAGTACTGGTCAAGATTATCATGGTAGGCACTTGTCTGTAGGACTAAATAGTTTTTGAGGTGGTGCAACTCACAGGGAAGGAGAACAAAGTAAGATATGATATAACTGATAAAAATGGTCATGGAAAAGAGAAAATACTACTAAACATATACTGTAGAATCTTAATGATTTCCCGCTAAAAATACTGAAAACTATTAGACTTACCCTTCAATTTATGTTAAGGCCATGTAGGGTCAAAATAAAATAATAATAAATGCTAAGCATATAATAATGTTGCAATCTTTAGAAAAAGAGGATACAAGGATGACAAATAGACTTCTGTGAAAATTTAATTTTTAAAAATTCTAAGGAAGTTCCTTTAAAGCATTACACTATTTAGCTCTTGTATTATGATATAGCTACAGTTGGCTGTCATAACTAAGTCTATGTAATTTATGTTTTCATAAATGTTGCATACCAATTCATTTTCTGTAAAACTAGGTAACATTTTCTTGCTGGGTATTATTTTAGGCAGATGAAATTCATTTGTAAATTCATTTTCAAAAGCTCAAAAGATTTAGCTTTAAAATTCCTCTGCCATCTTTTTATAAAAAAAGTTAAGGCTCTCTGTAACTATTTCATTTAACTTAATGGCTCTAAAACATTTTTGGGTACATTAATTACCTTGATAATCCAATCTATGACATAGATCTGTACTGTCCTACAGAATAGCCATTGGCTATATGTGGCCATTTAAATTTAAAATAATTGAAATTAAATAAAATTAAAAATGTAGTTCCTCAGTTATGGTATGAACATTTCAGGCATTTAACGTAATAACCATGTTTGGCTAGTGGCAACCATATGAGTGAGACAACACAGAAATACATGTTCATCACTGCAGATAGTTCTTCTGGAGACCAATGAATAGATCATCTTTCTTGGAAAAAAAATATGCATATAATTTAAGGAGGATTAAGACAAACCTAAACCCAGAGATTTCAGATTTAACCTTCTCCTTGACTAAAACGAATTTCCTACTTCCATGCATTTATTTTTCTTAGATTATATTTGATCTAATTTGTATTTCCCATTAGATGTATTAAGAAAATATTTTTTTTAATTCACCAATTTTCTTAATCCTTCTGGACTTTAAATTTTCCTAATCTTATCCCACTCTAAAATTTAAATGGCAATCTTTGAGACAACTTCCCGGAAAAAACTCTAAGAGCTTTAAAGATAAGTGGGCAGACATTTCACAAAGATTTAAAGTCCCAGTTATGAAAAGTCTACAAGATAAGGTGTCTCCTCCTTTCAGATTCCATGAGAACCAGGTGGAAGCTATTAGAATTTCCAATTCTTAGATAAAACATATGGGTTATAGCTACCTCTTTAAAGTATTTCTCTTCATGCTAGAGTAAATATATTTTCAAACCAGTATTGGTTGAAGTTGATGAAAAGAAAAAAGATAACTTTATATAAATTCTTTTTTTTTTTTTTTTTTTTTGGTATGTGAGTAGCTCCCTGACTGGGAATCGAACCCAGGCCGCAGTGCTGACAGCACCAACGCCAAAGCCTTAAGCCACTACACCATCAGGGAACTCCTATATAAATTCTTTAATATTTTTACTCTCATACTTGAGAGTAAAAATGTGTATTTCAAAGAAATATTCCTTTTTAAGAGTAAATTAACTGGGAGTTCCCTGCTGGTGTAGTGGCTAAGGCTTTGGTGCTGTCAGCACTGTGGCCTGAGTTCAATTCCCAGCCAAGGAACTACCCACATAACAAAAAAAAACAAAAAAAAAACAAAAAAAAACAAAAAAAAGAGTAAATTAACCTTAAAAATTTTATTATTATTATTTTTTTCTATAAATAAGTACAAAAAGTACACTGTAAAAAAATTAAAGTCAAAGCTTGATTGCAAGAAAACGTATGAATTAACAAGTTAAGTCTGGTATATAGATACGGATACTAGAGTTAAGTTGAAAGAGGTGAATTTTGCGATGAGTGTTATTTTTAAGAGAAAAATGTTTAAATTGAGCAACCAAAGACATATCCAAAAAGTTTTTCATATTGATTAAATTTAAGAAAATCTATAATTCCCTAGAAAAGAGACATTTGAGATCAGTATTCTGGAAAAATGTTTTATGCGGGTAAATATAGCTTATACTTCTCAATATGGTTAAAAATGTTTTTAACTATAAATTTGTAAAAAATTTGTAATATATAAATAATGTGTGTAAAGAAAAAATAAACATCACCTTAAATTCCATTATCTAGAAAAAACTAGTATTTGGTGTTTTTATGCACACATGCACATGTAGTTGTCAAATTATTTTTAATTATGAGGAAAATATGTATATATAAATAGTATAAGTACTATAGTTTCAGTATTAAAATGCATCAATACTAACATTAACTTACCTCTTTCTTTAAGATTTCGAAATAGCTTTGATGATCCTTTCCAAACTGGTGGTGTTTCTGAGAGCATTTGATTTAATTCCTATGACATAAGGTATCATAATACTGATTGATAGGTAAACAGTTAATTATAAAATAAATAAAAAATATTTAAATGCCTATGCAAGGGAATGCTCCACTTAGAAGACCAGAGACATGGCTGTTTCTATTTTGTTCTATACCTGCGGTTCATTCAATCACAAAACCTAGTATTTGCTCATAGTCCAAACATAAAATAAATGATAAAGAAATTCAATTAGAGCTACCAAAACTTTCAGATAAATTTAACAATTGGAATAACATATGTATGATAATCAAATTAAAATAAAACCGAATTTAAGTTCTGGAGCCAATTAGAACAGGATAGTTTCATGAAAGCCACTGGAAAAGGTGGATTTCCAATTAAGGTTGGAGATGATTACCTGGCTTTTCATACTGTCTGTTCTCTGTAACCCACTTGGGTTTAGGGGCCTTTGTGGTAGAAGAAGTATGTGGACAAAGGATGATATTGAGAAGGAATAAAGACTATTTTAATAGTGGCTCAAAAAAATGATGATGTTAGATGATGTGGGAGGACTGGTGTATGGAGTTATTGTGGACGCTATTTCAATTTTTGTTTTCTAATTTCAACTTAAATATTCAGTAAAGAACATGACTTCAATTACTGATTAGTTTTTTAAATCAAACTATCACAGTGGTGGAGGAACTATTTTGGAAAATTTTAAACATTTGGATCACTGCTCAGACACTAAAACAATTTTGAATGTATTGTATACACTGTGTTAAAAATAAGTGAACGTTATAATTTGGTTAAATGTGAAGAAAATGAATTATTACGGGGTTTGGTGAGATAACTTGAAATAATTTATAATTTAAAAACTAGTCTGCTAAGTAACACACTGAAAAAACACCAGAAACCACTTCTATTTCCAGATCTGCTTCTGGCTACTCAAAGCATGGTTACCCAATAGCCCAGGCATCACCTGGGATCTTGTTAGAAATGCAGAATCTCAGTTCCCATCCCAGAACTAATGAACCAGAATTTGTGTTTTTAACAAGATATGCAGGTGATTTTTATGCACATGCAAGTCTGAGAAGCACTTTAGAAAAACCCTTCCTGATGCAGTTGTATCTAAAAACTTTCTGTGACATTTATAAACCATCTTTTTCATTATATAGCAGAATAACCATGCAAATAAGGAATCCTTGTATGTCAAAGGCAGGAGAGGTATTTTTAGGGGATTTATGGACTTGTGAAAGCCATCTGTGAATCCTGGCTTTCATTTCCTTCACAGTGTTATCTCTGCACTGCAGGTAACAGATGCCACCAGGCAATGGGTTGCAATGGCACAGAGATAAAAATTCAGGTTTGGATAATGAGAAGCTGGGATATTTACTGTCTAAACAACAGTAAACATAAATCCTTTTGTCAGAGCAAGAAATTAGAAAAACACTGTGTGCATTTTATATAGTTTAAATACATAAACAAAGAGATGTTAATATAACTTTCCATGTATTCAACTTAAATTCGGTTACAGTTTAAGATAAAACAATCATAGCTACCTTTCATTGAGTGCCCTCTATGTGGCTGGCAATGGGCTAATACAGTATCTCATTTAATTCTAATAGACAGTTCTCATTATGCATCTTTTACTGAGTCATAAAGAGGGTAAGGAACGCACCCAAGGCCACACAACTAGTAAAACTGACTGGCCAAATCTTACTGACTCTACGGACTTCATTTTAGTAATAATTTAGTTTCTTTCAGTCTAGATCATTCAACTGATACATCGATCTTCTTGGTCTTCTGTTAATGTTAAGGATTTTTAAAGTTTATTAAAATTTGTATTTCCACTCAGGCTGGGAATCTCTCTCCCCGCGCTCAGTGCCTATCCTAGTCTCTTATATATAGTAAGAAGCTGGTTGGCCTTTGTCCCAGGTTCCTGGGAGAGAGACTCCATATCCTTGGATCGCACTTGACTTTATGCCAAGGAGATGACTCAAGATGGGGGCCAGTATAGCCAGAAAGAATGATGTGATTAGAGAGTTGGAGCTTTGAGCTAGCTGGACCTCTGGGACGGTGGGGAGAGGGAGGGGAGACTGAGTTCAAGCACATGGCCAATGAACCAATCAATCATTCCTACAAAATGAAACCCCCAATAAAAACTCTGAGCACCCAGCTCTCAGATTGGTGAACACACTGATGTGCCAGGGGTGTGACATAGGCTCTGTGTTTGGGACCCTCCTACACCTTGTTTTATGTGTCTTTATTTGGCTCACCCTGATTTGTGTTCCTTATAATAATTATAAACTATAATTTTAAGTATAGAAGGTTCCTGATTTCTACGAGATCAGTCCAGCAAATTAATGAACTTGAAGGGAGTTGTGGGAACTGCTGGACTTGCAGCAGTTGGTCAGAAATGTGGCTGGCCTGGAGACCCTTGAACTTGCAGCTGGGATCTGAAAAAAGAGCAGTCTTTGGGGACTGGGCCTTTAAACTGTGGAGTCTGACTATTAACTCAGGATAGTTAGTATCAGAATTACATTGCAGTACTGCAAACAGATACCAAAGAAATATGTGCTGGATCGATTTCAGTTACCTAGAATTATAGTTAGTTGCCGTTTAAAGGACGTACACAATTTTCTTAAATGAACACAATTTTGTCTTATTATACAGTTAATATACATACATTACAGGAAAATGAAGAAGTATAAAAAAGAAAAACTAATTGTAATCCAGGGATGAACCACAATTAAAAGTTTTATTTAACATCCTTTTAGTCTAACTCTCCATCTAGCATATTTATATTCCAGTTTGTTGTTTTTGTTGCAAATATTAAATCACTTTCTATATATTGTTTAATAAGTTACTTTTTGCATTTAATAAATGGCACATTATCCTGCCAATGTTCTTCATTTTCATTTTATGAAGGGTAACTCTTTATCCTCTTAAAAATTATGGTATTAGGGACCCAAAAGAGATATTGCTTATGTGGGTTATATTTATCAATACTTAATGCTCCGGAAATAGAAATGATAAATTTTTAAAACACAAAAACACAGAAACACATATTCTATTAGCTGTCGGAGTGATGGTCTCATCACTCATCATGCAGCCTCTGGAAAAGTCCACTGTGCGCTCGTTAGGGAATGCGAGTCATAAAACAAGTATCTTCTTGGTGTTATTATGAACGTAGTTTTGACTTCATGGATTCCTAAAAAGGTCTTTGCACTTTAAGGTCTGACAGTCTATATTATTCTGCAACTTGCTGTTTTACTCAACCTTATGTTTACTAGGTCTATTCATGTTGACATACAAAGCTCTAATGTATGTATTCATTTCAATTCTGTATTACTTAACTATACTTGTCCTTGATTTGTCTGTTTCACAATTCTTTTATTCATTTCTCTACTGATTGACATTTATATTGCTTCTAACTTTATTATTATTTTTTTTTTGCAACTACAATTGATGATGCAAGAAATCTGTACAGGACTCTTGGTACAGACATGCAAATGTTTCTCTAGGACACATTTCTAGAAGTATAACTTTTGATATGCATTTTCAACTTTATTAGATATTACCAAATTTCTCTCAAAGTGAATATATTAATTTACATTCTCACCTGGTTTCTTCTTTTTCTTGTCCTTATTAATTACTGACATTATTAGATTTCTGGCAGCTGACCATCTGATGGGTGTGAAGTAGTATCATACTTGTTCAATGTGCATATCCCTCATGGTGAGGTTGAGCTACTTTACATATATATATATATATATACCGGTCAATCTAACTATGTTTGCCCATTTTTTTCTTATTGAACTGATTATCTTTTCTATATTGATTTATCGGAGTTCTATATAATTACAAGACACTTAAAACTTTTCTGTTAATATACTGCTGTTCCCCCATTTGTTATACATCTTTTAACATTGTTGATACTGTCTTTGTGGTGTGCCACAGTTTTTGATATTCAACTTAGTAAAATTTGCCAATAATTTTCAATGAATTTTGTGTTATGTGTCTTGTCTAAAAGAACCTCCCAGGTCCCTCATTTTGCTTTTAATATCTCAGAATTTCTGTCAGTCAAAAATAAGAACTTAATCCATCAGAAATTTGCTTTTGTATATGGTGGTCAGTTTGAAATCTATTTTTATCTGCTTCCATGTTGGAAAGACTATTGTTCTAATATCTAAAGGTCAGTCTTTTCTCCAATGACTCATAGATCTTCACATACATGCCTGGATCTGTTCCCGGACTCTGAGTCTATTACTTTGATCTGATTTTTAAAAAATTATTGCAATGATACAATACCATTTTAATTATTATAGTGCTATTATTCCTAATATGGAATAAGCCCAATTGTTCTCATCCCAATTCCCTCACAACCCTATTTCTTTTCAGAATTGTTCTGAAAATTCTGGGCCCTGACTCCTCTAAATGGATCATCTATACACAGGTATTTACTCATGTCTTTTTAAATATATAATAACATCTGTTACCTCTGTTAGGTCTACTAAATATCTAATAATTTTATTGCTATTACAAAATGTATCCTATTTGATTAATAGTACAATTTTCAATTGCTATTGCTGGTGCAGAAACATTTTACTAAGTTTGGTTCACAGATGTTACATGCAGAAGCAATCTTGCTAAACTTGTAGTAAGTTTGAATAAATTGGAAATCTATGTATTTTTACATTTTTTTTCTCAATCATGTTGTCTGCTGCTGTTCCAATCCTTAGAACCTCTTTGTGTGTGTGTGTGTGTGTGTGTGTGTGTGTGTGTGTGTGTGTGATACTATAAGTTATAGGCAGAAATGTGTCTGCCTCAAATTCATATTTGAAGACATAACTCTCAGTACCTCAGAATGTGAATATATTTGGAGATAGGGCCTTTACAGAGGTACCTAAGGTTATGAAATGAAGCCATTGTCGTGGACCCCAATCCAAATACCTGGTCTCCAGAAAAGAAGATACTAAGATACAGACACACATAGAGCAAAGATGTGAAGATGACAGTGGGAGAAGATGGCTATCTACAAGCTAAGGAGAGAAGCCTCAGAGGAAACCAACCCTGACAACACCTTGATCTTGGACTTCCAACTTTCTGAATTGTGAAAAAATAAATTTCTGGGGAGTTTCCTGGTGGTGTAGTGGCTAGGCTTTGGTGCTCTCAACGCTGCGGCCTAGGTTTGATTCCCAGCCAGGGAAATACCAGGAAAAAAAAAAACATGCAAAAACAGGTAACATAAAAAATAATAATAAATTTCTGCTGTTTAAGTCACACAGATTGTTGTGCTTGTTATGGCAGCCCGAGCAAATTAATGCACTACATTACTTATACTTGTAGTAAAAGAATGAATAGTAGTTGTGATCGCAGACTATCTGCATTGTATCTAATTTTGAAGTTAAACAGGTGAATATGATGTTTGCTGAAGGTTTTCAGAGGATTCTATTTAACTGTTAATGAAGTTCCTGGGGTTGCTATGCTAATACTGCTTCCCCTTTTTGTACTGAAGTTTATTATACACATAAAAGTACAAAAAAAGTATGTAAAATTTAAAGTTAGAAATTGTTAAGAAATAGAAAATAACCAGTATTTTAGAAACCTTTTTGCACCCCTCACTGATATTTCCCTCCATCTCCCCCAGAGGCAAATACTATCTTGAATTTTATATTTATCCTTCCTTAATTTTCCTACCTATGAATGTATCCTTAACAATATGGTTTTATTTCCCTAATTTTGTACTTTATATAAATAGAATTATAATTTATATTTTTTTGAATTGCTTACTTTGTTTTGCTTCATTCTGTTTCTAAGATTCATCTAGTTAAAGCATTGTTATAATTCATTTTTTCATTGTTAGATAGTATTCACAGTATGCTATATCAAAACTTATTTGTCAATTCTATTACTGATGTTGTGTCACAGTCTTTTTAGCCATCATGAACAATCTATGGACATTCATATGAACCTCTCCTGCATATAAGAAAATTTCTCTGGGTATATACACTGATTTGAAATTACTGGATCACTGGGCATATTCAAGTTTAGCTTTACTAGGTACATATGCATGCATGTTATAGAATGTAAACCCAGGAGTAGAACTGCCAGATATAGAGTATGTGTATCTTTAGTTTTAGTAGATATTGCCAAATTATTTTCCAAAATAGGTTTACTAATTTACATTCACATATGAGAGTTACCATGTGATTTAGTTTGCAGAAAAATTACATACAAGGTTGGACAATTTATTTCATGAACTCATCCTAGAAAAAGTGCTACATACCTCATTGCTGAATATCAATCACTATGGTCACCTTCAAAGTACTCCCCTTGGGAAGCTATGCACCAATGTCAGTTCCTGGTCCACCCTTCCAAGCAATTTTGGAACTCTTTTTCTGGAACAGCCATGAGAGCTGTCATCGTACTCAAATTCTGAAAATTAGGTTCACAAACTTCCCACCATGCCCTTACATTGGCAGTACTGTATAAACAACTCGGTGTCATAACCTTGACACGATGGCAAGCACTTCGAGTACTTCAAAGGTGATGATAGTGATATTCAGCAATGAGGTATGTAGCGCTTTTTCTAGGATGAGTTTGTGAAATTAATTGTCTGACTTCCTACATTACATTATATATGAGGGGTGTCCAGATTAAAAATGTCGCTATAAATGCCTCTGTTGTTCATATTACATGGTACATGGCTAAGTACTTTCCAGACAGCCTTCATATATGTATACACACACACACACACACACACACACACACACACACACACAGACTGTATATGGACACCAAGAGCTTTAACTTACCTGTTTAGACAGTGACTTCCATGTTTTAGCAACTATTAAAAACAAATATAAAAGAATTAGATAATAAATATTTTATGTACTACATATCCTAATTCAGTAACTATCTATAACCATTATTCATAACAATAAGTTTTTGTATCTAAAAGACAACATTTCTTTAACCTCAAAATTTGGATCTATGACATGACTTTTTAATGTTATGCATTTGTTTCATGTACTATAAACTATAATTAATAATATAAGTGGAACAGGAAACACATTTTTAATAATCATTATCTTATGTTAAACATCCTATGGGCTTAAAAACCCAAATAATAACATTTATTAAATGTTCAGACTAGATTATAAACTATTAACATAGAGAAACTATAATTTTAAGGTGTTACCCATGATTTCTGCTGTATCAGTAACTCTGAATATAACTCAAAGGTCAAGTCTTTCTAGGGAGAATGGGAAGGATGGGAGCCAAGGGGAAAAACCATGAAGGAGAAAAGTTATGTGAGGTGATGAGTCTCATTCTGTTTTTCACTCTTTTCCTCTAAGAATGCAATAGTCGAACAATAAACCAGGAACCACTTTCTTTTTCTGATTCTTCTTCATATCTCTGGAGATCTCAAAAACTATAAATCTTATAATACTGGAATAAATGTGTCATATTGCTGTTTCCTTTGCTCAGATTTGAACACTATGACTATCTAATGACTGTCCAAGAATTATCTCCAGGTTTATATGTGATTAAGTCCTAAAATACAGCTGCATTAGGAACTGGTAAATATTATTTCATCTATATTACAATAATGATAACCAATAATATTTGTACATGCCAATGTGGTTATTACTGTATAATTAACTATAGTTAATGTAAACATACCAAATTCAAGATTGTAAGATAAGCACTTTTTTGTTATAAAACTTTTTTAAGCACTATGTCATTTTAAGATCAAAAGAAATTTGTTCTAAAATTTAGCAAACTGATTTTCATACAGATAGATTTCTTCTCTATGTAGAAACATCAACCTTTCTTTATCCAAGATAGTTCTTTTATATAAATGTGTAATCAAGTGATTAAAATCACAGGTCTATAAAGTAGAATTCAGCATTTAACTTTAATTATGATACTGTATATTCATTTTTAAAGACATCCTCTTTCATAATGAACAGAGCAATGTAAAATACTTATTATTCTATTGCTTTTGAAATATATCAGTAAGAAGAAAAATAAATGGTACAAAAGTACACGCACATGCTCTTATGCAATGTTCAGAAGCTATTTATCAAAAGAGGAAGTCAGACACCCTCTTGAGTTTTGTAGGGTTTATGAGATTTCCAGGGTAAATTATTCACAAAAGACATATTCATTCCGCCGGATATGTCACCATGTTCAATATTATTAGCTTTTTTTTTTAAAAAAAAATAAAGACTAAAGAGCCATTCAGATTATTCTTCAAAGGATTTTCTGATTTTCTAGATTCCTTATTTCACATGAAGTTTCTGCATATATAAATATAACTTGGGTGAAGAGGGACTTCACTTCTATTGGATTTATTTTATTTCTTAAGCTATAGGTTGATGTTCATTATATTTTAAATATTTTTATGTATATCTGAAGTTTTAATACATTTTTTAGTATATGTGCTGCTGAAGTGAGCACTTTAATACTTTTTAAAACTAAAATTAAAATAATATTTGAAGCTATATGAGAATAATCAATTACTTTAGTGCTAGAAGTGAAATTCAAATTTTAGGTTTTATTTAAGTAGATAAAGTAAGAAATTTTTTAAATTTCAAACACAAAGTTATAATCAACAATGAGATATACATCTCAATTAACATTTACTTGAACTCTAATACATTAAGCAAATGTTAACACTGTATACCATTTTTTTTTCTGTTGATGTCACCATAAAGTTCTATCAAAGATTTTTTAAAATCTTGGTTATGAATTCAAATGATAATGATGATGATAATAGCTAGCAACGTTCATTAAGTGATTATTGTGAGTCAGGTACTACATTAAACACAACTGATACATTCAATTCTCAAAAAACCTCATGAAGCTATTATTATTTTTATTTGTAAATGTGGAAAACAAAAGATTAAATATATTCAAGTACTCAAAGCTACTAAATGAATTCCAAGGTTTAAACACAAATCTGTCTAATTTCAATATACTTTTTCTACTTTTGTATCTGTGAGGAGTATTTTGTTCATGACTTCATGAAAAACAACATAATTCAAACAGATTGAATAAAAAACCAGATATGAGAATCTGACCCTCTTCTATTAGTCAGACACTAAAGGGACCTGCAAGCATGTACATAATACCGAAAAGTTGGAGAACCACTGCTCTAACTCTTAGCCTATATTTACACTGCAGGACCCACGACAAATACAGAAGAGATATAGGCAGAATCCTTGCCCAGGTCTAACTTCAAAGCCAGTCCTCTGAATTATTCTGTTCATGCTCAATGTAAGACGTGACTAGGCAGAATATGAGTCTATTATAAAGAATATCAAGAGTAAGGTGGCGTTTAAGTTTTATGTACTAAGAAAGAGGGAACAGAAAGTTTCTGAAAAGAGAAGAGATACTAGCAGGAGTTTGGAAGAAATATTAGTCTGGAAACACTGTATTGCATAATGTCTTTCAAAATACCATATTACTTGGTTAGTTGTTCTGAAAACTGTAACACTCCATACTTTTACTAGAGATAAGAGAATAACTTAAAAATTATTAAGATAATTTAAAATATACACTTACGTTTGGGCTCATCTGTTGTAACAGCCAAAATAAAATCATATGGAGTCATGAATAACTGCCCTTCACATTCTATAGAAGCAAACAAGCGAAATCGCCTTTCCCGAGATGTAGCATAGAAGTCTAAGTCTTCAATGTCTGTTCTGCCAATAGCAACCTAAAGTTAAGACAGCAAATAAATTTGAACTGTGTGAAATAACATCTCCTTTCAGAATATAACTGTTTTTAATTATGTTACAAGTGAATTAACAGAGTAAAAAATTTGAAAATATTGTCTTCTGAAGAACAAAGTCATTTATAAATAAATTATCCACATGAATACAATTAATTAATATTTCAAAGATCCTACAATAAATATTATTAAAAGTCTGAAGATTTTAAACTGATACATTGAAGGACTTAAGATTTAGTTCCTCAGTTTTAGCACTGAAGAACATTAAATTTCTGAGCTAGTAGTTTCTTTAAAAGGTACACTAACACTTGCTGAATGCTTACTATGCACTCTCTATGTAGGCTTATTTAATTACAAGTCTATTCACTATAGTTTATTAATTTTCTAAAACAAGAAAGTGAAACACTGGCAGGCTGTTCATGGCTACCACTAAGGAAACCATTTAGTGATAGTGTTCAGATTAGAACTCAAGTCGCTAACTTTAGATCAGTATAGCATAGGCCCCATCAGTAGTTATTCTGAGTTCTACGTAGGGTTAAGAATGACCAAATTTGAAAGATTTGTGTATATGGGAGGAAGGAAATCTCTTCTGTTTTCCTTAATTCCTTACCCTATAAACTAACTACCACAAATTTATTTTTTTAATAAAATGGTATTTCACAAAAGTGACAGTTATTATATATAATTTAAAAGACAAAAATTTTAAAATTTATAGATATAATTTTTTTTGTTTTGGGGGGGCCAAAAAATGGAGTTTATAAAATACTGTTCAGTAATTTCATCCTTTTTACTTATTAGTATATCGGAGTCATTTTTCCAAGTCACTAAATAGTCCAGTAGACCATTTTTAATAACTATAGACTATTTCCTGGTAAATGTGTATAGCATAACATAGTAAATTCCAAATGGTTGAGTATTTAGATGAGTCATAGTATTTTTCTAAATAGAAAATACAAACTTTAATGTCAGGAAAAGATATAAAGCATATCCAAAGGATAGTAATCTTCCTGGAGCAAAGGATTTGCATTCATGAAAAAAGGGTAGAAAAAATTATAATTTCTAAGCACTAGAGTTTAATCTGATAGAAAACAAATGAATTTAGGGAGATTCTTAAGTAGAGCAATGATACGAAGAAAATGGCACTTTAGAAAGATAAAGCAACCTGGTGTCAGAGACAAGCTAGGTCAGCAGCACAAGAGATAAAAATACTCAGGTAAATCCACAGGCATTAGGAAATTGTTTTGGCTCTGCCATGGGTGAGAAGTGAGACAATGAACAACTTAATGTCAAAAATGGGCAATAACCTCCCACAAAACTCCTCAGGGATCAGTCTAGCATCTTAAGTCCCCCTCTACACATATATCTCAAGGGTTTCTTCTTTCTCCCAGGGAAGCAAAACCAATCTCGTTTGTGAACAGTTTACTTTCATGCTTTCTTCTTGCTAGGCCATTTCCTTTGGGCTACGTGGCCTCAATCAACCTGACTCTTCTCCAGTGAATTTCCTGGAGGACTGCTCACTATGAAGCTGTTTTTGCATCACATTCTGAACTGCAATTTTTGCCTTTAATGTCTGTTTGCTATGACCTAATTTGGACTTGATCTGTGACTTCTACTGCCTAGTGCTACCATTACTGCTCATGAGGTGCTGGGTGTTTTCTCATCAAACGTTCCTTTCTGAAGCACAGTCTATCATTTGTCCCAGCCCGCCAAACCTGCTAGACCACTGCAGCTGGGAATTTGATCCATCTTCTATGAGCTAAGGCTCACAACTCCTCCTATCTTCAACTAACAATCAATCAAAGCCTGTTGTTCTCCCTCTAATTTCTCACATCCACCCACTGCCACTGCCTTTCTTCAAGTACTATTTCCCTGAAATTTTATAGTAATGGCCCGTGATTTTTTCTTCTAATCCATGCTATACTGAGAGAAAGTAAGAAAAAACAGGCAGAATTATAGAACAATTTGTATTCTTTAACTATTGAGAACAGGCCTCAGAAGAAATCTACCAAGTAGAGTTAAAGGTTTTCATTAAAATGCCACTGCATGAATTCTACCCTTTGTTAGAATTCTACCTTTTGTTAACAAAAGTACTCATCATTTTTGATAATAGCCATTAGGTGGTGCCCACAGGTCTATTTAGCAACACCTTAAAATAAGGTCTGGGGAGGAATTCGGAAATGGTTTGTTCCCCAGAGAAAAAAATTTAGCTTAAAAGGGAAGAGTATGATTTATGTACAAAAGAGATAATGAGAGCCTGCTACTGCGGTCTTGCTTTTTCCATAGCCTCTGCTCAATTTAGTGTAATACGAGGGCTGTCTGGAAAAAATCTAGCCATAAAATGCCTCAGTTTTTCAAATTACTTGGCTGGATACTTTCCAGACAGCCCTCGTATATCACATTGGCACTACTGAAATGAAACATGGACTGATAAAGTGAAAACCAATTTTATCATGATATCCTATTAAACTGGCCTGATCCTTCAACAGTCTAGTTATCATCAACTAGGAGAATATGGCTCATCTGGTTGGAGAAGGAGATGGGATGTTGAGCATAACAAGAAAATCAATACTTGGGTATCAGGTTTTTATATTCTCTATTCTCTTCCACTGACTTACTTGTTTCTTCCTACTGAAATGTCATAATGTTTATAGCTCTTGGTTATGTTTTTAACATTAGGCAAAATAAGACTCCATTTTATTATCAATCCTTTTAAAATAGTAATCGTGACTGATACACAATTTTTCTTCAAAGTAAACTGAAATCAATGTATCAAATTCTGTTTTTAAAATCTTACTGATGTTTTCTTTGGGATGACATTGGCTTTTGGTGTGATTTAGGAAGACTTGATTTTTTTACAACTGGGAACATGGATGTCTATTTATTCACATCTTCAGATATGTCTGTCAGTAAAATTCTGCAGTTTTCTTCATATAAGTTTTATAAATTTTAAATATTTTGGGTAGATTTTCTCTTACAGATTTTATAGCTTCTATGTAATTATGAATTAGGAATGGAACCTTTTATTCCTATTACATTTTTAATTGGTTATTTCTTGTGAATAAGAAATCTATTGAATTTAGTATATTTGCTTTGTATCCAACCTAATCTTACTAAATTCCTTCATCAATTTTAATAACTTTTTTCTTGGATTTTCTAAGTAGATGATCATAAGTTCTTTGAAAATAGTGAGGTGGTATAGCTTATCCTTTTTATCATTTATATCTTATTTTCATTGCCTTAATTACTAAAGGTCTAGGTCTCTAACAATGATGGTGAAGAGTGTATCACTAAGCATTCTTGACTTGTTCCATGTTTTGAAGAGGATGCTTCTAATGAATTGCCATTAAATGTAATGTCTGCCATTGATTTTGGTAATTATATTCTACCTTAAATCAGGAGTGGGTTGTTTACCTAGTCTTCTTTGTTCACTGAAAATAAATGAGTTTACAGTTTGAATTGTCCTTAGAGATCACTTGGTCCTCTTGTTTCTTTTCCTTTTTACTAGAATAGAAACATAAATATGAGTCCCCAACAAAAATTAAAAATAGAAATAGAAATCCCTCCAAAATTCAAAAGGTATTGGACAAACTCTATTATTTACATTATCTTTGAACTATTTTTAGTTTCTAAGATGAATATTTAACATCTAATGAACTAATGTGAATTTATTCACTCATTCAACAGATATTTGGTGTGTGCCTACTATATACAAATGAGTTAATTATAAAATAGTCAATTGGATGATTACTTATTGAAAAATGCCTCAGGGAAAAATATGAATAGGTAAGCTTGGTTTAATCATGCCTAACTACTTGCAAACCTTTCCATAGTCCACATGCTTCTTTCTCTACAGTTCATGAACAAATTACTTTCTTAATTAATGAGTAATAATTTCTTTTTTGTTTTCTTACAGTGGCACAGTTCCAACTAAGTTAAACTTTACGTGTTTGGGAGGCTGAGATGGAGCAGCAGTCCATGAAGTTCAGCTGAGGACACCTGACCCAACCTACTAGAATCTCTAAGGGGCAGTGTCAGGGCAGGAAACTACCAAGTGTTAGAAGGAATTCAGACCTTCAAGATTCAGCGTTGCTTCTGAATTTTCCAAAGTTTGAAAAAATTAAACTCTCTGGAGTTTCAACATCACTGTTATAAACATTCAGAAACAAGAATCAAAAAAGGTGGAAAATGGTATTCAAACCAGTGTACTAATCCTCTTGCTTACCTACACATGACAATGATCTTGTATCATGTTAATGTTCTGGGACTTTATAAAAAAGCCAAATACGCACAGCCATTTCCCTGGAGCACACAGGCATGAATTTGTAGGTATGATCGCTATGTTAAAGGAGCAGGTTAAGTACACCTGTAATTCACAGGCTGATCTACTTTAATACCTTTTTTGCTTACCTAAATCCAATATATTTTTAAAGTTAATTTCTAAAGCCTAAAATTAACCTAAATATATTTTAATAATACTATATACTGTCTCAGTAAGTGATCTCTTTGTGTTACAAATTGCTAATATAATAAAGACTCATCAGTAAGTATAATGTATCTAAAGCAAACAGGAAAGCTAACTTGAAAACCAAAAAACCTGAATTAAATCCATGTAGTTATTAAAACATTAATTGATAAAATGAAAATCTGTATTATCAATCCAATATTATGTATTTTAGCCTTTCAAAAGTGATCAAGTATAACTAGACCACTGTGAACTGCAGGGAAGAAAGTGACAGGAGTTACAGAAGTCATGTTCATTTAAGAAAAATTCTTAATATCCATGGGTTGAGAGTCAAATTTTAAAAAACTACTTATTTAGGAAGCTGAGGAAGTGACAGCCTTTAAACTATTATGATGTATTAGAGAGAAAACCCTTACATTTACAACGGCTACAAAGAGAAATAGCTTTTCTAAGAAGCTGGAGGATAGTTGAAGCATGGATGGAGAAGACTGGCTTAGCTTTGAAGAAATAATCTCACAAAGTTCCACATTACATCTTTTAAAGACATGCCTCCTTAAAATGGACTATTACAAGGGGAGATTCTTTCTCTGCATGTACTCCTGCCTTCCTTTTTCTTTTTGTTGTTATCAGCACACCCACCCAAAACTCTCTCAAATGCAGGAAGACTGAAACAATTTTTGTTAGGCAGTAAGTAGCACATAAACAATGGAGTATAGCTTATTAATTATCGATGTTAAAAATTTGCTCTAATTAAAAATTCTTAAGAGATTGAACGTAATTAATATGATCTGTATGCTGAATTCATGTCTTCCCTGGTTTTTGTAAGAACCACGGTCTTTACTGTGAGAACTCTGATATTGAAGTAGTATCTTTGACTTCCTCTTCCTAAGTACTCTTTGTGGTACTTGCTTCACATCTGTCTCTGGGACTAATCCTGTTCCAAGCTGGAGATAACCAAAGATTTCAGGTGAAAGGTTTGGGTGGTGGTGTCTGTCCTGTTCTGGGACCAGGAACTGAGCTCCTGATTTCATTTCTATCATCAGAACCCATCCTTTATTTTCCAATTTCAGTACTTAGGATCCTACCTGTTAGAATGTGCCCGAGACCCTTCCCTGCTATGTCGGTAGCTCCCCCCGAAATACAAGTACATGCTTACCTCCCCGCTGCAGTGCTTGGCTAAGGTGTTTGCTCCGTTTACCAGTTCTCCTTAATGCTTCATTCCAGACTCTGCTATAGCGATCTCCTAGTTATCAACAGTGTCTTTTGCTAAAACTTCGTGAAAACAACTAAGATAATCACAAAGTCTAGTCCTAACTTGCTGATAAAAATAAGTCTATTTTTACTCTGCCTGCGATGAGTTCTCGGAACTGTAATGGTCTCTGAGGTATGGCCAGCTCCTTCAATATTTTAAATCAACTTCAGTTTTCTGCTTAGTTTTCCAATTTCTCTAGAGGTGAGCCCTGATACCTCAGCAGCTATTTGCCAAGATGAATCTTTGCTCCATGACAAACTGTCTAGGTGATTCTTCTACTCAGACTCTGAGGAAGGTTACCTGCCAGAAAAATTCTGCTGCCATGCCCTCTCTGCAGGGAAAAGTATTGCTCCAAATCAATCCTAATTAATCACATCCCTTGTTATAACAGATCTCAGACTTTGACAACACACCTTCCCTGAGAGTTGACACTGTACCTTAGATAAATCCTAGTTATTTTCTTTATATATCCCTATTATATCAATTGCTCTCCTTTCTCCCATTCACACTGGATTGCACCTACTTGTTAACATATCTATCTCTGTCATTTAACCATTAATTCCTTGAGAGAGGCAGTATTTCTTACTTTTATAAGAACTTAACCATCATTAACACAGTGCCTGGAATATCTAAAAGGCTTTGTAAATGTTTATCACATAAATGAATGAGTAAGGATGTAAAAGTAATTGGCAACTGAGTAATAAAGCGCTAGAGAGATAATGAGTCTGGGTCAGGGAGCAATTAAGGACAACCAGAGGGGGGGCTTCTGACTCCAAGCTACTAATTTAGACTGAGATAAAGAGAATCTAAAACAAGCTTGTCCAACCTGCAGCCCAAGGGCTGCATATAGCCCAGGACAGCTTTGAATGTGGTCCAACACGAATTCATAAACTGTCCTAAAACATTATGAGGTTTTTTTGTGATTGTTTTTTTAGATCGTCAGCTATCATCAGTGTTAGTGTATTATATGTGTGGCCCAGGGGAGCCAAAAGGTTGGACACCCCTGACCTAAAACTTTAATGAGAAGTTATGACCACATTATAACTTTTGTGTATCATTTTAAAAAGTTGTTCCAACATACCACCTTCAAAACGAATGTCAGGAGAGTTCCCTGATGGTGTAGTGGCTTAAGGCTTCAGCGCTGCCTGGGTTCGATTCTTGGCCAGGGAGCTACCCACATACCAAAAAGCAAAAACAAACAAACAAACAAACAAAAAACGAATGTCGGTAATTTGTGACATTTAGCTGTTGTAACATGGCTTATGGGTTTTATTTTTCAGTTTGACTCTTTATAATTTAAATGGAGTAAATTTTCTGGTAAAATAAATTTCTTCTTAGGAAGGGATGCAGGCAAAAGTAATTTATGGCTTAAGTCTTGAAATCTGGAACATTTGATTCTCAGGCACTCCTCCCAAGTGATTGCAACATAAAACAATTGAATATTTTGATTTTTAAATTGCTTTCAAATTTAGATTTCAAAAGAGTTCTATGAATTCAAATTTTAAGTAATTATGTTACTAGGTACATTTACTTCAGTTGGTTCCTTTCAGTTCTACATTACCAATTCTCTTCTACAATAAAGAACATTTTTTCTTCTATAATATCTTTCTAAAAAGATTAATGAAATTCACCAATTCTTCTAATCTTTGACTATAGGAATAACAAGAACAAATGGACAGTATATCTGGGGAGAATTTGATCAGTATATGAATTAGGGAAGGCCAGAAACTGGAGAATACAGCTTTTCAAATTTCAGTGCATCCTCGGAGTTACAACATAGAAGGAGGTCGTTGGTTATTGTTGGAGAAAAAGAGAAACACAAATATGATTTGAAAGAGGCTCCAATTTGATAGATCATCCTTTTGGCTACATGGGAGATTGCAGGATGGGACAGTAGTGGAGGAGACAAGAATCCAGATCAGGAAAGGTATAGGAGATGCAGCATATGATTTATTTGGCACAATTCTAAACCAAGTATGAGGCATAGACTGTGGATCTCAGTGAGGAATACAGGTGATACACAGAGGTTCAAGTGGCAGGCAAACTGGCTGAAGTCCATTATTTAAAGAAAAGATGAGTAGACCAAGTCAAGAGGAGCCTCAGTTCAGGAAGAAGAAATTTAGTCCATTGGATATAGGCATAAAGTCATTAGAGTATAAAATAGGATTCCATAAAGTTGGGGCTAAATCCCAGGGATCAGTTATATTAACAATGTCAAAAGTGGCCAATTCATCATTAATCTGAAGCTCCTTATAGCTTTCTGTTGGTCTTAGTGTCTGTGGCCAGGATGAACCTACAGGTGCATGGTCAGCTGAACTCTCATACCAGGAGAATATAGATTAGTCCAGCTGACAGTTAATGCATCTTCATCAAAAAACAGTAATTTCCTTCCATCATTAGATGAATAGATAAAGAAGATGGGATATATATATATATATATATATATATATATATATATATATATAATATAGAATATTACTCAGCAATAAAAAAAGAATGAAATCCTGCCATTTGTGACAATATGGATGGGACCTAGAGGGTATTAGGCTAAGTGAAATAAATCAGACAAAGAAAGACAAATACTGCATGATTTCACTTATATGTGTAGTTAGTGGCGATATGGGTGAAAAAGGTGAAGGGGAATACATTCAGTAATAATGTAGCAACTCTGCACGGTGACAGATGTTTACTAGAATTAGTTTGGTGATCACATTGTAAGGTATATAATAATGTCAAGTCACTAAGCTGTACACCTGAAACTAATATAATATTGTATGCTGACTATACTTTAATAAAGAATTTATAAACAAACAAAATAACACTCATTTGCCTTCATAATAATCAAGATCTTTACCAATTAATCCTTTCTCTACTATATTAAATAGGGTAGGCTAAATTCCTCAAATGTAATGGCTCAAACACAACACGAGTATGTACATTTCTCTCTCATAAGAATCCAGAGAGGACATGCTAGGACTGGAATTTGGGGTGGGATTAGGGAGTCCTTTTTCACAGAGTCATTCAGAGACCCAGGGTGATTATGACTGTCACTATCAACCAAGCAGGGTGGGGGCAGCATGGAAGAAGTTCATGTGAGAAGCTTTTACAGGCCAGACCTACAAGTAGTATAAATAACTTTTTGCTCAAATTCAATTGAAGAGAGGATAGTCACATGGCTACACTTAAGGGCAAGGAATGATGAAAAATGAAGAACCAGGCATCTGCAGTCCTATTATGAGGGAAGAGAAGAGATTATGGTCAACAGCTTGCAGTATATGTCCCATTAACTTTTGGTGACAACAGCAAGGACTCATGGAATATAAAGGACTAGGGAGAAAAACTTTAGAATTATATATAGCATGTTTAACAAAGACTTGGAGAGATTCACTTGCAAAACAAACCATATCTGTAGTCTCATGGGAGGTAAGACTTCTAAATCACCTTCATCAATTTTTCAGGAAACTACTGTGAATCACTTAGATGGACATTTCCACACATTTTATCCTCTGCATATTGTATTTCTCTTTCCAAAGTCTTAAACACAGTTACTATTCGCTTAAGATTTAATGTCGTTTGCACTTGCATCATCCCAGCTGTGTTTTGCCAAATTTGGCAAAATGCTTCTGTAACTCTGACCTTTTCACAAAACACTGCAGTGAGATTAAGAAAACATTGGGCCTGGTCCTCCATTCCTGAATATTGAGAGATGTCAGGTGTGAACAGATGCTTTGTGCCCCACCTCACAGACCTACCCATAGTATACCTCTAAGAGGCTGAACAGTAATTACTGTCTAATAGTTTAATTTACAGAAACTGAATTGAACCATCGAGGTAAAAAGATGATGGTCTTCAAATTTTTGATCTATGATTATAAAACTGAGTTATTCCTAAATTAATTTGATGACAGATTACTATACCCAAAATATCCAAAAAGGAACTAAAAGCTCTAAAATTTAAGTAACAGAACCAAATATATGAAATGTATATTTTCCATTAAAAAGCACCCATGGGGATTGGATAAATGTAAGTAGACTCTTTGTTAACCAAAACTGAAGCAACGGGTACTCTCAAGCAACCAGCAAAATCTCAAGCAACTGCCAAAAAATTGTGCCACTTGCTTGAGTTCCAGTTAAGAAACAGTCTCCTGTATATACAGGATCCGGCAGAAGTAACGCCCTTTCCTTATGAGCTGATAATCTATACCAAATCTTTTAATACAAAATCATAAGCCTGTAATTCTGCAACATAACAATATTTCAACTACTGAAATAAAGGGCATTATTTCTGCCAGACCCTGCATATGTAAACTTGAGTTTTAAATTCTAACAACTTAATTTCTTTCATTCACATAATAAAATTCACTGAAAACATTATCAAACTTCAAAATAATAAAACTATAGACTGTGTGAATTTGACAAATACCTTATTAAATGTAATCAGTTATGGTTTCTTGCATTCATGTGAGCGTATTCTAACCAGATATGTTAAAATTTTTAGAGTGCTATTTTTCACAGCATAGGAAAATACAGATATCCTAAGATTAAGGTAAGATATCACTGCAATATTTTTAGATGTGGCAAATTTTGTTCAGGAAATGGAATTTTTCATATTAAAAAATCATGCAAAACTGCAAGTAAAAGAAAACTACCCAAGCATGGGTCTCAGAGTTAGCACATAAACAGCTAGAAAATGAAACTGTATGAATCTAGAGATAGAGGAGAATTTAAATTTGCCTTTTCATTTTACTCCTTCTAGAAAATTACATTTTATACCTTCTAGGAAATTATTATACGGGAATTACTTAACATCCTTGTCAAGTTTACTAAAAAATGTTTAAGGAATCTTCTTTCTAGGCCCAGAAAGCTCTATCTTTTCTGTTTTTCTGAGAAATTGAGAGCGACTTTATAATTCTTTAATTTCAGTTTCCTGACTTATAAAAAGAAAATTCTATGGAAATAAAATTTCAAACACACTTGTAATATAAGATAATAATTTATTCATAAAAATAAGTAATGATCATTTTTAAGTAACTTGTGATTCCTCTAAGTCATGGTGACGTAAGTAAGGCGAGTAGCTTAAAAAGTGGTAAAAATCATAAACGTTACATTTTTAAAAATTACCTCATCTTTCCAAAAGAAATAAAAATACGTGTCAATACAATTATATTCTGTGGAATTTCCAAACTCAGACCTTTGTAACTAGTACTTAGATGTTACTTCTTAAGATAGGGAAACTAGGGCCTTCAGGCAATAGAGCACATCATTATCCTTCCTAAGAATAACAGAAAGCAAAGGTTCACTGCCAAGGCACAGTCTCATGTTACTTCGGGTCAGCAATTTGAAATTTTACTCTGTGGTAAGGTCTGGTTTTCCCAGGAAGGCAAGATTAAATGCCAGATAAAGGATTCACTACTTGACAATTAGAGAAACTGATGCCTACAAGCTGATAATACCCTAAAGAGGTAACTTGAAACAAATATATCAATTATCTAAACACTGTGTAATGTATTACCTTTTAGCAACTGAGAAAGACATGAGATGAGAAGAATGAAGAAAAAATAAAAACCATTTTTATTAACCAAAATTAGATGACTCATCTTTATTAGTTTCTTATGAAAATATTTTATAGTAAAACAATTCAATACTAATTTTTTAAAATAAAGAATGATTAGAAAATTTACTTGACTACATGCAGGAAGTAGAGTATTTGGTACTATGCCCTTCCTGATACTGGCAACTATACCAACACTTTATAAAACATTAAAGAGCACGTATCTTTTAAATGTGAGTTTTTTATTTTGGATTTCCTGGGCAAGAATCTTTTGAGATGTATATGAGATTTTACGGACATCTATTTTTATTCTAGCTAAAATGATGTTCATGGGAGTATTACACTTGGCTCTCTCAAATGGCTTCAGGGTTATTTAAAAGCTTCTAAGAAGATAAAAGGGTAACATTTTCTTTGCTTGTTGGGTGGTCGAAAGGTTAAAACATCAAATTCGCAGTGTGGGAAAATCCCAAAGTACTCGGGGTGAAATGTTTTGATGCTTAGTAAATGTAGCTATGTGGAAATACAGCTGCAGACCCACCAATAGTATTTTCCTCGCTGAGATCAACTAGTAAAAGAAAGTTGTGAAATACGAAAAAAAAAAAAGAGTACCTGACCATTTATGATTTTAAAGTCTCCACTTGTATTGTTATAGTAGCTCACATTCTAGGGTCCTTCATACTGTTTCTCTCCTGCTCTTTACAAGATTACTGGAGAGAGCTGCCTACATTTCCTGTCTCTGATTTCCTCTACTTCAGCAGGTTCTCCTCTACCTCTCCACTAAAACTGCTTGTCAAGGTCATTGATGACCTCCTTGTTTCTAAATCCTAAGGTCAGTTCTTAGTTTTCATCTTACAGCATCTGACACAGTCAATAACTCTCTTTTCCTTGAAATAACTTTTCTCGGTTTCCAGGACCATACTTTCTTGACTTTCCTCCTACTCCTCTGGCATTTGCTTTTTGATATTTTTGCTGGTACTTCTCATCTACATGTAGAGGTCCAAGGTCAATCCTTGGACCTCCTCTCTTTTTTTCATCTATAATTACTTTCTTGATGACCTAATCTAGGTTTTACAGATTATAAACTTACTACCAAATCCAAAACAGAGGTCATTTCCTTGAGCTATTGCAAGGCAGGGTGTGCTACAGGTCGAGTGGACACAACATTTTGGAATAGCTTTTGGGAGGATGAGAAGTGGAGGTATCAGGGACATGTAAAAGGATTGTAAACATGTCTCCTTGTGCACATGTTTCAGTTTCTCAAGGGTGTACACCTAGATAGAATTTCTGAGATAAGAGGCATGTGAATCTTCAATTTAAGACATAAGGTCAACCTATTTGTACTTTTACCATCAGAGTATAAGAATGTTTGTTGCTCACATCACTGCCAACATTATTCTCAGTATTTTTGATTTTATGAATCTAATTGATAAGAAATGATGCCATATTCTGGCTATAATAGTATTTACCTATAATTAGTGATTTTCAAGATTTCTTTCATGTGTTTATTGGTCTTTCGAATATTTCTCTTGAATTGTTGTCTATTCAGACCCTTTGCCCATTTTTCTACTATGTTGTCTCTTTTTTTATTGATTTATAGATCACTAAATATTCTTGATGCTTATTCCTTGCAAGTGCTATGTAATATAAGTATCTTCCAAGACTTCTTTGCATCTTATTAGATATTTTTGTTTTAATGAAATGAAATGTAGCAGTATTTTCCATTCTAGATTGTGCATTTGTTGTGTTTTGAAAATCCTCCCCCTTGTAGGCTCAAAATTTTATTTTCATATATATTCCTATAAATATGTTAGTTTTACTTATCACATTAGGACTCTAATCCACATGGATTATTATGTCATGATTTAAGCATCTAATTTTGTTTCCCACATAGCACTTCAATCACCTCCTATTGTCTTGCATACCATTGTTGTTCAGTATTTGAGAACCTTAGCTTAACTCCTTTCAAAATATATATTTATTTTTATTTATTCTGCTTAGGATTGTTTATACTTCCGAAATCTGAGGACTAATGTCTTTGTTCCATTCTGAGAATTATTCAGCCATTATCTCTTAGAATACTGTCTCTCTCATTCTCTCAAATCTCCTAGTCTGTAACCCCCCCAGTCTATTTTTCCATGTCTCATAAACTCTCAATATCTGCTATTTCTTTAAAAAGGGATTACATTCTCTGTAGTTTCCTCAAAATTATCTTCCAGATTACTAATTCCATCTTCAGTTATGTTTTATATGCTACCTAACCTATCCAATCTCCAATGACCATATTTTACATTTCTAGAAGTTCTATTTGATTCTTTATCATAATCTTATTTTTCATCCTCATTTTTCATGTATTTAATAATTCTAAATATACTTAATTTATAAACTCAACCAAATTATCCTATTATTAAATTGCTAGATATCTAATCAGTTTGCTGATTCTTTTTCATGGAACTTAACATATTTTGTACTTTTGGATTATGAACTTAAATCTCTTCTTTACCTTATCTGTAGGACTTACATATGGCCAGTGTACAGGGTGTTTCCCTCCAAAGAAGTTTTGCATTTCATTCCACCAGGGACATTAGCTTATTTCTCTGCTTGGATAATACAAGTTCTAACTTTGAATCCATAGAGGTAGTGTGGGACCATGTTTATATGTTCTGAGGAACATATAAATATACTTAGAACCCAGGCAGACATCTTCAAGTTTCCCGGTCATCAGTTAGTACTGGAGAGATGATTTTTTTTTTTTCCACTTCATTCTTTTGACGAGGGCTCTGGATTTGAAAAGGTGCTGTCTCCGGTTCCTACATAGGTATTAAAGTCCTTAGAATTCCATGAGTAATAGCCCATTACTCCCCAAAATAAGCCACATTCACATTGTTCTATTATTACTTTCCTTTTTATTTCTGCCCTTGGCAATTTTCCTTAATTTATTATAATTACAGTATGGTATTTAAAAGAATGTTTATAATATTTTATGACAAGATTATATATTCTGTATTGCTAGAATCAGAAATCTAAACCATTTACTTTATTAAATAAGCATTCCATAACTTATTTATGAGTATTTTCATTTCATTTAAACGCCATTTTTCCAACACAACAGACTTCAAAACTAGATAACCTTTTACTTGTTCTTTAATTTTTCCTTAGAAAGAGAACTCTGATTTTTATTATTTTTTATTATTTTTTATTTGTGGTATATGTGGGCAGCTCCCTGGCTGAGAATCGAACCCAGGCCGCAGCATTGACAGCGCCAGCGCCGAAGCCTTAAGCCACTACACCATCAGGGAACTCCCCAAAGAGAACTCTGATTTTTAGCTAGGCACAATAGCACACAGACTAAAGGTTACATTTCACAGGCTTTGGGGCAGTTAGATTAGGTCAACTGATTTAAGTTTGGCCAGTGAAATGGAAATTAAAGTGTTTTTTGTTTTGGGGTTTTTGGGGGTTTTTTTTTTTTTTGGAGACTTCTTGGAAGGCCAATTAAAAGGCGCTCACTCAGCTATACAGGGCACAGATAAGTAAAGACAAAGTCATTATCTTGACTCATTTCTCATGACCTCATACCACCTGCTCTTTAATATACCCTGCTTTACTTATTTCAACCTATATTATTTCCATAGCACTTCAATCCCTGAGCTTAAAGCTGTTGTAGAGAGCAGTCATAAGTAGATATAGGTAAGGAAATCATTGCACAGGGAGGACATGAGAGAAAGGAAAGGGAAGAGGATGTATATTTTCCTAAGCACAAGCTAAACAACTGCATGAAGATCAAAACTGCTTTTCAACCAGGATGCAGTACTGTAAGTGAAGCAGTAGGTACATTATAGTGTCTTCATCAATTTTTCTAACTACTTCTGACCCCCTCTGCCCCCCAGGTACCTTATTTTTGCAAATGAATCATAACTGCAGATACTTATATTACACAGTACATTTAAGAATGACACTTCCTCTATAGATTCTAACAGAACACTTCCTGCATAAGACATATCACCAAAATATGGAAGAGATTTATTTCCATAACTTCTCTATCAGTCTGTAATTAAACAATACACCCCCACTACCTGAGTAACTTCTTTTACGTAACTGACATTCAGATATCCCTTTCTAACTCACTTCTCCATATCCTTTCAATTTGCATTATAGAAGATAAATGTTCAACCCAATTTATGGCTTTAGTCATGTTCCAAATTCTATTCAATAAGGGGTGTGGGTAGAAGACCAAAGACACAAAGTGCTACTCCCTTATAATTTGCCAGCAAATGGTAGGAACCTTGAGAAGTCTGCCTGCTTGTCTACAGTTTCATAAAAATTAAAAAATACCTATTATAATAATTCAGTATAAATTCTAGATTTTAATTATTTAGTGATATATACACATCTTTGATAAATATTTAATTCACAATAGCACCCAGTTATTTGTACTTTTGACGAATTAGATCCCAGTATAAAGTACAGATTTTTAACCTTAAGTCCCAATGTCTTGACTTTGACAAAGTCTGTGTCATAAAAGACTTGAATCAAAACATTTACTTGACTTTTATGATGATCAGGTACTCATCAGGGCTGACAGATCAGAGGAGAACATGACAGACATTATGTGACAGCACATATGCACAGTGCTGGACCAAAAGGTTACTAAGACTACATTCTTTACTATGAGAACATAAAATCCTGCTGTGACTCATATATTTGGAGGAAGCAGTCTGGAGAAAGCATGTGACAACAAAGACTGAATGGTAAAAGGAGGGAAAGTTCAAATCACACTGACCTCCTTTCACCACAAACTCTAGTCCAAAAGCTGCTTATTACTGCTCTTAGGAGTCCATCATTGAGCTTGATGGTAGTAGTATCTCAAAACCTTTTTCAATGAATGAATGCACGTGTATTTATATGGAGAATTATAACTCATATCCGTTCTTTAGATTAGTAAGAATAAATTTAAAGTGGTTCTATGAAGTTTAGATAATCTATTTAAGTATAACTAATTTATTGGGTTGGAGCTAGCTTAAACTGGACCTAACTCCTGAAAGCCCTTCTGACATCATGTGAATGAAGCCTTTTAGAAAAAATTCTCTTTGAATTTGCAAGCAGTTTAAATAATCTATTATATCCCTGTCAGGGAGCGGGATAATCCAAATATCTCACCTAGTCAATATTTACAATATCAATTGGCTTGATATCATCCTTACCAGAGAGCAAAAAACAAACAAACCAAAAAAACTTACTGAAATCCTTTTACAACCAGTCCCTGTATTCTAAATTCTGGGCATAGAGTTGAGTATTAAAATGGTTAAAAGGCAATTTAGTGAATGGAGAAAAAAGCAGAAAACATGGACTCTATTTTTCCAATTTGGAAAAAAAAAACTTCAATGAGTAAACACTACGCTAGTCAGTGTTTTACATTTTACTTAGCATTTATAATCTATCAATACATCAGAGACTAAAAGAGTAAGGTTTACAGAAAGAGAAAGGTGAAGAAAGCAATATATTTATAAAATCCTATTTAGTACACAAATGATATAGTACATAAATGCTATAATAGATAAATAATGTCATAAACAGAAGTTGTTTGATTTTTTTTGTAAACACATCTCTCCAAAACAAAAGTTTTTATACTACACAAAATAAAGTTACTCAAATTCTCAGTGTTTGGCACAACAATTACAGAAGATCAGTGAGAACTAATATTCTCCAGTTTAAACTTGTCTATTAAATTTAAACAAAAGCATACAATAAGTTTAGTGTGTTCCCTATTTAAGTTAAATATTACATCATGGGTAAAAAAGCATTGATTAGATCTTATCACTAAGGTGTCTAAATCTCAAAAAGAGGGATAACACAGATAAGAAAGAATAGCAAAAGTTGTGTCCATGTAAAAGTAGTCACTGAAAAGCTTCTATATTTCATAAGCAAGTTAAAAAATCATTTTATCATTTAAAAATTCATATTTAATCTTGCAAATACAAAACAGGAACAAAAAGACTTTTATGACTTTCTCAGTTTTTAAAAATGGCTATTTTTAAAATTTTCTATTTTCTTGTTTTCAGAAGATATCACCTTCTATTTCATAGAGAAAATAAAAGCCATCAGGGAAGAATTCCTTTAATTACTTGCCAATAAACATGTATACTGTCTATCTCCTTCCATTCCTTCCTCCTATTACACTGAAAATGTTATCACTTCTATTATCTGAGATTAAACTCCTCGCTTATGCTTTAATTCAATCTGCCATCTCCACCTGGGTCCTCAGCAAACTATCTTCTCTTTCCTATGGGTTTAGTGTTTCTCTTCATTCTTTCAGCATTTAAACACATCTGAGGGTCTTTCAAAATTTTAAAAAAATCAGTTCTATGTCATTTATGCTACGCAAGTGTTGTCATTTACTCATCTTGCCTGCCTCAGCTTTTCTTTACCCTTACTGTCTACTTATCCAACTATAATCTGATTTTCACTTCCAAGATCTCACAACATCACCATGACCTCATTATTGCTAAATCCAGATTCTTTCTATTTCTCATCTTAGTTGACTTCCTTTGGCAGTGTTCACTGTAAATCACTACTGGCACTGCTTCCGTAAAGACTGAGTTCTGTTCCTACGACTACATCATTAGGTGAACTGGTCAATAAGCAAGGAGCTCAAAGGCAGATGTCTTGTGGTGTGTCACAGAACCACGGGGTTCAAGAGATACCACGTGACACCACACTTACAAATGAAATATTTGGTCTTGCGTGATTGTGAACACTTAGTGTAGTGAATACTAACTGATTGTGGGAAAAGAAAAATACTGAGAAAGGGAATTCCTGAGACTCACGCAGACTGAGAAAGGGGATTGCCAGTGCTAAAGAACTGGTCCTAAGTCCGAGCAGTCATTAAATTGGTAGGTCGTTAAGTGAGGAGTGTCTGTACTTCACATTTCAAGTACTACCTTTTGTTAGCTTCCATGACTTTCCTGGCTTTCTTTTAACTGTCTGGACCTTAAAGCTCAGCTTTTCACAGAGTTCCATTTCTCAGTCAGTCTTTTCACTGATGCTGGCCAGTGCTCTCTCTTTAGGTGTTTTTTTCTTCTTGTTCTACATAGCTGAACAAAGTCATTCACTCTTAAGACTTTTAAAAGTTGATGATTCCCAAATCTATTTCTATAGTACAGATTTCCCTGCTGAGCTTCTGACCTATGAATCCACCTGGAACTTTCCCTTCAGCTGTCCAAGACACCATGATCCACTGTGCAAGTTAAAAACTCATCATCCATGCCCACTCCCTCCAACCTTTTTTCTCTCCAGAGGATCCAGTCTCAGTAAACCACTGCACAATCCACTTAGTTGCTCAAGACAAATATCTGAATATCAACCTAGACTAGCAGTTCCCAACGTTTTCCAATGAAAAACAGTGGAAATGAGGTAATAAGTTAAGAAAGAAAAACTGCCACACTAAAAGTACAAACCACAGATTTTACAATAATCATAACACAGTTAAATACTGATAATGATGATCAAGGATTTAAACATTAAATAAAAAACTACTTGGAAAGAATCACGATTAAAGACAACCCACTTTTAATCAGTCAATAACTAAACTGATCAAACAGTCTGGCTATGGATGTATTTATGTTTGGAGAAGTTCTCAAAAGGCTGCAAATGGATTGTTCTGAAACTGTGCATAATCACAGGTAGAACAGCAGTTTGGGGGAAGGGTTCATAGCCACGCCCTCACCAATCATTCACTAATGTGATCTAATTTTGAAGTGTCTCCATTACCTGTGATTCAAACTTAACATTTATTGTTCCATAACTAACACTTTGCATTTTTTTTACTTTGTTTTTTTTCACCATTACTGATTATTTTTCATACCTCTAAACAGCCCAGCATGTACCCCCAGTGGTACACCTACCACTGCTCGGGAACCGATGACCTAGACTCTTCCATCTCTCTCATTCCTAAAATCTAACCAACCAAACCCGCTGATCCTAAATCCTCAATCTCTCTCCAATCCAGCAACTTCTCACTGCTTCACTGCCATTTCCCTAGCAAAGCCACAACTGTCTCTTGTCCAAAGAAATATTATGGTTAAGAACTGCTTGACATGCCCTTTTTATTTTTTAATAATTAAAAGAATATAGAGAATATGAGAATCTAACATTCTCATCTAACAAGAATAGCATCTCACCTGGCTTCCTACATTTCAGCACTGCATCCCTCCACCTATTTCCCATCCACTCAAACTGGTATTCCTAAAATGCGAACTTGACTATAGCATCCTCATGTCTAAAAAATCTGTCAATAGCTCCCTATTTTTCTTAAGATAAAGTTCAAGTTCCTTAATAGGCCTTAGAAGATCCTACACTACATGCCTCTTGATTACTTTCTAAAGTCAGATCTCTCTGTAGCCTCAAATTCTCTGCTATTCATCCACACTGACCTTCTTTCAGTTCTGGGGACACATTATGCTTGTTCTCATATATGTTTTTTCCTCCGCCTAGAATACATATATTTTTTTTCACCCCTCTGACTCCATCTTTACCTAATAGTTCCTACTCACCCTTCAAGTCTCAGCTTAGATGTTACTTCCTTCAGGAAGCCACATTTATGGTCCCAAGTCTGAGTTACATGTTCTTGGTGCATGATCCCATGGTATATTCTATTTTTTCCATCATATCATTTTACCATATTGCATTATAGTTATTCTGTATCCTCACTAGATTGTAAATTGCAGAAGTACATGAATTTTATTTGGTCCACCACTAAATCTCTAGTATCTACTACACTTTAATAAATAGTCCTTGAATAAAGTACCTGAATGAATAAATGGATCAATGAATGGATGGATGCTTATTGTTTCCAAAGGGGACATGATATGGAAATCTTGATTTTAGGGCTAAGAAAGTGAAAGAAACAGCTTAACACATAAGTCTTAAAAAATATTAATCCTTTAGAAAGACTCATGTGTTGTATCTAACACATGATTTTTCCTAATCCTTTCCAGGATCAGAAAATATGTATTCTTCAGCATATTAAGGACCCTGAAATAATATATATTATTTAAAAGAGAAAGTGGAGGGGGAAGGGGTTAAAGGAGCCATTTTTTGACAGAACTGCTATGTTGATAGCAACTAAGGAACTTTTGAAAGCTGGTATGGGAATGGGGTGGTCAACAGTTCAGATATATAATTTTAAATGTACAACAATCTCAAAATAAGAACCACATTAAAGCATTTAATATTAGAAGATGAAGGACTCCAAAAAGAATGATTTTGTTGTCTTCCCATATGCTTAAACAAAAATCATGCATCCTGCATCTCCTATCTCATGAAATTTGTTATTAATTACTAAATTCACATCTACTACTAATGCTATGACTCAGTGTTCAATCATCAGTACTCACAGATAACACAATGAGGTAATACTTCCCTTACTGTACCTTGTGCTAAGGTGTTCAGATAATCTCCTAATCTCTAAAGTCAAATGCAAATTTGCATGGATGAGATGTTCTGTGAAAGCAAGAAATGTAATAATAAAAATATATTTTACTTCTGGATTTAGAATTCAGCATTTAGTCGTTAAATAAGAATTTATTAAAATCTTATGTGCTACAAGGCTTATGTGCTATAAGAGGGTTGAATGAAACCTCCCTCAAGCTTAACAAATATAATTGTTTTAATAATACTAAATGTCTTCTTTAATTTTTGGGTAGAAAATGGTATCCACTTATCAAAATTATTAAAGATAAATAATATATTTAATCATTAAGAGGGTAGCTACATTTTACACTATTAGTACTAATAGCCCAGCCAAAACTTATATAAACAATTATATGTGAGAATTAATTAGCAAGTCACATTCTACCAAAATACTATTACCTGAATTCCAATTCAAAATACAATTTAGTGTTTTTATTTATTTTTTTAATATGGAAAATATATTGACCAAGAAATAAAAACTGACATATGTTGAAATTGATAACTATGCATTATTGGATAATTTCTAAGTCTTGGAAGAGAATTACAGATGAGAATTTTTTTTTTTAATTTAAGTTCAAGGTCACGACAGTTTCATTTCCTGATTTCCTATGTGAATCGGAAAAAAAGAATGCAACCCAGATAAGAGGTGCATGCAATTCTGTAACTCCTGGTTTTTGTATAACCAGAGAGGAATATTATTTCCAAATTCATCCAGATTTTATTCTGTGATTTACTTGGAGAAAAATATACACTCAAATTGTTGTATGTGAATCTACAGCATGGTCAGGCCATTAAAAGGGATGCAGGTAGAAGGTGATGGATTTGTCACAGAGTAATTTGGAAAACCAAAAGAGGAGATCACCTAGTTTAGCTTCCTATACAATAATGTTACTCTATACAGTATTGACCTATCTTCTGTTTCACATCTACATAACTTCCCTCACTCTATAAAAAATCAGGACTTTTCTACATTTACACATCTGGAAAATTCTTTAATATTCTGGAAAGAATAAGCATAACTTCACGTCTCAAGATACGCTGCCTTAAAAAAAGGCTGGAAGAAATATGAAGAAACTTAAAAATTCATGCTTATTGGCAATTACAGAAACACACACAAGAGTTATAAATAATGTTCTCTTTTCTACTTGAGTAATAATAATTTGCTTAAAGCTTCTTAAGATGAACAAATCATAAAATAGATCATGTGTTCTGTAAAATATAAATAAAATACTGGATTAAAGTGTGTTAAGCAATTTAGATTTTTATTCTGGACCTCAAACAAAAAGGCAGTTATAGAACAAAAATTTTTTCCACAAATAAAAATAATGCTTTAAGGCTAAAACTGTAAGGTTCTGAACAGAATCTTGTCAACATCTCTTTATAATATTAATAAAGTTCAAGGCCATGTTTACTGCAAAATTTTGGCAAGCCAAACTTGCACAATTAAAGTAAACACAGTGTCACATGATTTAGTTTCCCAAAGCCTGGAATTTTGACCTTGACTGAAGTCTTCCCAATTCTAATGCTATAAATAAATACTTTAGCTGAACAAAACATTAAACTACTAATTCTCACAGGATGTGGTTGTGCCTTTTCAATGTATATGTCCCATGCAAATATTTAGCATGAGCTTACTCATTCAACAAACGTTTACTGCATATCTACCAGGGTTAGGCCCTCGACTATGCAATGATGATATAAAGGTGACAAAAAGTAATACTTCAAGGGCTAAGACAAGTAGTGAAGACACACAATTTAACAAATAATTGCAAAAATCATCAAGGGAGTATAGGATAAGCAGGGATATTTTAACTAATCTATAGAGTTGGAGGTCTTCCGGAAGAAGTTCAGAGGCAATGTCTTTACACAAAAATCTTCAAGGCTATGGAAACAGAACTGTAACCTACTACCTATAAGTTACTGCTGTTCACTGCTATCAGTTAAATTATCCTCATAACACATACAAGTTCATTTATATGGTAGGCTATGTTCAATGCAATATGCTGCTTAATTAAAAGGGGCTTTATAAATTAAAAGCTGTTAAAGTTTTAAATATCAAAAGGAATCATTTCTACCACTTTAGAAAAATGAAATAAGGATAAAAGATGAAGTGTCCACACAGGTTTAAAATATTTCTGAAAAATAGCAGATTGATCTTAGTTCTTTTTCAATCTCTTCCTTCCAAAACCACATTAAAATCATGATAGATTTTTTTTAAGGGTATAAACATACAAGAATGAAAAGAGAGGAAACAAGAGAGACCAAAACACTCAAGAGAATTCATCAAATTTTTATAAACTTGAAGAAATGGAGGAGTGACCCAGTGGAGCAGAGGCACAACCTTGGATACTGTGGAGGAGGAGACCAAACAGAAGTAAGCTAATATATGGGACAGACCCTAGAAAGGAAAAAGCCTTTGAACACAAGGAGCTGTTGGGGCAGAGTACCTGGTGGGTCTAAAAACAGAGGATTAGATAACAATGTGTAAGTATATCATTGCATACTCCCCTAACACACATGCTCTCACATACATATGCATGTGCACCTGCATCCAGAAGATTACTGCTCCTCCCACTTCTCCTATTCTTTGAGGAAGCTCAACGACACCAGAGAAAAAGATTTATAAAATACTGAAATTTTGGATGCCACTCTAATGAAAAGCCTACATTGTCATATGAAAAGCCATGCTTATGTACAAAGCTCTCTAACTGGCCCTCAAATATAGACAGGCATCAACTACAGTTATGTGGGGAAAACCTCCAAAATGATGGTGAGAGCTTAGAAAATCCAACCTAATAGGGAAGAACCAGGAAGAAACAATACAATGCGTGGAAGACTAACAACAAAACTATGATTAATATCCTTATAGTAAAAAGAGAAATTTAGCAGCCATAAAACAAAACAGAATGCAGTAACACATGACATCAGAGAACAGTTTTTGGAATTAAAACATTAGGATAGTTGAGATAAAACATTCACTATAAGAAAGACTAAAATTGGATTAGGATCTGTCAGACTAATAGATGTCTCAGAAAAAGAAAATAAAAAATGGAGAAAATTGTCAAAGAAATAATACAAGAAAAGTATACAGACCTTTCAGATATGAATTTCCATACTGAAAGAGCCTTCAAGTACCTAGCACAATAAATGAAAAAATGCCCATACCAGTGTTTATTATTGTGAAATTTTCAGACACGACAGATTACAAAAGTTTTCATAGGCAGGGAACAAAGGTCAAATACAAAAGGAATAATGACTGGAATATATAAATGGAGACTTGGGAAGGGTTTGACACAGGACTTTCATATTATCTGACTGCTAAAACAATGTACAGGTATTTTTATGAATAATAAACAATAACAATAAATAAATAGGTACATAAGTAAATAAACAAATAAAACAAAAAATAAAACAAATTGATTGAATGCTCACTACATGCTACAGGTGCCATTTTTTAAAAAATGTATTATCACATTTAACTTTCATAACCCTATGAGGAAGACACTGTTAACTTCATTTTACAGATGAGGAAACAGACACTGAGAGGTTAAGCAATAATACAACAAGTAAGTATTGGAGCCAGACACCCAGCTTTCAGAGTGTAGACTTTTAAAGACTACACAATACTGTTCCTCAACTTTAAAAGTAAAATTAATTTTATAAAAGAAGAGAATACTATTTAAATGTTTCCTACATTCCCAGATCAAGTATGGTTGATTAAAAGTTCTGACTTGGTCAATCAAGGCACAATTTTTATATATATGTGTATGTGGGGCAAATGTGGGAGATGAAGGCTGAGGGTATTTGCTAGTATTTTAAATATTCACTATATGTATTTTATGCTATGTATTTGTGATTTGCTGCTACAAGGTCCTTAAAGTAAATTCCCTAACCTAAATGCATCAACAATGTCTACCAAAATAAATGATGCACCTACATAAGATCACCACTGTGCATTTGGCCAAACAATAAAAGGCATACAAATTTCATTAAAGTTAAAAACAGAGTAGCTGTCTCTTTTCTGAATTATTGTAATCTAAGCCATTCAAACTACTCACTCCTGCCTTACACTCATCACTCAACTTTTTACCCCATTTAAGTACATGATATTTGAACATCTTCAATTAAGTTCCTCTGTAGGAGTTAGCCTCACTTAGTTTTCCCACTTTTGCTTTCCTACAGATCTTACTTATTGTCCCTACTTAAGAGATTCTAGCTTTGAGGGTGGGTATGGTGGGTGGGATATATTGTTTTAGAAGAGCTTTTTTTCTTTTTTTAATCTTGTGACATCTTTCTTTCTGACCTATGATAAGGAGGCTACATAGTCTGGACATTTCGCCTTGGAACTTCCCTACAGTAATGTAGTGGCTTTTTGATACATCAGACCACTGCACTGCACTGCATGCACTGCACCTCCTGGATCACTTGCTGTTGCCCAGCTCAGCCTGGTGGTTCCTTTCTCTCACATATGGCAACCCTCCATTTCTGTTAGGCCCTTGACTTCTTCTGAGTCGGTTTTTTGTTTTATTTTGTCCTGGTCTGGAGTTTTCGTTGACTGGTGGTAGCTGCAGCAACTTCTACGGTTCTCTTGCATCAATGACAGCATCCTCTGTGTCTTCCCAACAACCTGGGTGAACAGATTCAGGTCTGCCTGGCCTAGGTCTCTCGGTCTTGGTCACAGGAGGTCCTCATTCGAGGCCGCAGAGTTCACATTGCAACAACCTCCAATGTCCGGTGTCATGGTGCCCAGTCTCAGGAGCACCCTGCATGGTTATCCCACCGTCCCTCCCCAACTCTGGTGGAACACCTGACGGCCCTACCCTCGGGCGTCACCCACGGGCCGGCCCGGCGCGCGCACGCGCTCGCGCACATACCGTCTCCTTGGCAGCCGCGACCGGGATGGGAAGCAGCCCCCGACCGCGGGGCGGGTCCTCGGGCTCTGCGTCCGGGATATCGGTGGGGGGTCCGGGGGTCGGCCCCCGCGTGGAATCGGCTCTGGGGTCCCCATACAGCTGGTAGCACACGAGGCCGACGACACCCCCGCCGGCAACCGCTGCGATGCTCAGTTCCCCCCAGCGCCGCCGCCTCCTCCAAGCCGCCTCAGCTACAGCCCGGTCCTCCTCCTCCCGGCAGGAGAAGGGCCGGCCAGGAGGGCCTGGGACTGTCCCCACAGGCCGCCCCCGGGGTCCAGGGACGGGATGGTGAGGGGAGGGCGGAGGCAAGAGCCGAGGCGGCGGCCACAGGAGCCTCCGCAGCGCAGCCATAGCGGGAGCTGCCTACCCCAGAGATAGGAGGGGGCCGGCGAGGAGGTTGCTGGGGGTGGGGTGGGGTGGGGGGGAGGCGAAACCTCGCGAGAGCTCCGTGCGCGGAGGTTCGCTCCTCTGCGAGAGCGACCCCTACAAATGCGTGGGCTGGGGTACTCTCTGGGCGGACAGTCAGCTGGGACGATCAGGGCTTTCGGGTTGGGAAAGCCTGGGGTTGGGGGGGCGGGGGCGGGGAGGCTGCTGCTCCTCAGCCGCGCACTCCCAGCCCAACCCCGCAGTTATAAATAACTGCGCCTGCTCCTGGCGGCACCTGACTGCGCGACGACCCAGCGGCGCAGGCTGCAGCCAGGACCGCAGAGCTTAGAGGAGCCCTCGTGAGCGGCGGTGTTCCGGCGCTCCCCCGCTGACTTGGCCCTTAGCCTCTGCTTTTCGGAGTGGCTCTTGGATCATAGGTAACGCCCCTCTGAGAAAGCCACACATCCTATTGGTATTCTAATCGGCCGACACAAGGTCATGTATAGCTTAAGGTGTCAAACAAAAATGAAGTATACAAATTTGGCTTAAGTCATAAAAATGGCAAATGAAGCTGAAGGATGTTTTGACTACACAATGAAAGCTCTGGACCTCTGTTGGGAAACTAATGCTGTTTTTTAGTTACTTCTGCTTTTTAATATTTTTAAAAAAATGTTACCATACCTGGGGTCACTTAATTCAACAGATCAGAACTGTTTTGAAAGATATCCCCACTTTGGGGGGAAAGCTATTGGTATAAATACGAAAGAATTTATAAATATTAATATCTTTACTTTTGCTATTGCTGTACTTGTGTGTTTGTTTACTACACTGTCAGTATCCCTTTTATGAAAAAGTATATGTGACTATTTTTTTTTTTATGTTTCCCACCGCTAACACCAGTTTTGGTAAATGAGTTATGCTGCTTTCGGTCTTTATATTTTAGCATGGTGCCAGAAGCCCCTCAAATATTTTGATGGTAGGGGTGTAGACAACAAAATTCAGGATTATCAATCTCAAGGATTAGATCAGTTGATTCTGGCAATTCTTATGAAAACTAAGGGTTTGCTGAGGCAAACAAAGTGAGGTTTTTCTGGGCCAGATCCTGCTAGTCCCGTTCCTCACTAACCGCTTGCCTGTAAGTAATCTATCAGCTACACCCCAGTCACATCTTGTTTTAATACAGGTTAATGGAATTTTTCTTTCTTAAAGACACTAAAAGTGATAAACAGAAAAATTCTCTATAACACATGAACAAAATGTGTCTATGTTAGGATTCTGTCTCTGTATTTCTTTCACTTTCAGCCTGTTGCTTATATATAACTAATGCCATAAGTAAGACTCAGTGATAGCTCCTTGCTTTATCACCAAGATTCCTCTAATTTCTGCCATCTCTGAATTCTGGGTAATTTTAGTATTCCCAAAGAAGCATTTATTCTCTGGATATATAATGCAGTTCTTCTTTTGACATTGTTTCCTTTGAACTGAACACAATTTCTGGATTTCGTCATAAATTTCCAACATGGCCTAATGGCAGCATTCTCAGACAGACTGATGAATTTTTATTAGTAGCATATTAAAAGCTGAGTAGCTCTAAAGAGAATTAGAGAGGTAATACAATAATAACATAATATTACAGATTACAGATAAGGAAAATGACAACAATTCTCCATCTAAGATGACTACAAATTATATATGTAATTTCTCTCCAGTTTTAATAAATGTAATACAGCTACTGGAAGTCATTTTTCTGACTAGAAACACAAGTTATCCTGTGAGATGCTGGGTTTAGGTTAGCTGAGTGCTTGCAGAGCTTTGGCTAAAGGGTCTCTGGGGGCGGGGCGGGGGGAGGGGTGAGTTATTCTAATTATAACTTTTCACAGTACCTTTCCTCTTCAAGATAAATTTCCTTAAGAATATTTTTCCTTTTTATATTTGATGCTCAGTAACTATAGTACACAAAAATAACCAGATTATTGTCTGTATATTTTTCTGAGTTGAATTCTCAAGGGGAAAAATGATAAACTTGATTTCAAGACTTTGGAAACCTTTCTGAGATTACAGATAATATTGTTAAATCAGTTTCCTCCTTTTATATCATTTCTACTGAGCATTAACAATATCTGGGGAGCAGGGGGTTCCCTGGTGGTGTAGTGGCTAGGCTTTGGGGCTCTCACCATCGCGGTCTGGGGTTCGATCCCCATTCAGGGAACCAACCAAAATAATAATAATAATAATAATAATATCCATAAAATGTCCCTACTACTACACAGTGAGAGCCCACATCTTCAAAAAAAAAAATCACATATGTTTACTATGGCCTAAGTAAAAAGAAATGCTCTGAAACATTTAAAGATGTTTACAATACCAAAATTAAGCCAAGAAGATTTTTCAGGAAAGCAGTAGTGGTAAACTAGAAAGCAAGAGATCTGGACTCTTGGTTTTGCTACATCTTAAATATATAATGCTTTGGAGGCCATAGTTTCCCCTAAAGCAATGAAATTGAGTAGGTGATCACCTTCTGAACCCATGTTCCTAACAAACCAAATTCTCTAAGCACATCACTAAAGGGAATATAGATACTTAATAGCATTTTCACATGCCATTTCCCTTCTCAAAACATACCTTTCTTTATTCTTTCCAATTAAAGTTCCATCCTGTAACCTAATTATTTTAACCTTTTATTCCTTTTAAAATTATAAATAAATGCATGACTTCTACATTTTGAAAATGTAAAATGTAAGTGTAGTGTGTATCAGGCCTAGGCAGAAATGTTTTGTTTAAGAAAACTTCTATTAAAATGTGCTCCTTACTTTATTTTACTCACAGAGCTCCAGAATCTGGACTAGTTGAAAGATGAGCATTTATATCTAAGATCCTACATCTGGGCACATGAGCCCACCCTGCCCACTTAATTCTGATGGAGGGAAATGAATAGCCAGAAAGCAAGTCTGCAGTGCTTGCTCCTTCTATCTTGAAAAAATTGTCATAAACATTGTCCCCATCTTCAGTGCTATCTTTCCTAGGGAACAATTGGCAAAATCAAAGGAGATAGTGGTGGGAAAGGTGTGTTCTGTGGGGTTGCAATATTTTCTTGGTCTTTTGTCTTCAGTGTTAGACACGAGGAGTCTGTAACTCAATTCCCAGCATACAGGGCTATGGAAACCAAGTTACCCAAGACACTGAAGGTCTTTATTTTCTGTTTTGATTGTCTCCCATTCCCAAGGACAGATTGGCAATGGTTTGTACCCTGCCCTTTCCCCTTAGTCAAACAAAGCTGTGTCTAAGCTCCAAAAAGTCAGAGCATGTATTTAGACCAATTCCTGGCACATACAGGAAGAACTTCAATAATTTTTTATTAAATGAAGAATGGAATTTATTTTTATTGTGGGATGGGGTATAAACAAATCAAGTTGCTCATCAGACAGTAAAGGAGATGATACACCAAGCAGCACATCTGGAAATGCAACAAATGCAAATGAAAGGCCAAAAGGAAAAAGCCAAGTGGTTGTCAAGGAAGGATCAAAGACAGACTGTGGTCATGGAGAAAGGTTGATTCAAAAACAATTTTTATGATTTTGTTGTTGGAAACCATCCCTTAACATATTGTAAAGTTGGCCTCCTGCTGGATTTAGAGCCTTAAAGCAATAGATTGCCACCAGGTTCTTATGGTCCTCTGAGGAATTCCAGCATGATCCATGGCCAAAGGTCAGTGACTTGACCTTGATATCTCCCTTTTGTTCTTACATATCTCACTGGGTGACAACACTCGAGCAGCCTATTAGACCCATTTAACTAACTTCAAGACCAGTAATAATTTCTTTGACCACTACATCTGTCCAGTCTGATTTATATAATTTCTGACTTTATATAACTTCTAAGGTCTTTGCTGACAGCGTCTCACTGTTTAATTCTTGTTGTTGTCATTTGCCCTCAATTTGGTGGCAGGAACTTTTCATGTATCTGGAAAACAAGGAGTAGTAGCTCAGCTTTGCTACTAGCCAAGCCTCCTGCCTAAAAACAAATGAGCCCTTTCTCAGTTGTCATAGCCATGCTTTCATGCCTGATAGTGATTCAAAATTCAACAAGTATGCCCATCAAAAGCTGTCTTCTGGTAGGGACTAGCCTCAGAGTAATATAATGATCATCCCTTATGCAAGCGTGATGATAGGGCAGCAAAACAAATAATCTTTCTGAAACTGTTGGCAGTAACTACTGAGGTTGAATATGTGCTTACCCTATGATCCACCAATTTCACTCCCAGGTGAAATACACATCAAAAATAATTACCTATGTGCACCAAAAGACAGATAGGGAAATATTTGTAATTGGCCTCAAACTGGAAAATATTCCATGTCTCTCAACAGTAGCCTGAATTTTATTTTATTTTATTTTTTTTACAAATGTGGTGCATTCACATAGTTGAATGCTATATAGCAATGAAAGTTACTGAAGTGCAACTTTTAATATATGCAACCACGTGGATAGATTTTACAACTGGAAAATTGAGTCAAAGAAGCCAGAGACAAAAGAACCAATGGAAATATTTTATTTATAGTGTCAAAACCATATGTATTTATATTCAGAAATATAGTGCTTTCCTTGGGTAGAGAGTAGTGACTAAAAGGGGGACAAATGAGGGGGATTCTGGAGTTCCATTCATGTTCTATTTCTTGACCTGAGTGCCAGATACAGAAGTGTATTCACTCTGGGAAAATTCATAGAGCTGTTCACTTATGGTATGTATATACTTTTAATGCATGTTAAACTTCAATAAAAGTTTATATAAAATAAAAAATAGATTTTTTTCTCTAATGTTTTTATACTAATGTATTATTTACTAGAGAACTTGCTCAGTTATGACTTGTATAACTTAGAAGGATTGTATAGAGCTTGTAAAGAGTCAAGATAAGAGCAAATAATTGGGAGTTGGAAACTAATGGAAAAGGTAGATAATCTTGATACAACCTAAAGAGATTTAACTAAGGAGTATCTTAATAAAAAGTCTTTAGGTACCAAAATCCTTTAAGTGAATGCTCATTAGGTATTTTCCATTTTTGCTAGGGAAACACCAAAAGGAACTGGTATTTTAAGCAACCACCTAGTGTTTTATTCTCTCTGACTAGCAGCATTTTCTCCTGTGAAATGTCCATATGGATAGGCCCAGTAGGTATCTGTTAGTCAGACCTAATGCAACCAGTACATACCCTTGTCTCTGGCTCTAACCCCAGACTGTCAGGTGTTGGATGGGAAATTGCTTTAAGGACAGATAAACAGAAGAGCAGCCTTCAGAACAGATGGAAAGCTCAGCACTAGGAGGGAGCCATTAGAGAAATCAAGCATAGCATAAGGTAAGTCAGTGTACACACAAGCAGAAACTTAGCAGGATGGCAAGCCAGTTTCCTTTCTTGCCAACTCCAGTTGATTGGTATTGGTTACCCAGAACACTATGCTAGACAAAAGTTTCAGAACGGGTCTAGAATTCATAGGAAAAACTACCTTGGTAGATGATGTGTCTGCTAAGAAGAGCAGGCTATCAGACTGGGCTGGGCTGCATTATAGGACCACTGTATTTTTCATTTGTTTGTCTGGTTTTGTTTGTTTGTTTGTTTGCAACTCTTTAATAAGAGAAGACAGAGCAAATAATAGCAGGAACAGAGAAATGGGAAGATGTTTAAATGTTTCTGTAATATGCTTGTGAACCTTTGTATTTACCCTGTTAAGAGAGAGCAGACTGAAAAGAGATTAGAGACAGCCTAGTCTGGAAAATTTTTAACCTTTTAAAGTTATTTAGGAAGGGTGGGGAGTCCTTAGTGGAAACTGTCAAAAACAATCTTTTAGAGAAGCACCGAACTACAAAGTAAGTCACAGCAGTATCTCAGGTTGAGAACAGAAGGGAAGCCTGACCGTGTCCCTTTAAATTCCCATGGCCAGGCCTGAAGCATCTCAGTAGAAACTCAGGGCTTAAAAATCACTAAAATGCACAAACCTTTAATTTTTTTCTGGTGAGGAAATTGAGAGGCTGTCAGGTTAAAAAATTTCCTCTGGGTCACACGGTCAGGACTTGAGCTTCAATATTGTACCTCCATCTCCATAGTTTTTATATTGGAATCAGAAACTGAGAACGTTTAAAACTGTTTTTTAAGGCACACTAATTTGCAATGAATAGAATAGAAATGGAATTAGCTCAAGTAAACTATATATTTTAAGCATAAAATCATATTGAATCAGGGAAAAGTGGGGTATAGGCACATCTCACTTAATGACCAAGTTTTGTTTGTATGACCAGGTCCTTAAGTAAATTGGTAGATAAGAAAGGAGCTTAAAGGCGGATGTTTTATGGTGTGTTGTGGTGCTATAGGGTATGTATTTTTCTACAGATATCACATATAATGAATATTAACTGATTGCAAGAATGAGAAAAAAAACTGAGAAAGAGGATTCCTGAGATTCACACAGACTGAGAAAGGGGATTCCTTATGCTCAAGAACTGGTCCTGAGTCTGAGTGGTCATTGAAAAAGTAGGTTGTTAAGTGAGGAGTGCTGCTATGAGGTCTTAGGGAGTGTGGTAACCAGGTCAGCTCTAGAGACCTATGTATTGAGAGTTCAGGGACATTTATTCTAATGTACTGCTCTGAACAAGACTTAGCTAGTAATTCCATCAGTCCATGTGAATCTTAGTTCAGATTCTAGGAGAAAGCATTGGCTTTGTGGGACCTAGGGATGTTTTCTACCTTCCTTTGTTTTCATTCTTAAGCCAATCAGCCGTGCCTGGGCTGAAACAGGTGGAGCCATATGGAGGAGCAATTTCTGGGAAGTTAGGGAGAAGAGCTTCCCTTAGAAAGCCTGTGGGCAGGTACCACTGGTGTGCTGGTGAATTTTTAACAACTTGTTGTTCTGGGTAAGAAGAGTGGGAGTCCTGATTTTCAGTGGTTTCAGATTTCTGTGGTATAAATACCCCACCCATGGCTGTTATCAAGCTACCAACATGACATTACTAAATGCAGGGTTGTGAAAAAATGCACAGTAGCACATTATTATTACAGAATTGCCACTATAAACATTCACAGGACATATAGGTACAGGAAAATAACTGGGAAATGATGGGGTTTTAGTACTTATTATCTTCCATTTAAATATAATTTATCTAATTATAAGTTTATCTAACTTAATTTTTAATAATGTCTCTAACAACTGGCTTATTAAATTCCTGAAGATTTAACAATCAGCTCTGCTGAGCTACTGCAAGCTGGCTCAGCACTCTATTGGCAGGTACTTAAAGATTACCATATACACCAGAGAGTTTGGGAATTCTGGAAGACTGGTGTTTGACAGCAGAAGGAAACAGTATGAGTAGGGCATTAAGACTAAGACAAAAAATAAGATCAGGATTAAGAATTTATCTTTAGCCACAAATGGCAAAAACTCACCCTTTTTTTTTAAGTCCAGAAGCGGGTTAATAACCTCCCCTCTCTTCCTGGGGTTAATTGGTTTTAGTGAACCTATAGACAGACATTACCATGGAATTACCTTTACTCTCTCCAATTAAGTATACAGTAGACTCTCAGTTAACTGGCACCCAGGGTGATTGGTGGATGCCATATAAATGTAGGTAGACGGTAGACTGTACGTTAACCAGAACTCTCTCAAGCAACCAGCAATTTTCTTTTTGCCGGTTGCTTGAGATTTTGCTGGTTGCTTGAGAGTGCCAGTTGCTTGAATTCTGGTTAATGGAGTGTACTGTATTTGTTTTTCTAAAGACTTGGAATTAAAGAATCATCCCAGGCCTGGGTGGGAACAGCTAACTACCCAGAGACCAGTGGAGGCTTGTGAGCTGAGTCTGCAGTGAACCAGTTAAAAAACCTGGATTTACCAGCTGATGGACAATAGGGCCCACCTCTCATTAGACTTTGCCAGGCAATTAGGTCTTGCTTTATGCTAATGTTGATTTTTAGTTTTGATTAAAATATATTATTTTAAATTTGCAATACAATACCATAATACATCTAATAGTACTTAAATTTATTACACTTAAAATTTATATTTTGCCCACAGGAAGTTAATAATCAAGTGATTTAGGTCACTATGCAATATCTTTTTCTGCTAAAATAAATCATTTGGCCTCAAACACTTGATCTAAAAACAAAGTCTTAAAATATGGGTATCCATAAATTCCTTGGCAACTGAAGTATATCCAAACTCATACACTTTGGAAATGATTGGAATTTTTTTAGGATTGTCTCAAATCTTATGTTCAGGAACCTGTAAACCTCAGACCACCACATCAAGGGAAATAAAGTGAACTTTTTACTTGATGATAAGACTTTATAAAAACCACTAAATGAGCTACTCTAACATCATCATGCAGGTGTATGAGTTTCCTTGAACAAATTATTCTAGGATAAGGAGGTCTGCTCCTTCATTCTTCCAGCGTTATACAAGAAAACCAGGTTTGATTAGGATTTTTATTGTGTGTAGTATTTGTTCTAGGGCCTTTGCTGTGATCAAAATCTATGAAATGGAGGCCTGTATTCTATATCTAGAATTAATCATTGAACTCTTGGCTATGGCTAAATATAATTGCACAGACTTACTTATTAAACACCTATGCGCCTGTGAAGAGTGTGTTCTTAAAGTGGGTTTTAAATAAAGAGAAACATCAAACAACAGTAAAACGAACATATGAAACTTAAGATTATTGTCCAAACCAGGAGCTTTCTCAAACTGGAAATCAACCAAATGAAAACGGATGAGAAAAAAAAAGAAAGAAAGAAAGAAAAAGGATGAGCTAAATTTTGAATAAAGTAATTCATCATTTTAAGTCTTTTAGAATTGCAAACAAATGAGAAATTAACTTCAGAACATGATATGAATATACTTTTGTTCTTATTTTCAGTCTGTAGATTAAAATTAAATTTTCTTCTAATCTTTCTCTGATAATTATGAAGGGCTGATATGACATTCAACTAGGCATTAGAGATGTGAAAATAGAGCTTTGGAAGAGAAGTCTTAAATGTGGCAACCGACCACTACACAGCTTTGTACAGAAATTTAGCTGGGCTTTAAATATGATACTAGTAAAAAATACACCATACTTTGAAAGACAGTTTACATATACCAGAAGTGGATTTTGTTAGAGTAAAAAACAATAAATTATATAGCATTTACATAATAATGGGAACTTTCAGGTAACTCTACAGAAATATATGTTTCTTAAATATATGTTCCCTTAAACATAACCATGGATGGTAATGTACATATAAAACTACCTTTATTTACATATTTACTTTGATAAAATATCAATATTTGAGTATCATAACTAGAACCTTCCTAACCTTTTTTTTTTAATTCATTTTTATTGTTAGACTTGTTGGGGTGACATCTGTTAGCAAGGATTACATAGGTTTCAGGCATACAATTCTACAGTGCATTGTCAACTTGATGTATAATCAGTTCACCACCTAATGTGACTTCTCTTTCCATCACCTTATATTTAGCTTCCCCCCCTCCTCTCCCACCCCCTCCCCTTTCTCCCCTCCCTAACCCACTC